>CM051257.1:17726080-17818580 GCA_027921565.1 Artemia sinica
ATTTTTTTGCAAAACGGAGGCACAACGAAACCCTCCTTTGTTCCAGGGTTTTCAGACTAGCTTCTTTCAGGAGCAGAGATTATGGCACCTTGACTTCTTTGAAAATTATTCGCAAGGCCCTTTTTTGATTTGATTCGATTTTTTCCGATTCTTCGCGAGAAATACCAGGGTGCCAAACTGGACAAGCATATTCTAGATGCGGGCGGACAAAAGACGTGTAAATTCGTAAAGAGTAGGGAGGGGGGACGCTGAATTTATTTGGGAGCTTAAGGAGGGCGATAGACACATTAGCTCTATGGGTGATGTCTTTAACGTGGATATCCCACTATAAATTTGAAGAAATTGTGACGCCAAGTAGTTTAAATGAGGACACAGAAATTTCAGGAGGGATAGGATTAAGAAAATAGGGCAAGGATTTGAGGAAAGAAATGGGCATTATCATGGACTTAGAGGCGTTTACTGTCATGTCTAAGGCCTCGTCTCCAATTTCATTGAGGATACTCATAGGGTCACTTATCAAATTTCTGAAGCAAGTTTCAACAATCGCTAGGTCATCAACAAATTCCCATCGGTCAGGAAATTCCTTTGCGAGGCTGTTGACCATTACTGAAAAAAGGAGGGGACCTAGGAGAGTACCTTGGGGTATGCCGTTGTGGACAGGGAGAGGATTTAAATAATGGTTTTGGTATTTGACAACTTGCGATCTATTCTTGTTTTTGTGCTCTAGCTCGCAGCATACGCAAACTACGCCAGCCGTTGATAATTTCAGAGAGGTCCCGGTTTTCTCTACGAAATAGTGTGGTTGCCGCGTGGAACCAATATGAATCTATTTTTGATTTTGATGTGTCGATTGGAATTTTAAAAAATAAAATAAAATCATTCCTTTTGGACATTTATTAGTCAAATATTATTTATTTTTAATATATTCTCCTTATAATAATATTCTCTTCTTTTTTTTTGATCTCTCTCGGATCTTGATATCCTTCTTCTTGTCCCATTGCTGGTTGAGAGTTGTTTATGTATCGTCGGGTGGGTGTCTGCCGTGGTGTGGTGAGTAATTAACCTTACATTTATTGATTTATTTATATTTGTTTGTGAAGTCTACCATTTTGAATGAAAATCCGTATATTTCTTTATTGTTTTTCTTTTTTATCTGTGCAAAACGAGCTTGTCTCACTGCCAGATATCTGTATATATTTAATGTCATTATGTATGATTGAATAATAAATGAACCTGAACCTGATAGATCTTTATTTTACCTCTCACAAGGCCGCAGATTCAGTCCTTTCAAGGTCCAAGGAATTAATCGTTGAGGGTTCCAAAATCTTTGCCACTTCTAAAGAAGTAGAAAAGTCCTATAAATACGTGGTTTATGGTGTTGACACCAGTATACCAATAGAGGAATTTACAACTGAACTAGTTGATTCTTCAGGTCATCCGGTCCAGCCAACAACAGCCACAAGACTCAGCTTGAAAAATGATGGTAATCTTATACCCAGTCGCTCAGTGCTCATTGCATTTAAAAACGAGTTGCAAAGAGAAGTTTTTCTGTATGGTATGGCCCTTCGCCATAAGTCCTATAAACCAAAGCCCATACTAAGCTTAGATATAAAACGCTCCTTAATAAAAATAGCAGAATATCTAGAAATAAGATCATTTAGCACTGTAATTTATTCAAATAGGCTTCATTAATGTTCCAAGACATAAACCTTAGCATCAAATTCTGCTTGAACTTCTCATCTAAATCATGCCGCTATATCCCTCAATCTTGCTGCTGAATTGGTGGGGACTATTTCTGACCATCTCCCTATTACATCTTCTTTCCAACTGCACGGTTTCAAAGAACAGAATAATTATGTAATTCCTCTTAGGCTAAGAACCCGTAGTGATTAGGCTAGAATCAGTTCATCTGCTTGTAGATATTTGCCAAGTAAAATATCAATACTTCAGTGTTTCTAGACTGAAGTAATATTGTATTTCAATTCTGATTTGTTTTCCTCTTCTACATGTTGTATCTGAGTATAGTTCGGGCTGCCTTCCATCTTTTGCGAAGATCAATTAAATTGTCAAAATATGACGTGAGACTTAGCCTGGATATTTATGTAGCCAAAATCAGCCATGCTCAGTCTTTTGTCGAAAATCAAGCTGTCCAACTTCAGAAAATCCATGAGGGTATTATTTCAGGCTGTTCTTAAGCCCTGGTCTTGTTGCTTCTTACCTCGAAGCAAAATTTTGGTTCAATCTCTGGAAGGATTGTGACCGTCCATCGACTGACGCTGTGAATCCTTTTTGTTTCTGTACTAAAGAGAAATTTATCTGAGGTTCCAACTCCTCATTGTAGAAACTTATTAAACGCCAGTTCGGCTAGTGCAAAAAAATTATTAAAATTGCAATTCTGGCTTGAAAATTCAGATGAAATTAGGCAGTACATGCAAGAGTATAAAAATAGAAAAAAAGAGGAAGTCAGAGACAGTGCTGCCGGATGGGGTGCAAATTGTTTGCATTTTGCCTTTCAGAAAGCTGGAGCTCAAAATTTGTAAAATTCAATCTTTTTGGACTGATTTCGATACCAGATTCCGAAATCCAGACTAGTACTTTTCTTTTTAACTCGTATCAGAAAGGGAAGCCAAATACTCTACCTATTTTACGCGTTGTTCTATTTACCCGTGTTTCTGAATCAAACTTTGACGCAGTAAAGACGCTATAATACTTAGTTGTTGACTTTTATGTAAATTTTGTGCCAATAAGAAAATAGAAAGTTTTTCAGTCACATCATTTAGTACAATATATTTTACAGAATCAAATTATGCATCCAATAGCCCCAGGACAGCCAGCAGAACCAATGAATAGGCATGGCCGTGTTACACCTAGACCTGTAGTGTTACACCTAGACCTAGACCTGTCATTCAGTAAGTTATTACTGGTAGATTGAAACTTCGTTTAGTTGTTTGCGCGTTCCATTAACTTTTTCATTTAGTATTTCCGGGAGCTCTCCCAGAAATACGGAAAGAGACTTATATTTTATTATAGTTTCTCAGACCCACCTGTTAAAAACTTCAGAAGAATAGGCGACCTCTCAGTATTGCAGATACTACTCAGTATTGGCGGATAAGTTCGCATTGTAGCTTTCTAGATTTTTCCAATTCTTACGTTTCTTTTTTTTTTTTTGTTAAGACCTGGACTCACGGCCATATCCAGGATTTTTTTCGGGGGTGTTTAGTGCAAGAATTTTTTTTTTTTTTTTTTGGGGGGGGGGGCTACCCAAAAACTCAAATTTTTTCATATCTATTTTTGTTACGTTTTTACGAAGGGGGGGGGGGGGTCAAAACTCCTAACCCCTGCCCCTGGATATTGCTTTGCCTGGACTTATTCCCAATCGGGCTGGATTTGGTTTTGACTGTTAAAGAGGGCAAAATCTAGATCATACCTAGGACAAAACGTTAGTTTTGATTTTAGTATTGTACTAAAAAACAAGAAATAAAATCTAAAATGCTTACAGAAGTACTAAAGAAAATGTAAAATCGATAATGAATCGTTGAATAATATAGCTTCATTTTTGTCCTTTTGCTCTTTATATATTTCCTCTGTATGTTATTTGGTTTCTACCTTATTAAATGTATTTAATTTTTCGTATGTATATTTTAAACGACCTTTCTTCTTTATTGTTGGGGTCTAATTAATAAACGATCTCTTAAGAATGTTTTCAATACCGCCTCCTCAAATTGGATTAACTTTCCAGTTGTACCATCAGTTTAAGCAGCCACTTTCTAATTGACAAGGTCACTGCTATGGGTGTCAGTTCGTCATTTTACGAGACGAAGCTCTGTGAGTGTAACGCTTCGGTTTCTAACAGCACAAACATTGAAGTACCGGGAGGAGATTTTCGCATACAGCACATAGCTGGTGACGTTGATGACAATGTCCAAACCCTTGATGATAACGACACTTTTCACGGCATGGACGTAATAGTTTCCCTGACTCCACTGTTGAGGTATTCAACAGTACTTCAGAGGAAAAAGCTTGTTACGTCAAGGCAGATAACCAAACCAAACCGAATTCCCATGAAGCATCTCAGGTATAAATTAGGACATCCTAAGCTTGTGCATGACCCTCTGCCACAAATTTGATTCTGGATCAATTGAAATATTGCGGCTTTCTTTGGAGGATGTCCAGACTATTTTCTGCACCCTTGCCTAGTCGGCAGGGAGCTATGAGCGAGCTGTATATTGATACGCAGTCAGGCTTTACAGAAAGCCTCCCTTCTCTTTACACCCATGATAGATATGAGACCAAGTGATCTCATTTGTATCTACTCCACACTCAGCAATCGCTTGCAAACAGTATTCAAAATGCGGTTTTATATAGGACTATTTTTTTGAAGGACTTGTATCCGTCTCGGCAGCAGTAATGATAAGATCTTTCCAGAAAAGTGACTGATCAAATATCATTAATGGTGTCGCACCGCATTTTGAATACTGTTTGCAAGCGATTGCTGAGTGTGGAGTAGATATAAATGGGATCACTTGATCTCATATCTATCATGGGTGTAAAGAGAAGGGAGGCTTTCTCTCTGTAAGAGCCTGACTGTGTGTCAAAAAAAAAAAAAAAAAAAAAAAAAAAAAAAAAAAAAAAAAAAAAAAAAAAAAGTAATGTAAGAACTGGAAAAATCTAGAAAGCTACAATGCGAACTTATCCGCCAATACTGAGTAGTATCTGCAATACTAAGAGGTCGCCTATTCTTCTGAAGTTTTTAACAGGTGGGTCTGAGAAACTATAACAAAATATAAGTCTCTTTCCGTATTTCAGGGAGATCTCCCGGAAATACTAAATGAAGAAGTTAATGGAACGCGCAAACAACTACACGAAGTTTCAATCTACCAGTAATAACTTACTGAATGACAGGTCTAGGTCTAGGTGTAACACTACAGGTCTAGGTGTAACACGGCCATGCCTATTCATTGGTTCTGCAGGCTGTCCTGGGGCTATTGGATGCATAATTTGATTCTGTAAAATATATTGTACTAAATGATGTGACTGAAAAACTTTCTATTTTCTTATTGGCATAAAAATTTACATAAAAGTCAACAACTAAGTATTATAGCGTTTTTACTGCGTCAAAGTTTGATTCAGAAACACGGGAAAATAGAACAAGGCGTAAAATAGGCAGAGTATTTGGCTTCCCTTTCTGATACGAGTTAAAAAGAAAAGTACTAGTCTGGATTTCGGAATCTGGTACCGAAATCAGTCCAAAAAGATTGAATTTTACAAATTTTGAGCTCTAGCTTTCTGAAAGGCAAAATGCACACAATTTGCACCCCATCCGGCAACACTGTCCCTGACTTCCTCTTTTTTTCTAGTTTTACACTCTTGCATGTACTGCCTAATTTCATCTGAATTTTTAAGCCAGAATTGCAATTTTAATAATTGTTTTGCACTAGCCGAACTGGCGTTTAACAAGTTTCTACAATGAGGAGTTGGAACCTCAGATAAATTTCTCTTTAGTACAGAAACAAAAAGGATTCACAGCGTCAGTCGATGGACGGTCATAATCCTTCCAGAGATTGAACCAAAATTTTGCTTCGAGGTAAGAAGCAACAAGACCAGGGTCTTGTTGCTTAAAAGAAACATCCTAATTTCTTTTGATTAAAAGAAACATCCTACATATTATATGTTGAGATTAAACCTGATGATATCCAGTTTCACTAGTGATTGATTGCAGTATTGAATACAAACATCATTTGAAACACTTTAAAACAATGGATAACAATGTAAGGAAAAATTACAATTTGATTAAAAGAAACATCCTACATATTATATTTTGAGATTAAACCTGATAATATCCAGTTTCACTAGTGATTGATTGCAGTATTGAATACAAACATCATTTGAAACACTTTAAAACAATGGATAACAATGTAAGGAAAAATTACAATTTGATTAAAAGAAACATCCTACATATTATATTTTGAGACTTTTATTGTTTTAGCGCTTCCTTTTAGCTTTTATATACCCCTCGGGTTATATCTGGGATCATCAGGAAAGGGCAGGGGGAGGTTGCGGTGTTAGAAAAGAAAAGCAAATACCATTCATTGGAACAGCGTAAAATAAGGAAGCTAATTGTAGGCTACTGCTTCTATTTGTTTAACATGTTTCCTTTACATGTAGTTAACCACTAAACTGATAATCTTTGGACATGAAATAGCTACAATAGCCACAAAGCTAAATTTTTTTCATTTACGCATATCCATACTTACGCAACAACTGAGTACAAGTCCACTGATAATCAAATGAGATCCGCGCCATCCATAAACATCGTGGAGCCAAGCGGCTAACAGTGAAAACGAAAGAGTTCCAAAGCCTGAGCCACATGAGGCAAAGGCATCAGCCTTGCCACGTTTATTTTCAAAATAAGCCCTGGGAGACAATTTGCAAGGCAATTTAATTAAGCCAAGTCCGATTCCTGAAAAGGGAAAGACACTTTAAAACAGATCCAAAAGTTATGAGTCCAGTTTATTTCCTAATGACGGGTATAGAATGAACGATCGAAATATAAGGAAGATTTTTTATATTTGCGTCCAAGTGCCTTTGAAAAATATGTCTTTTTTTGTTGATTTAAATTTCTGTTTCCATAAAAAATAATAAAGTTTGAACATAAGAATTTCGAAATCATTCATCTTCGTCTTAAATCATTCATCTTAAGAATTTCGAGAACAGCCTGAAATAATACCCTCATGGGTTTTCTGAAGTTGGACAGCTTGATTTTCAACAAAAGACTGAGCATGGCTGATTTTGGCTACATAAATATCCAGGCTAAGTCTCACGTCATATTCTGACAATTTAATTGATCTTCGCAAAAGATGGAAGGCAGCCCGAACTTTACTCAGAATACAACATGTAGAAGAGGAAAACAAATCAGAATTGAAATATAATATGACTTCAGTCTAGAAACACTGTATTGATATTTTACTTAGCAAATATCTACAAGCAGATGAACTGATTCTAGCCTAATCACTACGGGTTCTTAGCCTAAGGACTTACATAATTATTCTGTTCTTTGAAACCGTGGAGTTGGAAAGAAGATGTAATAAGGAGATGGTCAGAAATAGTCCCCACCAATTCAGTAGCAAGATTAAGGGATAAAGTGGCATGATTTAGATGAGAAGTTCAAGCAGAATTTGATGCTAAGGTTTCTGTCTTGGAACATTAATGAAGCCTATTTGAATAAATTACCAGTGCTAAATGATCTTATTTCTAGATATTCTGCTATTTTTATTAAGGAGCGTTTTATATCTAAGCTTAGTATGAGTTTATTTAAGTTAAAACGTGCTTCGTCATTCTCTGTGCCTATTAAGATGTTATGTAGGAAGGGTAGTGTTGGGCGAGATTGAATATCGATATCGATAAATCACACCAAATATTGATATCAAATATCGAAACGTAAATATCGATATCGAAAATGATATTGTTTTGACTTTTTTTTGTAGCTACTGGTGAACATCCAGCAGAAAAGATCCAACGGAGAAAATTGTTTCGTAAATGGTCGAGAAGAAGAATTATGTATTCAATCCATTGACTCATCCATGCTGATACACAGCATGCACAGCTGTATCCAGAAGTTGGCATAGCCTGTTTGCAAACTATGTTTAATGAGGACTCTCAAATGTTGCTGAGAAACTCCAAAAGGCTTCGCTAGATAAAATACCTTCTAGGCTTATACTCCTTGTTCAGATCACGTTCGTCATGACTGCCACATACTTCAATTCGCGTTTCAAAAAATTATATATTACCCCTAGCAATCTTCTCCAAGTTGAAGGTATAATAGCAAGAGACATGGATTTGGCCTTTCTGGAATCTGTATCAACAGATGCAAGTGCCATGACAGACCCTGCAATTAAGCCACTACAAAATCAAGGCAGTTTGTGGGGATAACATGACGAAGTTTCAGTAGTCAATGCAAGGCAAGCTTCATCAGCAGTTGCATCTGTCAGAGCTTTCCAGATTTTCAGTAGGGACTCTTTGATTCCAAGAAAATCTGATCCACTCAAGTCATGGAAGTCTTGTAATATGGGTCTCAGAGATACATACATACATTTGTTGTAAAATTAATGTCTATATTGCCAACAATGCCCTTTCTGAGAGTGGATTCCAAGCCTGATCATTTAATCATGTAGTTGGTGGCAACAAAGTGTAAGTAAGGTGCAGCTTGGCCAAATAACAACCAAAACTCTAAAGCACGGAATTTTGATAACAATAGGTAAATCAAGTGAAATGGTTTTACGCCGACTCCAGATATATAATATTCATCGAGTCTCATTTACCCATCACCAGCAGTGGAAGTCTGAGAAAATTTGCGTAGCTTTTGAGACAGGGCAATAAAGCCCCTAAAAAGTCACAAAATCTTAATAAAATCACACCATCAAATTCGGCATATCAAAGAATCTTACTGTAAGGGTTTCTAGCTTCCCTCTGAAAAAATGTGAAATTTCGTAATTTTTGCCAGAAGAACGATCTCGTATGCGTTTTTATTTCTTTGTTGTTGTTTTTTTGTCAGGATGATCGCACCGAACCAATGGTCATATAAGATCAGGAGAGGGCTTGCTCAAGCGGAAACTACAGTGCTTGTTCCCCATTTTGTGACCAAAATGATTGGGAGGCAGGTAGAACCCTCTCCCACGCCCCTTTTTTCCCAGTCACACGATCAAAATTTTGAGACAGCCGTATTGATCAGCATAGTTGAAAAGTCATATAGTCATGCCTTTGGGGATGACATGGCCCTGCAAATCCCAGGGGAAATGGTTGTAAGTTATGAAATATGTCTAGTGTCTACATTTAGTATTTGTTTTTGGGAAGTAGACTGAGATTTTTTAGGAGGGTGAATTTTCTATGGGGGAATGTTCTGCAATGGGGATTTTTCAAGAAGAGATTTTATCCATGGGGAGGGAAGTTTCCGGGATGAACTTTCAAAGGAAAATCATACACGGGAGAATTTACCAGAATTCCCATACTAAATTCTTTTTTATTTGACTCACTTTCTCTTTGCCAATTTAATTTTACTTGAGGAGATATAAAGGGGAAAATGCTCAGGGGAAATTTTCAAAGGAGTTGAAATTGTCTGGGGGATTTTTTCGTGGGGGGGGGGGTATTTCTTACGGGAGAGAGACTTTCCATTGAGACATTGAGAGGAGAGAATTTCCAGGAAACATTTTCCATGGAGGGAGGATTTCTGGCATGATAAAAAAAAAACGATTTAAAAAAGAAAATTTTTTCAACTTAAAGTAAGGAGCAACATCCAAAGTTAAGACAAACCGAATTTTTTTTGTGCATGAGGAGTGGGCCCCTCTCCTCAATACCTCATTTTTTACACTATTTGTAACTTTTTCCCCCAATTATTTAAGAACAACTCCTGAAAAAAAGCTGTTTAATTAGAGTAAGGAGATATTTAAAATACAAAAAGAAATTTTGGTGTGAAGAGTGAGGTATTAAGGAGAGGATATCCTCCTCATGCACGGAAAAATTTCTGTTTCTTTCACCCGCATCCTTCAAGTTGACTATTACATTCAGAACTATTTTATGTCTAAATCATTTATGACAATGGAGGAGCTATTGACACAAAAATTATAACAAAAAGGTGTATTTCATTAAAAATTACCTTCATAATAATTTAATACCACAACAGTGGGTTTCTTGTCAGCAACCTGCGTCCTTCAAATTGACTTTTAGATAAACTACTATAGAGGTATATTTTAATTAATTATCTAATGTATAGAGTTATTTAAGTGATCCTCTTTGGTTTCATCTTATGGTACTTGTCAATTAAAGCGGCCACACTCAAGTTCTTGATCTGAGTAAAACCAATTTCTGTGTCTGCCTTCCCAAGGCCAGAACAAAATTTGCACTTTACTGAAAAAAATCTAATGTTTTTACTTTTATAACTTTAATAAATCATATAATACTAACATTTTGATTACTAAATATCAGTATATGTATATTAAACTGACAATGCACATTCATTTGTATTTTTTCAGTAAAGTTCAAATTTTGTTCTGGCCTTGGGAAGGCATAGGGGTGTTGCGCCCAACTTATGTTAATTTCTGCTCGTTTTGAGTTTGACTCGGTTATTTATTGTAATTTCTGTTCGTTTTGGGTTTCATTTATTTATCAATGCTGATTTGTGGTAGTTTCACGCTTGGTAGATTATTTGATTTTATTTTTGCTCATTTTTTGTTTAATGGAGTTCTTTACTTTTCTTTGAAAAACTTATTTTGTGGAAAGTTTTTTTTTAATTCATTTCTGTTTGTTTTACATTGACACAGTCTTTTCAGGGGAAAAAATAACACTTTAAATCTTTTCATTTTTCAAGACTATAGTTTGGCCTGCTATTTGTATGCTGGAGAAAAATTTTCAGCAATTTTTAACAACATACACACTTTTAAAAATCTGGACACAAATAGTACTGTTTAATTTAGTTTCATACCTCCTCTAGTTGACCTGAAATGGAAAACTTAATACCATCTGCAAAAAAATATGTACTTCCTTTGATAGCTTGGATACATTTACGCTATTTTGATTGGGTTAAATTTTAAGACCAGAAGTAGCCCCAAAAGTTTGAACATAATACCCTCAGTCATTTTTGGGATGCTGCTGGGATGCCTTATTGGGAATTAGCATTATCACAGTGCATATTGATTTAATCTTAATGCAACATTTAGTTTTTAAACATAATAGGTAATACTAAAAGTGACGTAACTTGCACAAATTTGTCAGAATGTTATAATGAACCTCAAGACCTACCTCCCCTTGGTGGTAGCTACCACTACATGATAAAGTGGGCTCTGCTGCCTTTGTATAAAGTAAAATGTCATTGATAAAGTTTCCTATCAACCTCTTTTGGACAGGGGTCTCTTAAAATTTGGAAATTGGATTACATCTGAGTCCTGGGATGAGGTAGCAATTTTAGAGTCCTCTGATGAAAAAGCTGAATTTTTGCAAGATAAATTAAGAAAGAAATATGAAGAATGCTTTCCTGAGAAAAAGTTCAAGCAGTGTAACACAGATTGTCCTTACATAACCCAAGAAATTAAAGATTTGATTCAGTATAAAATTCAACTAAGAAATGAAGGGAAAATATGAAATGCTAATATGCTCTGCAACAAAGTATGTAAAATGCCAAGAAAAGCTGTGGCTGAGTATTACCACAAAAAAATTGATAATCTTTTTGAATCAAAGCCTAGCATGTGGTGCAAGGAAATAAAACAAATTTGTGGAAAATCCCCTAGTGGTGTTGATTTTTGCTCAGATTCTAAAGATGAAACAGTTGCTAACCAGTTAAATGGTCATTTGGCCAGAATACTTCAGTCTTTGCTGTGTCTTGATGTAAATAAAATGAACCAAGAGTATCAGAAAATTCCACATAATGGCATACCTTTACCTACAATTTCTAAGAATCGTTTTTAGTAAAATAAAGTAACTTAAACAAATTAGTATAACTCCCATAGATATTCCAATTGAACTTATAAAAGCAATTCCTGACAAATTGACTAAGCCACTAACTTTTAATTGCATTTCAACTTCTTCAGTTTACCCACAAATATGGAAAATGGGGTATGTTACTCCAATCCCTAAGAAAGATACTGAACTTAATTTTGATGGTGTGAGGCCAATCCCTTTGACCCCCTTGATCAGAAAAATATACAAAAGTTTTGTAGCAAATTGGCTAAAAGCTGAAGATGAACCCCTCCTTGATCCTCATCAGTACAGTAACAGAAAGAATACATCAACATCCCATTATCTAGTCAGTCTTTTACATTTTATTTTTAAGCATGTTAAGCATGTTGATCAACCTGGTAAATGGCTAAACTTAATAACAATTGATTTTAAAAAGGGTTTCAATTTGATTGATCATAACATTTTAATTTCTAAGCTTTTAATTGATTTTAGAGTGAATGTTGCTGTTGTAAAAATGATTCAGAGTTTTTAATAGATAGGTTCCAAATTTTAAAATATAAGAAGTCTTTCTCTGAACCCAAGCCAGTTTTTTGTGGTGTACCTCAAGGTACCATTCAGGGTCCTATTCTTTTTCTAGTTATGATCAATGATATTGCTAATGAATGTGAAGACTGCTGGAAATATGTTGACAACCTTACCCTTGGAGAAATTTGTGAAGCAAATAAATGTAGTAAAGCTCAAATTTTAACTGATAATGTGAAGTCTAAAGCTTCCAGTTCAAATATGAAAGTAAATGACAGTAAATCTTCAATTTTAACTATTTCATTTTCAAATTCTTCTGAACCAAATTTTCTACCAACTATCTCTGATTCTCTTAAAGTAAGGAATATTAAACTCTTGGGAGTTATTATTACCAGTGATTTAAAATGGGAAGCAAACACATCTAGTCTAGTAAAAAGGGGAATGCTGGGCTACAGATGCTTAAGCTTATGTCAAAACATGGAGCCTCTCCAGATCACCTCCTCCAAATATTTATGTCTTTTATTTGCCCAATTCTGGAATATGCAGCTCCTGTGTGGCATTTTGGACTGATGACTGAGCAAAGCGCCAGGATCAAAATAGCTCTAATGATAGTATCAAAGCAGGCAGAAATATTGTATGAAGAGCTGCTGAAAAAGTTTAAAATGCAAATTCTGAAAAAAAGAAGAGAAACTGTGCATGAAATCTGGAAGAAAATCTCTGATCCACCCAATCCACAAACCCCTTTCCCCCCCTCAATCCACAACAAAACAACTCCTGCACAGGGTTGCAGTGCCTGTTGAGAAACTTCAGCCAGTAAGCTGTGCCCATCAGCGGTTAGCAAAAAGTTTTATACCAAGTTTTGTAAATATGTACAACAAAAATTTCTAAGTTTTGACCTATCCTATTTTTTATGTATTTTTATTAATTGTGCTGAAAGAAAAATTTGAAATCATGCCATTAATGAAAAATTTATGTGTCTTGTGTGAAAATAAACTAAAATCTCTTAGAGTATTCTATCAAACTGAAGATGACATACAACAATTTCTGATTAACCATAATATTCTTCCAAATACAATGTTTTGCCTTGGATATCATTGAGAATACTATTTTGATCAGGCAAGATGTGCATTCTGCTTTCAAAAAACAAGAATGGAGCAATGTGGACATCGTTATAAAAAAAAAACTGCTATTTTCTATAAAGACATAATACAGGGACTTGGTGCAAAAATTCAAAGCTCTCTTATCAACAAATAACCAAAATTATGCCATTTTTTTGCAACTTGAGCAGAGGATCTCAACATTCAACAATTTATGATTGATGAGATTGGCATTTTGTCAGCTACCATCATTGATTGGCAAAGTTTTGTCATGAAATATGCCTTTACTTTATTGATAAGCAGTGTTTCATTGGCTTGGTCCAGGAAAAATTGTTGAAATTGACAAAGCAAAGATAGGAAAACAAAAGTACAATAGGGCACACTTCATTGAAGGGCAGTGGTTGTTTCAGGGAATTGAAAGGGACACTGGAATTTCTATGCTTGGACACTGCTTGACATTATATGTGATTGTTGGAGTGCTTACAGTAGATTAATCATACAAAGTTTTCAGCATGTAACAGTTAACCATTTGTTAAATTTTGTGGACCCTGTGACTGGGACCCACACAAAAAATACTGAACATCTATGGCATTAAATGCATAAACTGGCTGATATTCATCAGCCAGTTCAAAAATGACCTGGCACCATTTAATGCACCAACCAATTACTAAATTAAATCATATATATTATCCTATGTGTTTCATATCTTATCTTGTTTCATGACATTTCAGCAAAAAGTTTAATCATCTGTATAATTCAATCTGATAGTGAAACTGCTAGATCATTCTAGAATAAAAAAATGTAATTTTTGTATCTATTTTCATAACATTTACTCTCAATTCTGTTTTTAGCAAATATGTAGATGGTGGTTTATTTTGTATTTTAGCCACAGTTTTCAATCATTAAAAAAATTTTACAAAACTAAGAATGGCCAGGATGAATGCCATCAATAAAAAAAATTTATAGGATGGCAAATCATTCAGCACAAATTTTAAAACAGAAAAAACATTTATTGAAAGCATGGCTTTTTCCATATATGTTTTTTTCTAAGTTGGAAAAAAAGAGGAAAGAAGTGAGGATAAAGGTTCTCACCCTGGAAAATATGTTAACTAGGATTATTTTGCATATTATGAAGTAAGAACTGTTTTCTTAAAATGTCTCCTTATGACCAGTAGGCTACTGGTCCTAAATTTATATCAAAATTTTACCTCAATTTTCAGTTTCTTTTTCTCTGGCTTTAGCCCTGAAAATGCAATTCCTGTTATTTGAGTAGAATTTTAAGCCATATTAATGTTTTTTTCTTCAAAATTTAGGAAATGTATTTTCATATCTTTAAAACCTTATAAATTAAGATTGAACAAAGTTGTGAAACTAAAAACAATTTTTTTGTACTTTAGTTAAACAGAAGATCTATTTTGCAAGGTTTCACTTTTATAACACAGATTTTAAAAGGTCATCAAAGGTCAGGACTCTCTAGAGGGAGAAGGAGCAGAGGTGGGTAGGCTACTTCAAATACTTTCCCAGGACATACTTTAGCCTGTAGACCCCTTCCTAGCCTAGCCCCTTTCCAAGATAGCCAAAAGTAGCTAATGTAGAATTTTACCAAAAAAGGTATAAAGTGGTATCTTTATTTGAAGGTACAAAGTATGGTAGGCCTATAATTCTACTTTAGGTACTTTTGACTATCTTTGAAAGGGGTTAGGTTAGGAAAATGAAACTTTCAGGGATGGGTCAACAGGCTAAAGTATGTCCTGGGAAGGTAATTTGAAGTACCTACCTCCACTCCTTCTCCCTCTAGAGGGTCCTGACCTTTCATTACCTCTAAATATCTTTGTGTTATAAAAATGAAACTTTGAAAAATAGATCTTCTCCTTAAATAAAGTATAACACAATTGTTTTAAGCTCCACAACTTTGCTTAATCACAATTTATAAGGTTTTAAAGATAAGCAAATACATTTCCAAAATTTGGAAAAAAAAACATTGATATGGCTTAAAAATCTACTCAAATATCAGGAATTGCATTTTCAGAACTAAAGCCATAGAAAAAGAAACTGATAACTGAAAATTAAGGTAAAATGTTGTTTTGTCAAAATTTCAATTGGTATAGACCTGTTATGTAGGCAATGTTGCCATATAAATTGATCTTATAGATAGCATTACGCTGATTACAAATAGCCTATAAGCATTTCTATAGGAAATGAATTTCAGTCCCCCCCCCATATATGCCAATTCAGGGTTAGGTTAGGTATAGCCTATATAGGGGGGGGGGGGCTGAAATTCATTTCTGATAGAAATGCTTATTATATTTGTAATCAGCATAAAAAAAGGCATCAAATGGTGTATTCACTTAAGTCCTAACTCAATAATATGATTTAGTATATATTGACCGCCTTTTTTTATGCTGATTACAAATATAATAAGCATTTCTATCGGAAATGAATTCCAGCCCCTCCCCCTATATAGGCTATACCTAACCTAACCCTGAATTGGCATTTATAGGGGGGGGGCTGAAATTCATTTCCGATAGAAATGCTTATTATATTTGTAATCAGCATAAAAAAAAGTATTCACTTTATTTGAAACTCAATAATATGATTTGGTATATATTGACCAAAAAGGCATCAAATGGTGTATTCACTAGGCTATATTTGAAACTCAATAATATGATTTGAAACTCAAATCATATACCAATCATATACTATATACCAAAAATCAATCATATACCATATATCAAATCATATTATTGAGTTTCAAATAAAGTGAATACGCCATTCAATGCCTTTTTTATGCTGATTACAAATATAATACCTAAGCATTTCTATCGGAAATGAACTTCAGCCTCCCCCCCCCCTATATAGGCTATACCTAACCCTGAATTGGCATATATAGGGGGGGGGGGCTGAAATACATTTCCGATAGAAATGCTTATTATATTCCTAATCAGCATAAAAAGGCATCAAATGGTGTATTCACTTTAGTCCTAACTCGATGACATGATTTGGTATATATTGACCTACATTTATTGAAGATACAAAGAACTAAGTGCTTACTATTTTAATTAAATGACTGGTTTTCAGCCAGCCAAAGGGCTGGCTGTGCTGTGGCCTCTCTACTTCTGAAAAAAGAATGGCTTCCGGAAACTCTTAATGAAAATGATAGTACAAGAAGGGTTGCTATCAGCTAAAAAATAAAATCCCGATTTTTCTTCCAAAAACAAATCTGAAATTTCGAAAAAATCCCGGAATACAGTTTTTTTGGGTACTGGTGCGTTGTATGGGCCTTTTCAAGGAAATCAGTCGCCAAAAACCCACCAGACGGGTTAATTCAAGAAACCGCTATAGAGTAATGCAATGTAAAGCGTGGTTTTCATTGCATTTACGATTTTTAAATTGTTGTTTTTCGGGGTCTAGGGGGGGGGGGGAAAGGTACCTAGGTTAGGTTAGGTTATGTATTTAATTTATGCTATATCCAAAACCCACCCACCCCCCCTAATAAGCAAATATATAGCCCAAATTTGTTTCTAAACTATTATATATTCATCCTATTTTTTTTATTTCATTAGCATTAACCAAACTTGACTTTTTAAAAGGCCTATATAATGCACCAGTACCGTTTTTAGGTTATATAACATAGGACTGCACAGTGAAGACGTAAAAATCAAGGCGCGTAATTTGAAGTACAGTGAAACGGGGTATCTAGTTGCAACTAACAACTGATTGTCAATATTCCTAGCATTATTTCGACGTGAAAACGTACTGGTGGATTAGTAGAATCTACGACAGACATTTTAGGCCAAACCAACTAACCAAAGTTCCAAAAAAACGTTGTCGACGCATTCGCGTTTCATTGTTATTTGAATTTCCCACCCAAGAATTGAAGTCACGCTTCGCAGCCATATTGCGCGTCCAGACTATCTGGAGAAATGGGACAGAAATCTGGAAAAAGGAATAGTCGTCCAGACTTGGCTGTTTTTTCAAAAACCTGGTTGTTTTTTCAAAAAATATCTGTACAAATTTATCAGCCATCCTCATCAAGTCTGTTTTCCTGAGCCAAAATCTATAAAAACAAATCTAAACCCTCAGTTAGACAATTTGCCTTTTTTCTATTCAAAACCATCTTAGACAACTATTTTTATTTATCACTTATCGTGTCTAATTGTCTCCTTCTTCTGGCATTTTCCAGAAAAGCTATCCATGCTACCACTTCCATCCCATTTTCCATTTTCTTACCCTCTGATTATTCCTGCCCAGATATCGGAAAAATGGAACGGAAGACCTGTCTACATTCCCAGATTTTCGTCCCATTTTTCCAGAAAATGGATAGTCTAGACGCGGTAATATTCAATATGGCTTGACAAGCGGTAAAAGTTGTCCCTTTCCCTTTTGCGATACCTGATTTTCTGTTTAGCGAAAGTCTTGCCAATCAAGAAGCGGACAGCGGAACTATCATTCGTCTTACAAAAGCATCCTTTTGAAATCTCAAGACCCGACTTCACTACCCAGAAAACCTGGATTCCAAACGTACTAAAATCTGAGAAAAATCCAAACGATATCATTCAAACATTCAGTACACGGATTCTTCATTGTATAAAAAAAAGGAATCTGCTGCTTTCACACGAAAAGATCCGGAAGAAAAACAGACCCCTTTTTCCCGAATCTGGGTACTTAGAATCCAACTTTCTTGGTATTAAACCCGGCCTTTGGGTATTTGAATTAAAAATATAAGGCAAAAGTCAGAAAAAAACTGTTGCTACCGAGTTATTAGTAAAAAGCGCTAAGTGAAGCAACCAACTAAAAAAAAAAAAACTAGTTTCTCAGGTATTTATTGATACGATTCAGCAATCATTTCGGTAATCAGAGCTCAAAAGACAACCCTAAGAAACTGGACAAATGAGCTTCAGTAAATGAAACTAAGTTCGGTTAGCACACAAATAAACACTAAGTCTTCTTAGAGAACGTAATCCAGATAAACATTTTCAATTTTTCTTAGTTTATCTGGATACTCATCTGCGATCTTCAAAATTTAGAACTTAAGTACTGAGTGGAATATTATGAGCATGAAAGTGTCTAAAAATATTAGAAAAATCTGGGGAATACGTTGATAGCGATCAGAGCGATCTTTTGAACTAATTGATGTACGTTCTATAAACAGCACAAACGTACGACTAAGTATATTGATCCTAAACTATTGAAACTTGCAACAACCTAAGGAAATCACAGAATGCTGGCAATCATTTGTTTATGACTTTATAAAACTAACTTTTTGCGAAGTTTCATCTGCAAAACACCGAACTAAAAAGACACTGGAGCTGAGCATGACAAGTTTTCTGATGGTATTTATAGCTTCCTCTTCCCTAGATTTCTGAATACATTCGAGGCTCTCGAAATGATGTCAAGAACTCAAATGAATGTTTTTGTTCTGAATTCACCACTTGTTGTTACATTGGAGTCGAATTTTCAAAAGTCAAATCCCAAACGAAAAAATTGTTGCCCCATTGTAATAGACTAATAGCGCAAATCCAGAGGAAACAAACAAAAACAGAGAATATAAGTGATACCGTGCAGAAAAAAATTAGTTGACTATCAGCCACAATCGTTGAACATATCTTTTTAATCAAAAATCTCGGTTTCAGCAAAAAATCCCGTTTTTTTTTACAAAAAAAATCCCGAAAAACTCAGACACAAAAAAAATCCCGGACCGCAAAAAAAAAAATCCCGGAATACCTGGATTAAGTCGGACGGTGATAAACCCTGAGTATAAAAGAACAACACTACCAACCAATGTAGCCGACTTTTCGGTGTATGTCATAGAGACATAAAATACAAACTCTTTGGTGTATGCTCTGTATAAACTTTTTGGTGCATGTCCATAATATGTCCAGCTTAAAATGCCACAAACTAGCTTTTTCTACGACTTGTGCTATTGACCAAAAGACGCTTCGTAAACTTCTCCCAAAGCGGTCAGTTACCATCAAATATAATGAAAATGAATAAAATTCATTCAATACAATAATTCTTTTCTTCTACAAAATAATCTTGGACATCTCGGTCAATGAGCTGAGGCATGGCTTCTTGAATTAACTGTTGCCGATTGTCAAGTCATTCGATTCAGCAAAATTCGATTCTAGTCACTCTTATTTTCTTTCAAGCTACTCAATCTCCTCTGCTAAAATAAACCAACTGATGATATAGGAGTTTTGGTACAATAAAAGTGAACCCTTTAATTTTAAGTTCAAGGACACTTACAATATAAAAATAAAGCATTTAGGGACATTTTATGAAGCATTGTAGATATGTTCAAAGTGAAGCTATCTTGATAGTATTAGGAATATAAACTATTTTTAGAATATGTGTCATAACTTGAAGTTCTCCGTTGTATAGAGAGAGTAACTGGATTTCCAGAGTTCATATTATGGTTATTTGTTCTCCAGTTCAAGTAATACTAAAGCAAATTTATACACAATTTAAACAATTTTATATTGTAATATACAGTTTAAAATTGTATATCACTCACTAGTGGTATTATAGCTGGTGATACCAGCCTTGGAAATTGACTATTTCTTCCTATGAAACTTATTCAATAGCTCCGTTAAGCCCTGTTATTTTTTATGAGTTATAGTGGCTTTTCTTGATTAGCAAATAATGACAACAAGATCCCTTCCTTTGTGGGCGAAAACATGAAAAACAAATATGGCTAAGCTAGAACCTTACTATTTTTGCTTTTCATCATATTGATATAAAAGTGGCTATTCGTTCGAATTGACTCTTGCTTCAGAAACAAAGAAAGGTGTGGTCTTTTGTGGTTCATTTAAATAAACCCAGTTTATAATACCATTTATTGTACCTACACGAGAAATGATCTATTTTTTGAAATTTCTATTCATTTCTAAACACTGAGTGGATTTTCTACATAGGGACAGGTCAACTAACTCCCAAAGTCTAAAGAAACGTTTCTCGTCGGCTGGGAGGAGGATTTTCGTATTAGGCATCTCCGGCCAAAATTGAGTTATGAATGCCATCGAGTGTAAAATTTTGTGTAGAATCTGAATCTGTTTTTTGTTTTGCTCTACCGGCTACTGTTCGTGAGTGCACATTAGGGGGGGGGGAACGGTAAAGCATAGCATATATTAAATACGTAACCTAACCTAACCTAGGTACCCTCCCCCCCTAAACCCCAAAAAAACAACAGTTTAAATATTGGAAATGCAATGAAAACCACGCTTTGCATGGCATTACTCTAGCGGTCTCTTGAATGTGCGGGTTTTTTGTGACTGATTTCCTCGTAAAGGCCCATATAGTGCCCAAGTACCCAATTTTGTTATACATCATTTAAGCAGAAGAACTATTTTGCAAGGTTTCACTTTTATAACACACAGATTTTTAAAGGTCATCAAAGGTTAGGACCCTCTAGAGGGAGAAGGAATGGAGGTATGTACTTCAAAATACCTTCCCGATACATAATTTAGCTTGTAGACCCATCCCTGAAAGTTTCATTTTCTTAACCTAACCCCTTTCCAAGATACCCAAAAGTAGCTAAAGTAGAATTTTACCTATGAAAAGATTATTTCACAGAGAACTTGAAATGTCACTAATCATAAAAATACAAACCGTAGTCTCATGCCTGTGCTTCATTATAGTCACACTTGTCGATAAAATCAAAATTACGCACGACTACAGCGCCAATTACGTTCGCCGTTCGTAATTTCTCGAATTGATCATTGTTCAACTTTCAAGTATTAATTTCTTGACTGACCAATCAGAGTCAAGGTTTAAGGCATACTTTTTAAAACTAGAAAAGATGGAACTTTATAACAGCGAGTTTTCTATCTGGGAGAGGAATCTGACAAAAGTTAAGGAGACTTAGCATTAATAGAGAACAGTTGGACACAAATTACTGTTGGTGCAAACTCAGTAAACTAATTTCTTGCAATTTAAATTTTTTTTGCTTTTTAAATACAAGTGTGATGTTAAAATCAAGAAAATTGCCATGTCATTCATGATATTTGGCTTTCTTTATTGATAGATGTGACTATGATGTGGCATGGGCATTACAGTTGCTGCCGAATAACTTCCCTCAGTAGAGGTGTAGAGTAGGGGCTTTTGAGTAGGAAATATGTTAGAAAACAATTCTTACTTCGTTACATACAGAATAATTGTATATTTATTACATAATACAGAATATTTGATTGCAACTCCACTTTAATTTGCCCCCAACCCCTCCTAATGTTCAAATATGTAGCTCAAATTGTATATTTCCCATGCATGCTGCCAATGCGTCTCTCTTATTTTAACCTGTGTACCCGTAAATTGAATCAACTGTGATGAAATAAAAACATGCTTTCTTAATGTTTCCTTCTCAATAGCCTCTAGTCTATACTTTTACCCTTCCCTCTGATTTTCCCTAGGCCTAGTTTGGTTTCCTATGGTGACTAAATGAGCTAGTCTAGCCTAGCCTGTGGAGATATTTCAAAGAAGAATGGACTAAGAACTGTTGCCGTCTGAAAAGAAGTACAATGACTAGGATGGAACAAAGGAGATGTTACCATTTCGAACAACCGTCACAAGTACTAAATGTCATTTCGTCGATAAGGAAAATCCGTGAGACACATTGACACATCAGAGCATCAACAGTCATAACTGTCGGACATCGACATTGTGACTGTCGATGAACTGACGCGTCGATGTTATGACTGTTGACGTTCTCACGGGTAGCAATTGTGACTGTCAATAAACTGACGTGTTGATGTTCTGACTGTCAATGTTCTGACGCGTAGTGATTGTGACTGTCTATGTCCTGACGTGTCGATGTTATGACTATCGATGTTCTGACGGATTTATTGTCGATGTTATGACGGATTTTGTCGATGTTATGACTGTCAATATTCTGACGGGTAGCGATTGTGACTGTCGATGAACTGACGTGTTGGTGTTATGACTGTCGATGTTCTGATGGGTAGCGATTGTGACTGTCTATGTCCTGACGTGTCAATGCTATGACTGTTGATGTTATGACGGATTTTGTCGATGTCCTGACGGTAGTGGTCCTGACGTGTGGATGCTCTGGCACCTTCCGGGAACAATGAGGCTAGTTAGTGTGTTAAAAAAGTAGCCGCCCATTAAAAAATAACGTTAAAATTTAAACGCATATAGCTTTATAAATAGGTAATAGGTAAGGAATTCGGTACTATTGTATTAGCTGGAACCCACGCGATATATTGTATACGGAAGATGCTTAAGAAACTAGTCAAAACGGGTTTCTTTCAATAGAGAATTGGATTGCAAACCGAGGTTTGTCAGTGCGTTTACAATATTTAAACTCTTATTATTTTTTTGTTTAGGGGAAAAAATGGTATCTAGGTTAGGTAACGTTAGGTTACGATTTTAATATATGCTATGCTTTCCCTCCCCTCCTAATGTGCAAATATATAGCCGAAATTTGTTACGGTACAATCCCTTTATATGGGCCTTTCTAAAAAGTCAAGTTTGGTTAACGCTGATGAATAAAATAAAATAGGTTGAATATATAATAGTTTAGAAACAAATTTGGGCTATATATTTGCACATTAGGGGGGTGGGGGAAAAGCATAGCATATATTAAATACGTAACCTAGCCTAGGTACCTTCCCCCCACTCTAAACCCCAAAAAACAACAGTTTAAATATTGTAAATTCAATAAGAAACAACGCTTTGCGATCAATTTAGATAGCAAATACACGATTTACGAGTCTCCGTGTCTGGTTCCCTTGGACAGTATAAAACGCTGTGATAGGTATAATGTACCCTTACTTATTCTAGAGAATCAGAAAATTTAAATCACCATATAGAAAAACTGCTGTCCCAAGCTTGTATCTTTTCTAATTTCTAAAGATTATCACTTAAATCGTCACACTGACTCTTCTATTATAAAGTTTACGAATGAAAGTTGAATATTGTTCAACTTAACAAATTTCGAACAGGGTACATTATTAGTGCTGTAGCTATGAATGGTTGTGATTTTATCCCAAAGTGTAATTATATACGATCTGCTCTGTGTATTACTGACAAACAAAATGAAAGAGAACAATGTTTTTATAGACTGCCAAAAAATGCCAATGCCAATGGAGCTCATGCAGCGTAGAAGGTGCATGCCAATCAAACGTTCGTGGTAACGAACTGTAAGTAAGGAGTGACCCGGCTCAATTGTAACCGAAACTCTAAAAAACGGAATTTTGATACCAATAGATACATCAAAAAAATCAGATTTTAATTCTGATTTCAAATATATAAATTTCATCAAGTTTAATCTTACCCATCAAAAGTTACATGCCTGAGAAAATTTGGCTGATTTTCGAAAAAAGGGGGAAAGACCCCCTAAAAGTTATAGAACCTTAATGAAAATCACACCATCATATTCAGCGTATCAAAGAGCCCTACTGTAGAGGTTTCAAGCTCCTATCTACAAAAATGTTGAATTTTCCTTTTTTTTGCCAGAAGAAAGATCACGGATGTGTGTGTTTTTTTTTTTTTGTTTTTTTTTTTTCCAGGGGTGATCGTATCAACCCAGTGGTCCTAGAATATCGTGGGAGGGCTCATTGGAACGAAAATTAAAGGTTCTTGTGCCCTTTTTAAGTGACCAAAAAAATGGAGGACAACTAGGCCCCCTCCCACGCTCATTTTTTTCCCAAAGTCACCCGATCAAAATTTTGAGATAGCCATTTTGTTCAGCATGGGCGAAAATCTGATAACTGTGTCTTTTAGGATGACTTGATCCTCCGAAGTCCTCGGGGGAGGGCTGAAAGTTATGAACTTTACCCAATGTTAACATATAGTATTGGTTATTAGGAAGTATACAGACGTTTTCAGGGGGGATTTTTTTCTGGTGGGGGGGGGGGGGTGTGGGTCGGGGGTTATGTGGGAGGATCTTTCCATGAAGGAAGTTTTCATGGGGGAAGGGACATTGCTATGAAGGGGACGCCGGATTTCCCAGCATTATTTAAAAAAAAAGATCAGAAATGAAGTAAAAAAAAAAACAAGTTTTTCAACAGAAAGTAAGCAGTGACATCAAAACTTAAACCGAACAGAAAATATTACGTATATGATTGGGTTCACCCCCTAGTCAATGCCTCGCTCTTTAAGCCAAAGATTTTTTAGTACTTTCATAAGAGCTATTTATTCTAATTAACGGCCTTTGTGATTAAGTGGTCATTTTTAAAGAAATGGAACAAAGTTCGAACTTTAGCTTAAAGAGCAAGGTATTGACTAGGGGACGAACCCCCTAATATACGCATTAAAAATATATGAATAAAGAAATTCGTTACGTAAGTTAATTCGTAAGTTACGTATATTTATTACTAATAAAAACGTTCGTAAATAAAATTAAACAAGTTTCGAGAAAGCCATTGAACCAAATAAAATTAAAATTAATATGCAAATTTTGTTTCAATTATTCATGTACGGTGAGCCAAAATCAAAACCTGCATTAATTCAAAAGCGTTCAAAAATTAAATAAAAAAAACAGGTTTTTTTTTAGCTGAAAGTAAGGAACGACATTAAAACGTAAAACGAACAGAAATTATTCCGTATATGAAAGGGGCTGTCCTCTCCTCAACGCCTCGCTCTTTACGCTAAAGTTTGACTTTCTCACAACTCTATTTTTTTAAACAATAAAAAACTTTAGCGTAAAGAGCGAGGTGCTGAGGAGGGGACAGCCCCTTTCATATACGGAATAATTTCTGTTCGTTTTAAGTTTTAACGTCGTTCCTTACTTTCAGTTAAAAAAACCTGTTTTTTTGTATTTAATTCTTATCCAGAAAGGAACTAATTCCCGAAACTAATATTTTCTCTAACAGGATCACACCTGCACAAAGGACGGTAGGGGGGGGGGGGGGTACATAATTGAAAACATACACATCTATTTATATTTAGACTCCATTCCCTTTAAACGATATATCAACTAACATTAATATATTATACTAGTGCTGCAAATGTTACTAAATTGCAGTCACAGAACCTTAATGTATTAATTATTTGTCTTGTACTATTTTATATTTTTATTTTGTTTATTGTTGATCATCCTTGAAAGGGGTGGGAACAGATCATAAGGAAGGATTTAAAGGAAAATGGAACTTCATGGAAGAGGGGAGTGAAGTTTTGAACAAATTGGGGAAAGGAGGAGCCTGCTCTGCTGTGGTGGCCTCAGGAGGATTGGTGCTGAAGTGTTTGCTAGTAGTAGTAGTAGTGGTGGTAGCATTGTTGATAAATCTATTTATTGGTAAGTAGTTTGCGGCTTTTCCATGAATTAATAAATCTATTGTCTGTACAGTAGTTTTGAATGGATATTTGGAAAGAATTTTATTTTTCAGTTTTTTATTTTTCATTTTTCTATTTTAGTATGATCACTTAGAATTTCCTGGTGTTGTTCCTAGAACATTCATTGCATCACTTTTTGTTGCCACGTTATCCTTTCCATTGGTCTTTGTTGGACATATTCTTGGGATTAGCAAATTAATTGGGTTATATTGTGGTAAGCTCCTATTTTATTCAGTGTTTATATTTTACTTGTTTGCATTAATTTTGTACATATTTATCTATTTTTTTTGTAAATTTATGCATTTCATAAACTACATCAAATATGGAAATTAATTGCCATGAAATGTATACAAATTTATTCACTGAAATCTAAGATAGGAGTAAAAAGTGCAATGCTCAACTATAAGAAAGAACCTGCCTGGTCAGGTGTACCCTCTGGAATTTGTTTGGGGGAAAGGGGGTAGTTCGTAAAAAAGGGCAAATTATACAAAATTAATTACATAGAAGTCCGGGTATTTCAAGGAACCAGACTCGTCAGTTCCCTCCCTTTGCATGAAGTCAAACCAAGTTCTCATAATATTTTAATGATCTCAGCAATTGGTTTTGAAAAATCAATACATTTTTTGGTAAAGACTCCAAGCATGCCAAAGCTGGGTCCAAAGGCCCATTTCACATGGAAATATTGGAACCATCTTGACCAAAAAATCCAAACTGAAAGAATAGTTACAAATTTGTGTATTTCTTGTTGTCCCTTTTACGAGTGATTTTTTTTTTTTATCTTCTGCTCCAAAAAATTGATGTTTAATGCTAATGGGAACATCATAAGACAAGTCATTTAAAAACTTATTTTGGTTCAAATTATTTGCTAGGGTTTAAGACTACGAGAAAATACTCGTATATTGAGTGGGACTTCTAATTATCCGTTTTCTTTCTTTTTTGCATGTACTTTTCAGCAATTTTACGACGCTTATTTTACTCTTTTAATCACCTTCCAACTTTGGTTTATGTTTTCAAAATTCAAGCCTTATTATATAAAGCCCAAGCAAGGTGCACAAAGGGATTTTCAACCTTCTCCCGTCAGTGAGAGTGTAGGAGAGGGTAACCTAATTTGTTTTACCTTGCTAGAAGTGTAGATACTCAAATAATATTTTGTATTCCTCATTTAGTAGGTTTAAATACTCCAAACTTTCATCAAAATTAAATTTGTAAATAAGATTTATTTCTGAAACATAAGATTTATTCATAACATAATAAGCATAAGATTTATTTTAAGGGAGATATATTGTTTTCTAAGGATACGCAATTTTAGTTTTGTCTTTCGTGAAAGAAATACGTCAAAATTGGCAAATTTAAATGGCTTTGAAACCAAAAACAGCATGCTAAAGACAAAAATAACAAAAAAAAAACAGTTGATTATATCCAAAAAGTCACAAAATTATCAAATTGTCTTTATCTAAATAAAGACGTCAAAATTGTCAAAATTTTTAACAGCTTAGAAACCAAGAACAGCATGCAAAAAGAAAAAATTATATAGTTGATAAAAATGGTATGGTTATTATATAGCAGAAAACTTGGTGACCATTGGTGTCAAAATGTTTTTTTTTCAAATTTGTGTGTATTGACCTAAGTACCATTTTGCCAAATACCCCTTACAGGATTCTGTTGCTAGAAAAAATACAGAACAACCCAAAATTGCTAATATTTTTGAAGCGAAAGGGTATATGCCGCATTTTCTTGATTTTACATGGGAAAGAAATTGGGGTTTTTTATGTTTCTACAAAGCAGTTCTACAATATAAATTGCAATTTGGAAAAAAAGGCATCTTGACGTCTTTTAAATAACCGCTAATGAATTCTTTGATGGATCAAGTAGGACTTTGTTCTTGTTGTTTTACACAGTGTTTTATTTAGACAAAGATATCATGAAAATTATTTACTTTCTGGAAGATTTTTTTAATAGTTCAGCATAGTTTGAGTAAATAGCCGGAAAGAGGGTTTAAGTATATATGAAGCTTATACTATCTCTTTGAACGAACAATAATTGTGTATGTATCTATGTATTTTTGAATAAATGCACATCCCCCAGGAGTGAACCTACCGTTTTTATATCTATGACTCATGCGACATTACAAAAGGAACATAGTTAAGTATAAATAACAAGTGTAATTATTACAAAACGCGTTTTAAGTAGTTTCATAATGCCTAGAGGACTAATGAAGAACCATCAAACGTGACAAGACCAATCCAATCTGACCGGATCTGACCATTCCGAGCAGCTAAGGTAAAGGGTATTGAAAATTTTGTCTAAAGCAATGATAAACGAAAATAAAGAACAAAGGAATATACAGTCAGAATACTAGCGTCAGTGATAATTGCAACGAGCCAAAAACAAAAGTGAAGAACGAAGAAATGTCCGATTCGAGTATAAGTGGCAGCAAGGATTAAAACAAGTCAAAACAAAAGTGAAGAACAAATAAATATGTGGTTACAATACATGCGACAACAAGGAGTAGAACGAATTAGAAATGAAAGTGAAGAAGAAATAAATATTACGTTAGAAGAACAACGCCATCAAGTTGTTTAAAATCTGAATTGCGCCCAATCACTTGTGGTGTCCCTCAAGGATCTGTTATTGGCCCGATTCTCTTCCTTTTGTTTATAGATGATATGCCAAATTGTATCCATAGTTGTTTTTTTAGTGTTAGTGATATGACTTCTCCGTCATATCACTGTCTCCGGAATGAAACTGTGTCATTATTTGCGGATGACACTGTGGCTATCAGCACTGCAAAGACGGAAGAATTACTCTTGACATCAGTGAAAGATAATGTGAATAGGTTTCATTCCTGGTTGAGAGTAAATAGGCTTAAGATTAATCTTTGTCAAATTTTGTCATTTTTCCCGATCTCCTGTTTTTTTAGCCTTGGATTCATGAAATTGTAACGCATTGTGGAATTTTAAAGCGTGCTTTATCGATTAAGTACCTGGGGGTTAATATTGATGAGATTTTATCATTTAAGTGCCATGCACAGTCCGTGAGTAAACAAACAAATAAATATTTGAGTAGCTTATTATGGCATCTTGGGGTATGACCTTAGCAGTAATGTTGAGTTTGATTTGTTTTGTTGTAAGGTTAGTGATGCCGAATAGGATGTACGATTTGTCTTAGTTTTTTTCATAATTTATTTAGTCCTGTATTATTATTTAATGTGTTTTTGTCACCCCCTCGGACAAGTTTTTCTACTTCTCGGGATGGCTGTTAATACTGATATTGTTTTTTTTTTTTTGGTTTAATAAAGTTATCTCTCTCAAAAATCTTCGACGCCAACAAAATGTAGCGTAAAACCTATTACAAACCTACAAAGATGCCATAAATTACGCAACTCGCCTTGTCAATGCAAGAATGTTGTAACTGACACCCCTAGTCAAAATTGAGCTACTAACCCTGCTAGAGTTATTTTTTACGAGATTTCTTATGGTTTAGTTTTTTTTTGTACGATGCCTCCCGGCTGAGTAAATAAAAAGTTCAACTTTATCGTAAGTGTATGTTCTTCACTTTCGTGAAAACGGAAATTGTCGTAACTGACCGGATGATTAACCTCCAGTCAGTTACGACATCAAATGAACAAAGTTTATTCATCAAATGAACAAAGTGCTAGATTTTCAGCAGGTCTCCAAGATCTATAAATATGCTAATGTTCCATTTTCCAAATTTAAACAACTCCAATATAAACAAGGCTACTCGAAAAGAGTCGGTTATAAACTGTCGTTTTCTGACGAATCAGTCTCTGAAATAAACATTGCTATGTAGGGTAAACTTAAGACAAGGAAAGACAGTTTTTCTACAAAAGGGGTTTACTTTCTTGTTGTCCCAAAGCTGTTGGATTTCAAACCTGTTATTCCTATTGAAAATATCAAAGATGTGCAATCAACCTACAGGTTTTTGTCTCCTCTAAACGTGGAGTGCTACAAGTGTGTTTTTGCAAGCATGAATCAAGACAACAACTACCCACCCACTGCAGTACAGACAGCATGCCCAGAAGAAGAAGCTGCAACCACCCTCCGCCCCATCCAAAAATCTGAGAAAGGGGAAAGGCAGTCAGTAAAGACCCAATAAGTTACCATGCTTTGTAATATTTTTATCAATTAGTCGAAATTTCTGAAGTTTTATTATAATCCTTTTGTATTAAATTCAGTTTAAACGACCAAAGTAGTAAAAAAAGGTAGAAACGCCACGTTTGGGGCTCTAAAATAAGGCTTGCCTATTCCTGAAAAAACCTTGATGATAAATTGACGTAAGAAAAATGGAAAAGGAACCCAAGCGCTATCTGCACTTGTCGTAACTACTTTAGCAGCAAAAAGGACGGGCTGAAATGTCGTATCCGTTTTTGTTCGACCTTTTGACATAGTAAATCTTATCCAACAGGACCAAAATTCTACCAACAAGTCTCCCTGACTAACGACTTTAAAATGGGTGTTTCATTCGTTTTTCTATCTACCATTTGTTCATCAGAGTTAAATCATGGTTCATCATAGTAAAGGCCATACGGCTCCAATGTTTTATTATTTATTTATTTGTTTTTTTTTCCAGAGGCACTTCATATGGAAGGGGTCGTCGTAGAAGCTTCAAAGGGGGCTCATTCGATTGGAAATTGAGAGTTCTAGTGCCCTTTTTAATAGTCGAAAATAATTGGAGGGCAACTAGTTCCCCCCCACGCCCATCATTCCCCCAAACACATCCAATCAAAATTTTGAGATAGCCATTTTGTTCAGCGTAGTTGATTTTCAGATAGAAAATATATTTTTGAGGAGGATACTCCCCCACAACCCTCAGGGCAAGGGTTTTAAGTTATGCCCTGGGGGCATATAAGGTTTTTATAGAAGGCGTTGTCGTAGAAACTTCAAAACAGGGTCATTCGATTGGAAATTAAAGGGCTAGTGCCCTTTTTAATAGTCGAAAATGATTGGAGGGCAACTAGCCCCCCCCCCCCACGCCCATCATTCCTTCAAGCACGTCCAATCAAAATTTTGAGATACCCATTTTGTTCAGCGTAGTTGATTTCCAGATAGAAAATATATTTTTGAGGAGCATACTCCCCCACAACCCTCAGGGCAAGGGTTTTAAGTTATGCCCTGGGGGTATGTAAAGTTTTTATAGAAGGCGTTGTCGTAGAAACTTCAAAACATGCTCATTTGATTGGAAATTAAAGGGCTAGTGCCCTTTTTAATAGTCGAAAGTGATTGGAGTGTAAATAAGCCCCCTTCCCCCCCCCCCCACGCCCATCATTTCCCCAAACACATCCAATCAAAATTTTCAGATAGCCATTTTGTTCAGCGTATTAGATTTCAAGATAGAAAATATATTTTTGAGGAGGACACTCCCCCACAACCCTCAGGGCAAGGGTTTTAAGTTATGCCCTGGGGGCATCTAAGGTTTTATAGAAGGCGTTGTCGTATAAACTTCAAAACAGGCTCATTCGATTGGAAATTAAAGGGCTAGTGCCCTTTTTAATTGTCGAAAGTGATTGGAGTGCAACTAGCACCCCCCCCCCACACCCATCATTTCCCCAAACACATCCAATCAAAATTTTGAGATAGCCATTTTGTTCAGCGTAGCTGATTTCCAGATATAAATATGTTTTTGAGGAGGACACTCCCCCAGAACCTTCAGGGTAAGGGTTTTAAGATATGCCCTGGGGGCATATAAGGTTTTTATAGAAGTCGTTGTCGTAGAAACTTCTAAAAAGGCTCATTCGATTGGAAATTCAAAGGAATAGTGCCCTTTTTAATAGTCGAAAGTGATTGGAGGGCAACTAGCCCCCCCCCCCCCCACGCCTATCATTCCCCTAAACACATCCAATCTAAATTTTGAGATTGCCATTTTGTTCAGCATAGTTGGTTTTCAGATAGAAAACATGTTTTTGAGGAGGACAATCCCCCACAACACTCAGGGCAAGGGTTTTAAGTTATGCCCTGGGGACATATAAGGTTTTTATAGAAGGCGTTGTCATAGAAACTTCAAAAAAGGCTCATTCGATTGGAAATTCAAAGCGATAGTGCCCTTTTTAATAGTCGAAAGTGATTGGAGGGAAACTAGCCCCCCCCCCTTACGCCCATCATTCCCCCAAACACATCCAATCAACATTTTGAGATAGCCATTTTTGTTCAGCGTAGTTGATATCCAGATTGAAAATATATTTTTGAGGAGGACACTCCCCCACAACCCTCAGGGCAAGGGGTTTAAGTTATGCCCTGGGGGCATATAGGGTTTTTATAGAAGGCGTTGTCGTAGAAACTTCAAAACAGGTGCATTCGATTGGAAATTAAAGGGCTAGTGCCCTTTTTAATAGTCGAAAGTGATTGGAGGGCAAATAGCCCCCCCCACGCCCATCATTTCCCTAAACACATCCAATCAAACTTTTGAGATAGCCATTTTGTTCAGCGTAGTTGATATCCAGATTGAAAATATATTTTTGAGGAGGACAATCCCCCTCAACCCTTAGGGCAAGGGTTTTAAGTTATGCCCTGGGGGCATATAACGTTTTTATAGAAGGCGGTGTTGTAGAAACTTCAAAAAAGGCTCATTCGATTGGAAATTCCAAGGGCTAGTGCCCTTTGTAATAGTCGAAAGTGATTTGAGGGCAACTAACCCCCCTCTCACGCCCACCTTTTCCCCAAAAACATCCAATCAAAATTTTAAGACAGCCATTTTGTTAAACGTAGTTTTAAGTTCTGGAAATTAGGTCTTTGAGGATTACAACTCCCCCAAGCCCTAAGGGCAAGGGTTGTAATTTAAGGATTCTCCGAGTCCTTCATATTATTTCTTATGGAAGGGATGCTCGTATAAACTTTAGAGAGGGCTCATTTGATTGAAAATTGAAAGTTTTTGTTAACTTTTTAAGAGTCAAAAGAGATTGAAGGGCAACTAGCCCCTCTCCCTCCTCCACGCCCTAAATGCATTAGATAAAATTTTTAAGATAGACATTTTGTTAAAATAGTTCAAAGTTCTGATAACAAAAAACTCCGGTGTCGACACAGCCCACCAGGGCCCAGGGGTAAGCGTTGTAAGTTATGCCCTGGGGCATAACTTATTAAGGGTGGTTTATAACTTATGGGAAGGGGTTTTGTATGGGAAGAACACATAAGAAATCTATTATAATTATCCGATTATAAGGTTAAAATACATACTCTGTGATAGATGCAAAATGGCTTTGGCACACAAATTCCTATTAAGGTCAATTCCAAACAGACGCGATCCCTTTGTGTCAGCAAGTGAAATGGTCTAAACCCCCTTATTGGAGCTATTTTTTCAATTCATTCATTGTTGTCAATCACTGTCCACAACTTATGCAAGCTGTCTATTGTTCATATATAAGGTTTTTATCAAAGAGGTAATCGTACAGACTTTGAAAAAAGCCTCGTTCGATTTAAATTCAAAGTTCTAGATCCGTTTTTTAAAGTCAAGAATAATCGGACAGTAAGCACCCCCACCTCCATGCCATAAAAACTTGAAACTTTTTGCAATCAAAAACGAACAAGATTAATTAAAAAAAACTTTCCGAAAAATAAGTTTTTTCAAAGAAAAGTAAAGGCCATTTTAAACTTAAGCTCAGGAGATACAAATACCTGTTAAAATTCAAACTCAAAACGACCAGGAATTACTACTAAAGAATAAATGAAACCCAAAACGAACAGAAATTAAATAAACAATCATAGCAAAAAACATACAACAAGTAATAATATAAATGAATAAATAGATCTTAAAGCGAGTAATGCTTGGATTGAATATGAAAATCAAGCTTAAAACGAAAACAAATATTTTGCTATTAAAGTATAAATGAAACTTAAAACGAACATAAATTAAATAAATAATCAATGCGAACAAACATACAATATACGTTAATGTAAATGAATAATTAAATCTTAAAACGAGCGAAACTTGAATTGAATATGCAAATCAAGTTTGAATCGAATAAAAATAACTATAAACAAGTGTTTGGGTATCGTCTCACTGCAGAAGCCTAAAACCTACTGCGTCATTGGCGCTTTACTGAAAACGAATTATATTACAAATGTTTTCTTTTGTACTTATTGAAAATAAATATTGAAAATAAATATTAAAATTACAGTAAAATTTTGAACTGATGAGCTTTTAGCAATTAATATCATTATGCATCAAATATTCAGTTTAATTTATTAGTTCTTTTCAAGATTAGTCAAGACAAATATAGTTTCACTACAAGCAAAATTTGGATACTGCCCCCTTCTTTAACTGTAAAAACCTAAAGCGTTCTGTGTCATTGGTGCTTCACTGAAAATGAATTACTCGTATATTACAAATTTATTATTTTCCAGTTCTTACAGCATTGAAAATGAAAATAAAAATTACAGTGAAAAAAAATCTTGAACTGATGGATCTTTCAACAATTAATATCATTATATATCTAATATTCAATTTGATTTTGTTTATACTTTCCAAGACTGTTCAAGACTCATATAGTTTTGCCATTTTTTTTAACTCTGCCATTTTTTGTAACTAATCGTGTTAGTTTGTTATGAAAACATTCTATGGCTTCTAGGCATTTCTATTTGAGCGGAAAACTGCACCTCAAACTTTGTGGAACATGCATTTTCTTGCATGAAACACCAAAATATAATAAAATGTCAAGTTTCGGAGTGTTCCACCACTCGCAAGCAAGTGCCATTGATATTTTTGAATCCGCATGGTCAAATTTTGGGGGTGGAGGGTAGGCTAATTCTCGTAGCAGCCCCATTCCGTCGTGGTATGGTTCACATTTTCAACGCCTGGCGTCCTGACTATCATATAATCTACCAAGCATACAACTACCCCAAATCAGTATCAATAAATAAATGAAACCCAAAACGAACAAAAATTAAAATAAATATTAGAGTCAAACTCAAAACGAGCATAAATTAATGTGAGTAGGGTTCAAAACCCCTATGCTTTCTAAAAGCCAGAATATAATTTGTACTTTACTGAAAAAAATTCAAATGAGTTTACTGAAAAAAAAGTGCATTGTCAATTTAATATACATATGCTGATATTTATTCCCTAAAATCTTAATTAATTTTGATTTCTTAAAGTTAGAAAAGTGAAAATATTTCAAAGAATTGTTTTCAGTAAAGCGCCAATGACGCAGTAGGTTTTAGGCTTCTGCAGTGAGACGATACCCAAACTCTTGTTTGTAGTTATTTTTATTCGATTCAAACTTGATTTGCATATTCAATTTAAGGTTCACTCGTTTTAAGATTTATTTATTCATTTACATTAATATATATTGTATGTTTGTTCGCATTGATTGTTTATTTTATTACTGTTCGTTATAAGTTTCATTTATACTTTAATAGCAAAATATTTGTTTTCGTTTTAAGCTTGATTTTCATATTCAATCTAAGCATTACTCACTTTAAGATCTATTTATTCATTTATATTATTACTTGTTGTATGTTTTTTGCTATGATTGTTTATTTAATTTCTGTTCGTTTTGGGTTTCATTTATTCTTTAATAGTAATTTCTGGTCGTTTTGAGTTTGAATTTTAACAGGTATTTGTATCTCCTGAGCTTAAGTTCAAAATGGCCTTTACTCTTCTTTGAAAAACTTATTTTTCGGAAAGTTTTTTTTAATTAATCTCCAGAAAAACTGATTTTTTCAATTGCTTTCTCCTCGGAATTTTAAATGTGCGGTTACGACATTCTTGCTTTCACAAGGCGAACTGTTTATTACAAGTCATTTGGACCCTTCAATGTTATATGTATTCCCTGGGGAGTCCCTCCCCATTTTCAAGTAGCAGACAAAGATGACTCATTTGGAGGTTGCTACTCGCAACGTCAGTAAGCATATAAGCCTACTACATGCCGAGTGCTGGGGCCCGGCTTCGAAATCGGCTACATAGTTTTTTTTTCTCAATTGGCATATTGACATTTCTGGTCACTAAAACGATATAAAAAGGTCACAACTTAAAGGAAGAATTTTTCCCAGGGTGGTTGAACCGAACCTATGGTGACGCCATGGCATCAAGAAGAGGCTCACATCGGCTGCGGCTTCAAGGCAAGCAAGAATAAGAATCAATATATACAAGCCTGCTGAGTAGCCATGCCGGGGCCCGGCCTTGAAATCATCTGCATAGGATTTTTTTTTTTATTAAAACTGGCACTTTAACTTTTCTGGCCACAAAAGCGATTTAAATAGGTCACAATTTTAAGGCAGAAATCATATTTTTCCCAGGGTGGTTCTGTCGAGCCTTTGGTGACGCCATATCACCAAATATCATGAAAAATGAATTCACTTTGTCTGCGTTTAGAAGACAAGCGACAATTGGAATCTATGAAAAGAAACCTGCCGCGTAGCCGTGCCGAGGCCCGGTGGCGAAGCCGCCAGGCTCCGGAACTTTATATATGTGTATAATATATTATAAAATACAATTCAAGCTAGTCCTAGGGTAAAAGCTAGTCCACACAGCTCAAGTGAACCTGAAATAAGATGATAAAAAGGACAGAATTAGGTATCAATTCAACGATGGAAAATATATTGGTGTATTAGAAGATAAGGTTCTAGACTCATAGCTCATGAAACCTTGCGCTATTTTTAGAGAATGAGGAGAATAAAAGGAAATGAGAAAAGTAAGGAAAAATCTTATTAGGAAATAATATGAAAATTTTAATATTCCTTGGGCAGGGGGGATAGAAGAGAAAACACCACTAGCATCAGTATGTGACATTTGAGGCTTCATCTCCTCCATTTTGAAGGCACCCGCATTCTAATCTACCTACATTCGTTTTATCTTTTTCAGTTCGCATGACTATTGGCTATAGTGTTCTAGTCTCATTGGAAGCATTCAAATCCAGTGCCCAAAAGCACTTTGGCGAAGGTGTTACCACATGGTTTACTTTCATTATTGGGACACAATTTCATTTCATGTTTTATCTCAGTCGACCTCTCCCAAATATTTTTGCATTGATAATTGGTAAGAAATTGTTGGTCTGTTTAGGACTATTTAATCGCCCAATTTGGCCAAACGATTTTATGATCTGGCTCTGTAAATCACCTTTTTTTGTTAAAGTGTTATGTCGCTCTATATGCTAGACGGGTGGAAAGTGGGGTGAAAACATTTACCCACCACAGTCATTCTTGTTGAAGTTCTAAAATTCGGCCATAATCATTAAAATTCGGCCATAATTCAGCCTCTGCGCGTAATTGAATTTACATTTCTAGTCTCATTAAGAAAAGTAATATATTTATTTTTAGTTATTTGTATGGGTGCTTAATAGACGGTCATTTTTAATCACCTGGAGTCACGGAAGTTGTCTTATGATAATGTCTTTTAATGTACGCGTTTGAAATTTATAAATACTGCATGTTTAGAATTCAATAGAAATTCGATCCAGCTTAATGCATCTATTAAAAATAAAAATATCGTGTTTTAGAATTCCAGTTTATATTGACAAAGATCACTCTTTACAAACAGGTTGCTACCACGAACTTTTTGATTCAGTATATTCACAAATGGGAGATGGCTGCCCCCTCTCAATCTCTTAAAGTCCATTCTTGAAAGAGTGATATCTTAAAATATTTTTAGGAGGCAGCTCAAGAAAAATCATAAATAATTTGTAAGGGTTATCGTATTGAATTCAAGGGAGGTTTACTGGATAAAGGTTGACTTTTGGGCAGACACCCCCCCCCCCATCTCTACAGGTCAGTAAATGAATGTCATTTTTTATGACATTCTAATTTCTCTAATTTAATCTACTTAAATTTCCCTTCAATGTTACCCTTCCACCCACAGAACCTGTACCCCAGCAGCTGGTGCATGACTATACCCCACTCTACATGGGTTAATGCAACCTCAAATGAATCAACTAATTAAGACGAATTATAATAATAATTTTTTTGTACCATTGGTTTATTTCGCTACTATGCTGATGAATGAAGAAATGAAGAGGCTATATAAATAGTTTGACATTGTTCTAGATTGAATAGCTATCTCAGAATTTTCACCTTATAACGCTTCGGCCTTCTTCAATTTCGGCCTTCTAGGCCAAAATTGTTGCTTTATGCCACTTTGTTGTGGCATAAAGGCATGTTGTGGCATTGAACGCTTCGGCCAAAATTATTGTTTCGTGCCACAAAACTCCACTTGAGTGTGAAGCAACCTTTTTTATCACTTAGAAAGGGCACTAAGACTTTCTATATCCTTTCAAATGAGCACAATTCTCTTAATTGCAATCCATTTGAAGTTCTAAGGGTGAGAATTTAGCATGGCTAAATTCTCTTTTCATTAGTAAAAAATAATGATTGTAATTAAATATTAGCCGTACAAAAATTGTTGCCGATAGAGGTCAACACAATTATTATACGCCAGAATAAAACTTAATTCTTTTTAAACTTTTTATCCAATATATGCCAAATTTTTATACGCCAGAATAAAACTTTTTATTCTTTTATTCTTTTAAACTTTTTATTCAATATACGCCAAATTTTTATACGCCAGAATAAAACTTAATTCTTTTTAAACTTTTTATCCAATATACGCCAAATTTTTATACGCCAGAATAAATTTTTTTTAGCCAAATACTTTTCTTGAATTATCAGGTTTTAGCAACTCATGTTTTGCAAAACAATTATTTAAACTGGAGTCCGTGCCTGAATTTTGTGAACCCTTTGGCTCTTTTAACTCACTATCTTGTTTGGTATTTTAATAATAAGTTTTCCGCGCGATCTTGGGACGTTTCTTTTCTCTTTATTATGTGCTCGTCTTATCTGTGTGTTACTTCAGCAGGTACCATACATTACTATCCAAAAAGACCGTCGGACAAAAGGTGTAAAAAATTAAATAAAAAACTGTAGTGCATACTCCTTTTTGAGCACTTAAAAAAAAAAATTTTACCTGCTTCCCGGCAAACACATAGTTATAAGCCTTCCCCCTAGAAAAAATCTCCTGTGATCACTGTAAACCAACTTGACTGTGACGGTAAAAGTACTCAGAAAAATTATTAACTTTAGCTACCCGCCGTATAATCTCACGTGATTGGCTATGTCTTACGGACGCTTACCAATTGTATAAAGTAAGGTCACATCTCTCGAGCTAATCATATGAGGGTCATTTCTGAGCACTTAAGTGTAAGTTGTTCCACTTTCTAAAGAAGAAATAGATAAATTAAAATCTGATCACAGCCTTGGTGTTGCTGGAAAGTGAACAATGTCACTAAATTGGATTTTATAATGAAAGATTTACTCAGTGGAGTTTAGGAAAGATAATCAAAGGCACATTGATAGCAAACTTGGAAATGGAAAAAAAAAACAAAAAAAAAAAACAACAACAACAATGAACATAAACGAGTACACATTTCTTGCTGTTCTAAAACGGAACCAAATACAAAATTTTCAGATTGGGTTAGTAAATTGCTTAATCAATTTTGTGGCCCTGTAGCTGTAACACGTGGTTCATTGCTGATGCAGCACTTGGCACTGGCAACTAGACCTATTGGCAGTGACAATAGCCAACTAGGTCTTTTTGTCACGTTCTAGCTCTGCACCTGAATCAAAATCTTTTAACCTATTTTGTGCCTCAAAAAACTAGTAAATAGGTGGGTTGCATTTTACTTCTTATATCCCGACATGAATATATTAAATATAATAAATATATATATATTATATATATATATATATATATATATATATATTATGTATATATATATATATATATATATATATATATATATATATATATATATATATATATAATATATATATATATATATATATATATATATATATATATATATATATATATATATATATATATATATATATATATATATATATATATATATATATATATATATATATATATATATATATATATATATATATATTATATATATATATATATATATATATATATATATATATATATATATATATATATATATATATATATATATATATATATATATATATATATATATATATATATATATATGAATGTAAAGTATCTTTTTAATATATCAAACATTAAGGATGATTTTGATACAAAGGTACCCGAGATTAAGCTTAAGAACATGTCTGCAATTAGAGGGCAGATCTTTGAATCTTTTTCCATTCCCCTAAATTGGTCTGACGGATCCACCCTGGATAAATTGCAGCTTAAGAATGCACTTTTCGTATTCTGCACTTGCGCTTCTGAACACCTACTGCACTTCTCATTTCTGAGACCTCTCACTCCTCCCTTTTGGGGGCTTCTGCACTTCTGAACACCTACTCTTTATGCTAAATAAAGCTTAGCTTATACTTTATTGAAAGTAGTGTCCATAATTTGTGAAACATCTCGTGTACGAAGACGCACTGTCTATCGAGTTACATTTTTAAAGTGGTCTTCCATTTTTTTTTTTTTTTAAATAAAAAGAAAGTTAGAAAAACGGCAGAACCATTCGAAAATTGGATAATTTTCTGATTTTTAACCAAGTTTAGATAATTCTCTGAGAAAAGGTCCAAGCGATATCATAAATCTGTCTTGGTGAATGTGTAGACCTGAATGATACCTTGTCCTTTCGGTGCAAGTTACCGCTGTTGGCCATTCGGAAAATCTCATGTTCCAGAGCCCTTGAGCAAAGACCTTGAAACCCTGAGACCGAGAAAATTTAACCTTTAAAACCTTGGACCGGCAAAATCTTAAGTATATTCTTGTTAGTTTACAAAAACCTGGTATTTTCTTTTGATTTTTTTCATACCGTTCTCTTTCTTAGATTGGCAATATACGGGACTCAAGAAATTAGAAATAAATATAGTGTGAAAGGTGCTGTAATAATGTTAGAAAATATCCTTATCATTGACATTTTTGCAGTTTTGTGGTCTTACGAGTTTTGGTTTGAACAGAAGCATGAGAACTTCATTGCCGCATCTGCGGCTGCTATTCTCATATTCCGCGGGGAATTAGCGATTCTTCTAGGCTTATTTCTACTTTGTGATCTTGTGAAGCAAAGAATAACAATTGAAAGGTAGGTAAGATTGTTTAGTATTCAATATCTTTGTTTTAACTCCTAAGAATAGGATTAATGAGCAGAAAAGTGTCTCGAGTGCTTGGTTTTTACTCGATGTAAAATGCGCAAATTCGTATTCGCAAATGCTTTTCTTGTCGAAGCTATGGCGGGCGTCCTAGTAATCTTCTAAGCTTTAGAAACTGAGAAGGAGTAGAAAGAGGTGCTTGAAATATTCAGTGCATAATTTAGACACTAGATATATCCCTGAACATTTAATTCACCTGACTAATTCATTCGGCTACTTTCAAAGAGAGCAAAAAGCCTGTCATCTAGAAGTTTATCATGAATTCACTCAATAAATTTGAAACTTAAACCATTTTTAATCCACTTTTTTTGCATGATCTTCTATTTTGTTTAACCGTATTTCGCGAAATGTAATCGCTGGATTTGTGAACCAGATTTCTTTTCATTGAATTGTACTGAACTTGTGAAACACAAAAGGTGTAGGTAGCGAATAAAGGGTAAATCCATTAGTACAAGTAACCCCTCGCCCTGAAGATAAACATACTCCACGATTTTTTAGATTTTAATTTGTTCTACGTGCGTCACAAACCAGTAGTAGACAATTAGCTGAAGTATGTAAGTCCCACCCCCCTGAAGAGGGAAGTTTTTGTTGCTTCTTCCTTGCCAATTTGACTTTTTTCAGAGGAATTCTAATTTCTATATTTGTCCTATTTAAACTTTTAAGAATTTTGTTCAAAAAATTGTGTTTTAAGTTGGCGCAATAAGTCTTATCTCAAATACAGTCAAGACCAGTTGTACTTTGGTTTTTAAATTTTTTATAAAAGGGGAAAGGAACAGCTATCCAGTTGTAACGGGCGCCAGATTTAAAAAAAAAGAAACAAGGGTGAAAAATTAGCAAAAGAAGTAAAATACAAATGGGACCAAGCGACTTAGGAAGCTGTAGCTTTCCTTTTCTCCTCAAGTCATCACATACGAGTAAGAATATGAATTGCCAGTACAATATAAGCTTTTCAACTGAAAAAAAAAAATCTAATCTTTGTTCTATTTTACTTATTAAGAACTTTGCTAAATTAAAAAAAGATATTACTCTGGAAACGACAGACGCATCTATGACCAAAATAAAGGAAAAGAAGATAATTACGAAACGAATATTTCTCCTGTATACAACAAGGCATCTTTAGCATAAAAGAAAAAAAAATGAGAGAAAACAACAAAACAACTAGAATCTGAAACTAAAATAATATAAATAACAAATATATATATATATATATATATATATATATATATATATATATATATATATATATATATATATATATATATATGTATATATGTATATATATGTAATTAATACTCACATATACAATTAGCCAGCTACTTTCATGAACACACGAAAGCAACTGGCAAAAGCAAGATTATAGATTCAAATTTTTAAATGGACTTAAGTATTTTGTATAGAAAAAATCTAATGTTGCCAATCTTTTTTTTTCTTTTTTTTTATATTCACTCAGAGATTTTGCAAACTTTGGTTTTGAATTTAGGCTCATTAAAAAAAAATGGAACCAATATTTAAATTATCAGTAAACCTATTAATTGCCAAATCTGCGAAAATATGCTTTTGTTTATTTCTAATGCGTCCATAGCCTATTGTATAAAACCCTTATCATTGAAAATGGCCGTTGCTTCCTCGAATTGTACAAAATGATTGGGATGATAAAAAAAAAACATATTCTGCTAAAGCTGAAGTAAAAATTTCGGGAGGCCTTATAAAATTGTATTTCGATACTCAAAAAAAAAAGTTCCACAAACTGTTGGTGCGTTCGGCCTATTAAAAATTTACGACACGAGCAAGGAATGCTGCATACTCCACTTGCCAAAATGCTTCCAGTTTTTAGAAAGCTACCCCAGTATTTAGAAAGTTACCCAATGGCCTGATTGAATTAAAGCAAGTTGCAATATTATGTTTCAATAAAGTACGTTTAAGTTTCTCACCAAGAACTTGTATATAAGGTAAAGAAACACATCTATTTGAAGTTGCATGGTCCAAAAGTTGAGACTTCGTTTTTATTACTTTTTACATGCTTACTCTGTCTTTTTTATTATTTCATTTATAAATTTAATAGAATACCCCTTGCAAAATAAAATGTATCACAAAAACAATAATTCACTATCAATATACCCTGGGGAACAAATTCTATATGCCCTATCTACTAATGGTATCACTATTCCTTTTTTTTCTGAAACTGGGTAACATGAATGAAAACTCAGATATCTGTCGTTGTGAGTTGGTTTTCTATATTTAAAAAAGCAAACCGTTATCTTTTTTGTATTAAAAAAACATCCAAAAAAGGTAGCCTTTCCTGCTCTTTCAGTTCTAGTGGAAATTTAAGTTTTTTTGTCATACCTGTTTAAATGGTCAAGAAACAGATGTAGGGATAACGTCCGCTTCCATAGGTTCACTTCCGTATCCTTTAGGGATACGTCCCGCTTGACAATCTGTGTGGGCGTACTGTGTTTCGATTTAGTTCCATATAGTTTCTATATATCCCAAATTTTTCGCCTTAATACCCTCAGTTTTAATAGCAGTAGTAGTAGCAGTAGAATTAGTAGTAGTTGCCTAAGTTTTAGTGGCATTAGTAATAATAATAGTAACAGTAGTAGTAGTATGAGTAGAAGCAGTAGTATTAAGATGCAAATATTTTCTTTTGGTTAGTTCAACATCCCTCACAAGTCCTGTTAGTTTCAACTTTGCACACCAAACTGTTCCTAAGATAGTGCTGTTACACCCTTTTGACAACCTGCATACAGACGGTGTGCTGTGATTCATTTCACCTTTCCCCCTTAAAATTCCTTGAAAATTTTACCTTCAAACTCTTAGGCATAGTTGTAATAGTAGTCATAGTAGTTGTATTGATATTACTAGTAATAGTGTTAACAATAATAGCAGTAGTACTAGTAGCAGCAGTAATATTACCATATTGCCTAGTAGTCAGTTGAACACCCCTTTCATCAAGTCCTGGAAGTTTCAACTTAATACAATTAGATAATGTTATTACATTGCTGATATTTCCTTTTGATAACCTGTATATTCATGTACTTCTTGAAATTTTCATCTCAATGCTCTTAACCTTACCTCTCAATTACTCTCTATGCTCTTACCTTTTGGTCAGATGATCGTCCCCTTGAATCATTCTCTGAAAGTTCCAACTTAATACCCAAATCAATTTTCGAGATACGCTTTTTTGATAATGTGCATGCACATAGCGTCTTTTGATTTAGTTCGAATTTCCCCTCAATACTGTAAATGGGGTAGTGTGGTAGTAGTAGTGGTGGTAGTGGTAGTAGCATTGGTAGCATGCTAGTATTGCCTTTTTGATCTTATCCCTTATCATTTCCTGAATTTTACAAATTAATATACTCAGTTGTTCCTGAGATACGCCCTTTTGACAATTCTTATATACATAACGTCTCTTGATTTATTTCAACACTCCCCTCAACATTCTCTGAAAGGTTCACCTGAATGCCCTTCTTGGAAAGTAAGGTTCAATAAAGTATACCTTTCTCAATAACATGTACTATATGTAAACAATGAACGAATTGCCTAACTTACAGCCCTTGCCCTGAGGACTCTAGGAAGGTTAACATCCCTAAGACATAATTACTGGACCTTTCAACAATGCTGAACAAAATAGCTCTCTTACAATTTTGATCGGATGTGTTTTAGCGAATGACAGGCTTGGGGGGGGGGCTGATTACCCTCCATTCACTTTTCACTCTTAAAAAGAGCACTAAGACTTCTGACGTCCAATCAAATGAGCTCCACCCGATCCAAAATTTATAAGACCACCCGTTCCATAAGAATCTTATATGGCCCAGGTTATAACTTACAACCCTTTCCCCTGGGCTCTGGGGTATGTGTCCACCATATAGACATTCTTGTATGGTTTTTGGACTATAAGCAACAAAATGGCTATCTCACAATCTCAGTTGAATGCGTTTTGGGAAAAGAGGATGTAAGGGGGGGGGCTAGTTTTTCCATCACTTTTGACTCTTGCAAGGGAACTGGGACTATACATTCTCCTATCAAATGAGCCTCTTCTAAAGTTCACACGACCATCCCATCCATAAAAATTTATATGCCCTTGGGGCATAACTTACAACCCTTACCCCAAGACTCAGGGTGATTTTGTCAACCCCAAAGGCTTTGTTATATGATCTTTTGATTTTGAACAAATGGCTATCTAAAAATTTCTATCGGATGCATTTGGGGAAAATACGACGTGGGGGGGGGGCACCCTCCGATCCCTTTGACTCTTAAAAGGGCTCTGTAACTTCTGATTTCCAATCCAATGAGCCACCTCCAAAGTTAATACGACCACCCTTTCTATAAAAATCTTTTATGCCCTCGGGGCATGACTTACTACCCTCGCGCTGAGGGCTGGGGGTGTGTCATCCTTAAAGACATAATTTCCAGGCCTTTTAACTATGCTGAACAAAATGGTTATCTCACGTTTTTGATTGGATGTGTTTGGAGAAATAATGGCCGTGCAGGGGGGGGGGGGTGCCCTCCAATCACTTTTTACTATTAAAAAGGACACTAGCCCTTTCAATTTCCAATCGAATGAGCCTTTTTCGAAGTTTCTATGAAAACAAATGACCATCTCAAAATTTCTGTCGGATGCATTCGGGGAAAATGCAACGTGGAGGGGGGATGGCTGCCCTCCGGTCACTATTACTCTTAAAAAGGGCACTAGAACTTCTGATTTTCAATCCAATGAGCCTCCTCCGAAGTTTATACGACCATCCTTTCCATAAAAACCTTATATGCCCTCAGGGCATAATTTACAACCCTTGTGCTGAGGGCTGTAGAGGGGCTGTCATCCCAAGAACATAATTTCCGGATCTTTCAACTACGCTGAACAAAATGACTACCTCAAAATTTTGACTGGATGTGTTTGGGGAAATGATGGGTGTGGGAGGGGGGTTGGTTGTACTCCAATTAATTTTGGCTATTAAAAAGGGTACTAACCCCTTCAATTTCCAATCGAATGAGCCCTTTTCGAAGTTTCTACAACTCCTATACGAGGTGTCCTGGTCTAAAAAAAAAATAATACGTTGTGCTCACATTGCTCTTTACTTAGGGAGCGCTATTGCACTGTCTATGAAAAAGATGTAACTGTATTAACTGAACTAGGAAAGCATGTGATCTATTGTGTGTTTTGTCTTGACTATTTATTCCCTATGATTGGTTTCTTATAAAATTTATTATATTTATTGATTTCAAGAATTATCACTCATTGAATGAACATACTTTATTTTATTCTTTATATTTAGTATACTTTGGAAATTTTCCTCCTTTCATTTCAGGGCAATTAGGATTGCTGTACCGTGTGGCGTAGTCTCTCTAGCAGCCACCATTATGATCGATTCTATATTTTGGAAGCGATTGCTATGGCCTGAAGGAGAGGTTCTCTGGTTTAACATTGTCGAGAATAAAAGCTCAGAGTGGGGGGTATGTAAAAATTTTCTTAAAGAATTTCTTTAGTTTTGATTTTGCTATAATTATGTGATGATGACAACGCAGTGAATTAGTTTGGGAACCTTGCAACAGTCAAACAATTAAACTTCATTCTTGGAATTTTGCAATACAATCTAGGCAAAAATAATATCATATTGCGAGTGTACGATACTGTGGCTATTACGATACGATACTTACGATACTGTGGCTATTAGATACTCAAAGGAAAATCAGATTAATTTGGTTTCAAATATATCTTGTCGAATTTGTCAATGATTAAATAAAAAAACAAGTTTTTTCAACTGAAAGTAAGGAGTAATTTTAAAACTTAAAACGAACAGTAATTATTACGTATATGAGAGAGTTGCTCTTCCTCAACACCTCCCTCTTAAAAATGAAGTTTTTTTTAGTACTTTTAAAAAAGCTTCTTATTGTTCTAATTAAACGAATATATTGTTTCAAGAGTGGTTCTTAAAAATTTGGGACAGAATCCAAACGTTAGAATAGATGAGAATACGATTTATTGGCTAAAATAGCACAAAAGCTAGCATAAAAGGTAGCATAAAAGCTTTAGAGTAAGAAGCGAGGTGTTGAGGAAGATCAACCCCCCTCATATACGTAATAATTTATGTTCGTTTAAAGTTTTAATGTTGCTCCTTACTTTCAGTTGAAAAAACTTTTTTTTTATTTAACATCTGATCGCTTTCGAAATAATGCCAGGAAATCAAGCTACACATCCACGGAAAAATTCTTCCTTCCCACGGATTTATTCTCTAGACAATTTAATCCTGGTGAAAATTTACCCAGGACAATTACCATTAACATCTCCACGCGTAAAATTGAGTTGGCAAAGAGAAAGCAAGACATAAGACGATTTTCGTATTGGAATTCTGGCATATTCCCCCAGTGTAAAATTCGCTCCCTGGAAACATCCCTCCCCGTGGAAAATTATCCCCGTGGAAAATCCCTCCAGCAGAAAATACCCCCCCCCCCACCCGAAAAATATATGCATAGTTCCTATAACAAAAAACTATGCGTAAACAATGGGCAAACTCTGTAACTTAAGACCCTTCCTCAGGGGCTGTGGAGGATCATGATATCTTCAAAGGCTTTGTTATTCGGCCTTTCAACTATGCTGAACAAAATGGCTATCTGTAAATTTTGATCAGACGATTTTGAGGAAAAAAATGGGGCGTGGGAGGGGGCCTAGTTGCCCTCCAATTTTTTGGTCGCTTAAAAAGGGCACTAGAACTTTTAATTTTCGTTTGAATGAGCCCTCTCCCGATATTCTTGGACCCCTGGATCGACCCGATCTTCCCTGGGGAAAAAGCAGACAAATAAACATACATCCATGATCTTTCTTCTAGCAAAAAATATAAAATTCTACATTTATGCAGATAGGAGTTTGAAACCTCTACAGTATGGTTCTCTAATACGCTGGATCTTATGGTGTGATTTTCCTTAAGATTCTATGAATGTTAGGGTGTGTTTCCCCCCTTTTTCGAAAATAAGGGAAATTTGCTGAGGCTCGTAACCTTTGATGAGTAAGACTAAACTTAATGAAACTTAAACATTTGAAATCAGTATACAAATGTGATTCTTCTGATATATATATATTATTATCAAAATTCCGTCTTTTAGAGTTTCGGTTACTATTGAGCCGGGTCGCTCCTTACTTACTGTTCGTTACCACGAACTGTATGATTGGTAGGAAAAAACTGACTCACCTCTCACCAAACTTCTGGTTTTTACAATCTTTCTATGTTTTCTGTTTGTATGTTTTACTATTTTGATCCCTTCGCAGAACATAAGTCCTATGTTCAAAGTGGCGTTTCTTAATAGAAGTGCCACTGCTGCTATCTACATTTCATACTAGTTATCTGTATTATCAGGCCTCAAGACTTCCTTAAATTTGGAAGAAGTTGAAAAGATTTGTTCTGATAACCAACCTTGTTGTTTTAAGCAAGAGAGTTGCTTTTATAGTTCTTACGACACATTATTATTTATTATTCTACAAGTAAGGTGTATGAACATCTTTTGTATCTTGAAATTATATAGCGCTTATATATTCATTCTTTCTTTCTCCCTGTTTACTTCCAAGGTGTATATAGCTTTAGAAAGTTATTTTGTGAATTTAAGGTTTTTGTGGATTATTGTCTACTATAACAAACAACTACTTTTTAGCTAGCAAAGACTTTCTGAAAAGTCCTTCAGCTAGTAAAGAAAACTTTTCAGTTAGTAAAGAAGGAAGTGTTCCTTTGGGATGTAAAAGTTTAACTTTTTACTAAATTTTAAGGTAAATTGAAGTTAACTTTTAAGTTTTAACTTTAACGTTTAATTTTTTTTTTTGTTTAGTCGGTCTTTGATTATCCTGTGATTTCAAGAACTGATGCATCCTCTTTGGTTGAAATTTTGTAGGAATTTTGTATATTTGCCGTTAGAATTTGGACGTATTCATGATTGTTATTTTTATTATCATAAACGGAGATTACTTAGCCAATCAAGAAAGAGCTAAAGACTATTATTCTTAAAGCTCAAAATCTTATTATTTAGTCTTATTTAACATTGAATTCATTGTTGTTACAATGAATTGGAAACCAGGGCAACCAATTGTCAAGATTTCTGGGAAGTTCAAATCCGAACTTCTTCTTGAGTGGACGGGAGGGATCTAAACCTGTTATATTTGGGGCCTTGTAGCTTATATATTATGTAGCTCAAAAAACCAACAATTGAAGAGAAGTTCGGATTTGAACTTCAATTGAACCAACAATTGAAGAGAAGTTTGAACCAAAACCTGTTATGTTTGGGGCCTTATAGCTTATATTTTGTGGTGCTCAAAAACCGAACAATTGAAGAGAAGTTCGGATTTGAACTTCAATTGAACCAACAATTGAAGAGAAGTTTGAACCAAAACCTGTTATATTTGGGGCCTTATAGCTTATATTTTGTGGTGCTCAAAAAACCAACAATTGAAGAGAAGTTCGGATTTGAACTTCAATTGAACCAACAATTGAAGAGAAGTTTGAACCAAAACCCGTTATATTTGGGGCCTTATAGCTTATATTTTGTGGTGCTCAAAAAACCAACAATTGTAGAGAAGTTTGATCGTCGCTAATTTCTTGTGAATACCTGACTGTTTTTGCAGTTTATGTATGATTGTACGGATGTACAATTGTATGTATGTATGGATTTCACAACCAAGATAAAAAATAAATAAATAAATGCTTTTGGCACCCATTTGTGCCATTCTTGCAAAGTTACTTGTGATACTCCCCGGACAGAAATTACGCAAAAGTTGCTGGAAGTGTTTTTTACCACTATATGAGCCAAAAAGTGCAACTATTAGATTCCAGATATTGTGAGATGATATCATAAAAAAATGAAAAGGTAACTTAATACAGGCCAAACATTGTAGAATCACAAAGTTCCAAAAGCTGAGGCATGCCTGACGCCACAATTCTACTGATTCAATGTTTTACGAACTAGCCAAACACAACAAAAAGTTGAAAATCAGTCGGTTCAATATTGCGATCTTTGGTAATTATGTCAGTGATAACTTCAGGGGGGTTTAGATTTAAAACCTTTTAAGAAATCATCTTGTGTCTATGGATCATTTATTTTGTTCTTTTTTTCAGACCTCGCCTTTCTTTTGGTACTTCTATTCAGCCTTGCCTCGAGCCTGGGTGCGTCATCGCTGTTAGTGCTTCTTAGTGTTTACTTCGATCGAAGAACAATCGATTTTTTATTACCACCTATTGGATTTGTCTTGATTTATTCTTTTCTTGGGCATAAAGAACTTCGGTTTATTATTTATGCCATTCCTCTCCTGGATTTGGCGGCGGCAATGGGCTGCCATAGATTGTAAGTTTTTTTTTATATTGTATTTATGAACATAAGGGGAAAGTTCAGCCTGACCTCGGTTTGCCAGTTGGAACGTACAATGTATCAGTTGGAATATATTGGGGCTGGAATTTTCTGTCTCCGATCCGCTTGAACGTATTTGTACTATAAGCCCTTAAGCACTTACAATCTATTCATGGTTAATCTATAATAGAATCTATAATTTTAGTATATTATATTATAATCTATTCATGGTTAAGTAGCGAGGTAAATCAAGAGACAGTACGTCTTGCCAAATTATCAAAACAGCAGATCTACAGCGTCGTGGTGGATAGAATTGAAACTTTCAAAGTTTTTTTTTTTTTTTTTAAGGGGGCACTTGAACCCAGAATTTTGACTCGGTGAAAGGAGCTAAAGATTTTTGTCTCAGTTCGCTTAATAATTTTCGTGTTATAAGACCATGCGGGTCTAGAAACTGTTCCCAGTGAAGTAGCGATGTAAATCGAAAGGTACTATGTATATCTAGGTTATCAAATTAGCTTATCTGTATTATCTTAAACGCAGCTTGGGATATCATTGATAAAACTTTCAAGAGGTCTAGGGGCCGATTGGACATGAATTTGGACTTATTGGAAGGGCGTAGACGTAAATTGAAATACACTATACGTATCCAGATTATCAAAATGACATATCTGCAGTATCTTAGAAATAGCTTATGGGGATCGATTTAAAACTTTTTGAATGCTTGAGGGGGGGGGGACATCATAATGTTTTTTTTTTGGAGCGGGGGTGAGGGGCCAAAAAAGTTACGTTTCCGTTACGACTAAAATTGCACTATAGGCCCAAGTGGAACTTAGAATTTATTCATAGTGAAATGGTGAGGTAAATCAAAGGACAGTATCTTTACCCAGGCAATCAAAATAGTTTCTCAGTAATATCCCAGGAACCAACTGGGGGGATTTATTTGATACTCCCAGCAAATGTTGAAGGGCCAAGTACGCCTTGAATTTTAACTTTGCGGGAGGGGTATTAATAGACAATATGTGTGCCTACGTTATCAAAACAGCACATCTTTACCCCAAATTTTATAGTAAACATATTATTTAAAAAAACGCGTTCTGATATCACACTGGTTGAACATTTTTTATTGAACATTGCTTTTAAACTATTGTTCTATTTTATGACTGATCAAAAACTTTAACTGAATTTTCAGATTTTAACAAAGTTAAATTACTTTCCAACATTTAATTCTTAAATGGAGAAACTTAAAAAACTACAAATATTTCTACAATTAACCAATAATAAAATTGTGTAAATAAAAACGAAAAACAGTTAACTTAAAAAAAAAACTTCAAAAAAGAGTCATATATATATATATATATATATATATATATGATATATATATATATATATATATATATATATATATATTATATATATATATATATATATATATATAATATATATATATATATGTGTATATATATAATATATATATATATATAATATATATATATATTATATATATATATATATATATTATATATATATATATATATATATATGTATATATATATATATATATATATATATATAATGAACAGATATAAAGTCAGATAATGATTCAGACTTAAAATTAATAGAAAATACTATGAATGAATAAATGAAACCCAAAATGACCATGAACTAAAATGAACAATCATACAAAAGATAAAAGATAGAAATTAAAATAAGTAAAAACCAACAGCAATAGCCACAAATATGAGTATGGCTGCCACCTTCTACTCGCTAAAGCATCTAAAGGGCAGAGCGTCATTTCTGCTTTACTGAAAACAAAATATATTTTGATCAGTTTCCCTTTTATCATTTTAACATCCTTTTTTATTATTTTATCATTTTAACATTTTGTCATATCAAAAGAAAAGGTCTCGAGAACAACAGCATTATATTTCAACCAATCTGTCTAGTTTCATTAGTCGGATATACAGTAAATTTTTATCCCTTATTTCTTCCTTTTAAGAATATTCCTTTCAAATATATGGAAAATCAACTGATAAGCCATTTATTAACTCGCTGATTCCACATATTGTTTAAAAAAAAAATAATAAACAAACCGTTTCACAAGTTACCAATGTTCAATTTAAAAGTTTTGTAGGCATAATTTATGTTATTCGTTTGAATGAGATAGAATCTAAAGGTAAATTTTGACGAAAAAAGCTTTCTTGTAAAATAGCAAATTAAATTGAAAGTCACAAACGGAATTATTCCATTATATGTTTTAAAAGTATTATTAGTTATATAGTTATATAGTATTATTTTGTTGTTGTGTTGTTGTCATGACAAATAGAAAGGAATCGATTGAAATTTAGATCGTTTCAGCAAAGCCCATTGACGTTCAGTCATTTATAGACTCCAAGGGTGTAATCTTGTTTGTGTAATTTATGTTTGTTTTTACCGTTTCGTTTGGTCTTACTATTCATTTTGATTTCTGTTCGTTTTAGGTCTCATTTATTCATTCATGTTAATTTATGTGAGCTTGGGGTTTCATTTTATCCAATCGTATATTTTCTGTTAGTTTTAAGTTTTAATCATTAGGTTTTGTATTAAGTTTTAGGTTTTGAGCCATCCTAGCCGAGTGGTCAAAGCGTTAGACTTGAAATCCTGAGGACAGAGGTTCTAGTCTTAGTGTCGCTGGTTATTCGGTTGGGACGGGAGTCAATGGTGTGACTCTGTAAGCTCAGCTAGAAACGACCCAACTTTAAAGTAATCCAACTTTAAGGAACCTAGGAGAAATCTGGGGCGAAAACACGAGAAGAGTGAGATGGTTTGCCCCTAACCACGTATTGCACTCCCGGCTGAAGGCAGTGAATCAGGAGATCGGTACCTGCGCTATGGAGATGGGTCAGCGTGCAAAAAAGTTTTCTTGAAGTTTTGGTTTTAAAATGACCCTCTACTTCTCTGGAAGAAATTTTTTGAATTATATAACGTTTAGTATTACGTAATATAACGTTTAACGCAGAAATTTTCAGAGAGACCGAGTCACGAAACGTTTATTGCTTTGAGAATTTATCGGAAGGATCTTGAAGGTGTTACCATTAATACGGGGCTCCTACGGCGTCAATAAAGTTAACAAAGCTGTCCACAAAGTTAATAAAACGTGTTCCTGGCACTACTTTGTTGACTATTGCTTTTGGAAAAAAGTTGAACTTTATTTAACTTTTCAAGAAAGTTCGTAAAGTTCAACCAATAGCAGAAAACGTCTGGAAAATTTTTAAATATATGACATAAAAATTAGTGTCAACAATAATGTATACTTCTTTAAATATTTTCTTGGTAAAAGAAATGAAAACATATTTTCATTTATTATTAAAAGGAACTTCCTTGGAGGGTGTAAAAAGGGAGGATTTGAATAGATTAGGATGGAGGAGGAGCGTGCGTAGCTGTGTTGGCCTCAGGCGGCTTGGTGCTGCTGTGAGTTGTTATTAGTAGTAGTAGTATTAAAAGGAAAAAATACTTAAGATGATGGATTTCTCAGTTCCATGTCTGACTATTTCAGTTACTTTCTATGAAAAATTGCTGTAAAGTCAAGAAGGTGAAATCCTTGTGTGAGTGGGACAAACTTTATGGTTCTTACTTTTATGAAAAACTGTATTAACTTTATTGACGCCGTGGGAGCCCCGCATAACTGTTATATAAATTAACGGAGTATTATTTGAATTTCATCTAACTTATCCATCACAATTATATAAAGGATTTTTCTGCGTAATTCCAACGTAGTCTAGAAGACTACTTTTGACGAGTAACACTTTCGGGAGGAACACAATGGGTTTAACATTTCTTATGTTACTACTACTACTGCTAACAACTCACTGCAGCCCGAGCTGCCTGCGGCCGACACAGCTTCGCGTCCTCCTCCATCCCAATCTTGTTAAAAACCTCGTTCTGTAGACCCCCCTCCCAAGAAGTTCCAGTTTCCTTTAAATCTTTCTTCGTGACCTTCTCCTACCCAAGTTGGGGACGGAATGCTTTTCGATTGGAAACTGTACTTTTCATATCATTTTGCTATCTTTATAGTGCCCCATCTATATAATACGAAAACTTGAAGCTGGAAACTTTAATGATAAGTAGCTTCTGGCAGCCATAGTCGCCATCTCCAGGATTTGTTACTTATTTTAGTGATCAGTTTTTCTACCTGGGGAAATCTTTCCATGGAATTATTTTCATGGAAAACATTTGTCACGAATTATTTGGACTTTTTATTAAGTTTCTAGTTATTATATGTACCTTTTAGGTATAAAAGTATAAAAAAGATTAACATTTGAAGCCACTTAAACATCTTAAAACACTAAGAAACCTTTGAGGATTTGGCAAAATACTGTTTTCTAGTTTCTACACTCTAGAGGAACTGTTTTTTACACTCTTCAAATCGTTAGTAGGACCAATGATCGAATACGGTCATACAACAGCCAGACCATTTTTTTTTTTCAAAAAGACAGCAATGCAATAGAAAAAATCCAAAGAAGGGCTACTAAATTTGTTCCATCACTTAGAGACTTATCATACCAAGACCGTTTGAAAAAATTTTCGCTCCCAAGTCTCTCATACCGATTTTTGAGAGGAGATCTTAGTGAAGTATATAAAATATGCAACAGATACTATGACAACATCCCTCCAGACAAGATAATAACATTCAAGAATAATAAACTGAGTTTAAGCTAACCGAAGAACGTTTCAGAAGAGATGTTGGTAGATGGGTATTCAGCAGCTGCATTGTCTCCGAGTGGAACGCACTATTTTTGTTGAGCTATTGGATATCGTACTTGGAGAATTGTTTATTTAAGATTAGCTCAATAAGGCAACCCTCCTTAAAGAATTGTTTAGTTCTTTAGATTCCCCATAAACGCTTTCACGGCCTTACAAAGATTTCAAGAAAACTAAAAGTTTTTTTCAGAGAACTCTGCTCCGTCGTCTTCGGTGTAAGAAAAAAAACTTGAAGAAATGAAAATACAACTGAAAGGTGAAAAACCGCAATAAAGCCAAAGTTAAAAGCAACCTTAAAAACAAACTAAAAGAGTTCATGTGGAGCTTTTTTAGTTCACGTTTTTAGGTTGTTTATTTTTTTTTTATCCGGCTTATTCATGCTTTTTGTTTCGGTTGTTTATTATTTTTTCATAAAATACAACTGAAAGGTGAAAAACCACAATAAAGCCAAAGTTAAAAGCAACCTTAAGAACAAACTAAGAGAGTTCATGTGGAGCTTTTTTAGTTCACGTTTTTAGGTCACGTTTTTATCTCGCTTATTCATGCTTTTTGTTTCGGTTGTTTATTATTTTCTTACAAAATACAACTGAAAGGTGAAAAACCGCAATAAAGCCAAATTTAAAAGCAACCTTAAAAACAAACTAAAAGAGTTCATGTGGAGCTTTTTTAGTTCACGTCTTTAGGTTGTTTATTTTTTTTATCTGGCTTATTCATGCTTTTTCTTTCAGTTGTTTATTATTTTTTCCTAAAATACGACTGAAAGGTGAAAAACCACAATAAAGCCAAAGTTAAAAGCAACCTTAAGAACAAACTAAGAGAGTTCATGTGGAGCTTTTTTAGTTCACGTTTTTAGGTTGTTTATTTTTTTTTATCTGGCTTATTCGTGCTTTTTGGCTTATTCATGCTTTTTTTTTGGTTGTTTATTATTTTTTCATAAAATACAACTGAAAGGTGAAAAATCGCAATAAAGCCAAAGTTAAAAGCAACCTTAAAAACAAACTAAAGAGTTCATATGGAGCTTTTTTAGTTCACGTTTTTAGGTTGTTTTTTTTTTTTTTTTTTTTTTTTTTTTATCTGGCTAATTCATGCTTTTTGTTTCGGTTGTTTATTATTTTTTCATAAAATACGACTGAAAGGTGAAAAACCGCAATAAAGCCAAAGTTAAAAGCAACCTTAAAAACAAACTAAGAGAGTTCATGTGGAGCTTTTTTAGTTCACGTTTTTAGGTTTTTTATTTTTTTATCTGGCTTATTCGTGCTTTTTGGCTTATTCATGCTTTTCGTTTTGGTTGTTTATTATTTTTTTCATAAAATACAACTGAAAGGTGAAAAATCGCAATAAAGCCAAAATTAAAAGCAACCTTAAAAACAAACTAAAAGAGTTCATATGGAGCTTTTTTTAGTTCACGTCTTTAGGTTCTTTATTTTTATATCTGGCTTATTCATGCTTTTTCTTTCAGTTGTTTATTATTTTTTCATAAAATACAACTGAAAGGTGAAAAATTGCAATAAAGCCAAAGTTAAAAGCAACCTTAAAAACAAACTAAAGAGTTCATGTGGAGCTTTTTAGTTCACGTTTTTAGGTTGTTTATTATTTTTATTTTTTTTATCTGGCTAATTCATGCTTTTTGTTTCGGTTGTTTATTATTTTTTCATAAAATACGACTGAAAGGTGAAAAACCGCAATAAAGCCAAAGTTAAAAGCAACCTTAAAAACAAACTAAGAGAGTTCATGTGGAGCTTTTTTAGTTCACGTTTTTAGGTTGTTTATTTTTTTTATCTGGCTTATTCTTGCTTTTTGGCTTATTCGTGCTTTTTGGCTTATTCATGCTTTTTGTTTTGGCTGTTTATTATTTTTTCATAAAATACAACTAAAAGGTGAAAAATTGCAATAAAGCCAAAGTTAAAAGCAACCTTAAAAACAAACTAAAAGAGTTCATGTGGAGCTTTTTTAGTTCACGTTTTTAGGTTGTTTATTTTTTTATCTGGCTTATTCGTGCTTTTTGGCTTATTCGTGCTTTTTGTTTTGGTTGTTTATTATTTTTTCATAAAATACAACTGAAAGGTGAAAAACCGCAATAAAGCCAAATTTAAAAGCAACCTTAAAAACAAACTAAAAGAGTTCATGTGGAGCTTTTTTAGTTCACGTTTTTAGGTTGTTTATTTTTTTTTATCTGGCTTATTCGTGCTTTTGGCTTATTCGTGCTTTTTGGCTTATTCATGCTTTTTGTTTTGGCTGTTTATTATTTTTTCATAAAATACAACTAAAAGGTGAAAAATTGCAATAAAGCCAGAGTTAAAAGCAACCTTAAAAACAAACTAAGAGAGTTCATGTGGAGCTTTTTTAGTTCACGTTTTTAGGTTTTTTATTTTTTATCTGGCTTATTCGTGCTTTTTGGCTTATTCGTGCTTTTTGTTTTGGTTGTTTATTATTTTTTCATAAAATACAACTAAAAGGTGAAAAATTGCAATAAAGCCAAAGTTAAAAGCAACCTTAAAAACAAACTAAGAGAGTTCATGTGGAGCTTTTTTAGTTCACGTTTTTAGGTTGTTTATTTTTTTTATCTGGCTTATTCGTGCTTTTTGGCTTATTCGTGCTTTTTGGCTTATTCATGCTTTTTGTTTTGGCTGTTTATTATTTTTTCATAAAATACAACTAAAAGGTGAAAAATTGCAATAAAGCCAAAGTTAAAAGCAACCTTAAAAACAAACTAAGAGAGTTCATGTGGAGCTTTTTTAGTTCACGTTTTTAGGTTGTTTATTTTTTTTATCTGGCTTATTCGTGCTTTTTGGCTTATTCGTGCTTTTTGGCTTATTCATGCTTTTTGTTTTGGCTGTTTATTATTTTTTCATAAAATACAACTAAAAGGTGAAAAATTGCAATAAAGCCAAAGTTAAAAGCAACCTTAAAAACAAACTAAAAGAGTTCATGTGGAGCTTTTTTAGTTCACGTTTTTAGGTTGTTTATTTTTTTATCTGGCTTATTCGTGCTTTTTGGCTTATTCGTGCTTTTTGTTTGGTTGTTTATTATTTTTTCATAAAATACAACTGAAAGGTGAAAAACCGCAATAAAGCCAAATTTAAAAGCAACCTTAAAAACAAACTAAAAGAGTTCATGTGGAGCTTTTTTAGTTCACGTCTTTAGGTTGTTTATTTTTTTATCTGGCTTATTCATGCTTTTTCTTTCAGTTGTTTATTATTTTTTCATAAAATACAACTAAAAGGTGAAAAACCGCAATAAAGCCAAAGTTAAAAGCAACCTTAAAAACAAACTAAGAGAGTTCATGTGAAGCTTTTTTAGTTCACGTTTTTAGGTTGTTTATTATTTTTTCATAAAATACGACTGAAAGGTGAAAAACCGCAATAAAGCCAAAGTTAAAAGCAACCTTAAAAACAAACTAAGAGAGTTCATGTGGAGCTTTTTTAGTTCACGTTTTTAGGTTGTTTATCTTTTTTTTATTTTTTTTTTTATCTGGCTAATTCATGCTTTTTGTTTCGGTTGTTTATTATTTTTTCATAAAATACAACTAAAAGGTGAAAAACCGCAATAAAGCCAAAGTTAAAAGCAACCTTAAAAACAAACTAAAAGAGTTCATGTGGAGCTTTTTAGTTCACGTTTTTAGGTTGTTTATTTTTTTTATCTGGCAAATTCATGCCTTTTTTTCGGTTGTTTATTTTTTTTTCAAGGTTTCATGCTCTGAAGACGGTGGAGACGTTGTCTCTGCCAAAATATTTGCTTTATCTCGATATAATTGCTCATCAGTAGAAAATACTTCCTCTGTTTTGCTACATTGTTGTTTTTCATTATCTTTTCTATTGCCGTCTCAGAGCTTAATTATTATTAAATTCCAATGTATGAAATTATTTGTTATTCCGATGATCGTCTTTTAATGAAAATACATTTTAAATCCCACATCAGGTAGTTAGAACCTAACCAAAAATAAAACTAATTTTAACATTTTAAGGTATTTTTCTAGCTTGAATTGAAATATTCAAACTATTGCTCGGATACCATGGATATTTTTGCAGTTTACACAAGCTGCAAAGAACGCATAAGAACAAAATTAAAAATTATATTCAGAAGTCCAAAAAGATGGCAACAATGCAGGCTGATCTTTGTAAATTGAGAAAAATTTTACGAATGTTTTACCGGGATTACGAAAAATATTCAAAATTAAAGATTAAAATTATCTCTGAAAGAATGGATTTTGTTGAAAAGTCGGCTAGAGATGCTTTCGCAAAACTTCATAGTAATATCCAAAAGAAATGTTGCATGTTTAATGAAAAGCTTCCAAGGTATGGACCGGCAACTGTGGAAGAGTTTACAGATGTAATGGGAAATCTTATACATCACTGTGAATATATGGAGGCATAATTGTCCTTTACTTAGTTTCAGCTTAAATTCGATGATCGAGCCTTTATGTACTAACTACATCCAACGACTATGACGTCATTGATCAATACTGTATATAAAAAATTAAGTTTTTCGTAAAAAATGATTAATTAAAAAAAAAAAAATAAAGTACGAATGGCACTAGATCTAGAGATTTCCTTTAAAATGAGCCACTAAACAACTCTCTACGATGTTCCAGTGCCAAGCTATCTGTGGAAGAGAAAGAAGGAAAGAAATATGCCGTTTAGCCAGAATGTTGTAGTAACCGCCACTTTTCTTGATTTTCAAGCCAATATATTTCCCTTGCTGTTCAAACCAAATAACAGAAAGTTTACTATACATGGGTTTCGGACAAGGCGGTTCTAATGGTGTGCTTTTTGTTTTGATCTGACTTTTTTTTTTAGGAGTTATGGGTTTTTATATTTCTTAACATTGGACGTGATCGTCTCTTAATAGGTTGCTAGCTACCGCTGCCAACCCGGATTGCTAGCTACCGCTGCAACCCGGATTGCTAGCTACCGCTGCGACCCGGATTCAAGAGATTTATTTCTAACATTTTCTTCCTTTCAGGTGGGAAAATCGACTAAAGGGAAATTGGCAAATGACATTAGCCGTAAGTGCTGTTGGGCATTTACTTGCCAACTCACTTCTCAGCTTATTTCTTCTAAGCGTTTCAAGTACCAACTATCCTGGTGGTTTTGCCTTAGCTAAGCTTCACAGCTTGGAACATTCTCCCAAAAATCGAAGTGTGCATATAGACGTATTTTCAGCCCAAACTGGAATCTCTAGATTTTCCCAACTCAACCCACACTGGGAATATAACAAAAGTGAAAATCTAGATATTGCCTGTTTGAATAGATTTGAGTATTTGTTAGTTGAAGGCAAAAGTAAATATTCAACGACGCTGAAGCCTTTTATAGAAACACATGAAATTTTTGCCATTGAGGAGGCTTTTAACCAAGTACATTTTTCTTACTCCTCTTTTCCTCCATTAAAAGTACGCTTGAAGCCGTCAATCTTTATTTTGAAAAATTTACATAGAAACGTGCCCATTTTTAAAAAAAACTGCCGACGAAAGACGCTAGAAAACAATTTAAAAAGAAATGAAGTGCCGGATAAAAATGTAAGGAAAGTCAAAGATTCACCACGTAAGCCCTCTTCTCAAGGTGACAATGCTGCAAAAACAAATTTGAAGAAAGAAAATTTGAATAATCAAGTAACAAGGAAAGCTGATTTATATGTTGAAAGTGATGAAACAGAAAATTTTGATCCAGATGTTTTTATTGACTTGAACGATGAATTCCTGAATGATTATGTACTTGATAGCTATGAAGTTGAACATGAAGAAAATCCAGGTCACCTTTTAATTCATGATAGCTTGGAAGACATTGGCGAGTGGTTAGGAAATGATTCTGGTGAAAATTTATGAATTTCAAAAAGGAGTCAGAAAGACTTGCAGCCAAGGAGTACTGGAGTTTGAAGTATGTTAAGTCTGCTTCTGATTCCAAAGTCTAGAGATCTTTTTAGATCCAGTTTTCCCAGAAACATTGTTTTTTTTTTAACCGCTTTTGACAACACTTTGGGGAGACAGGATGTGTATTTTGTGATGAGACTAGTCGATGGATTGTTTTCGTGCCTTAATAAATTTTTATGAAAAATCCAGTCTATTTTTACTTTTTACTATTTTAGGATGAAATCATAAAGATGTGTAGTTCCAAGTAAGGGCCTATCCACAATGAAAATTGGTTCAAGCAAAAATTGGGAAATAGCTGTTTGTAGACCTACTCATAATAAGGTTTAGCTAAATTGCGGAACAGCACCGAAATCCAATTTGCCTGAATATTTTTGAAGTTTAGCTGAGGCCAGTCAATTAAGACCTGGCTCATAACATTTTTTACTTTTTATTTTAACATAACTCATAACATTAAAAGGTACACAGAAAAAATATAAACATACTTGGAGGAAGTCGAGCATACTACATAAAGTGCAAATGAAAAGGGCGTTACATACCAACAGCAGACACTACATTCCCCCCCCCCCTCCTGCTTGAATAAAAAAGAACGGGAAGGTTTTCGCTTAAGATAAGACAAAAATTTTATTTCAAAACAACAACTTTATTTCAAAACAGAAAAACATACTGAGTTTGTATCTTTGATAAATTTTAAAGAACAAAAAAAGATAAACATCGTCATGAGTCATTATAGATCAACTGGGTAAACAATACAATAAAAAACAATAATGTAACAAATCTACACAGACTCAAAAGGGAAACCCAACAGAACTTATCGTGTAAAACCAATACGAACAGAAAGGGGAACTAGAAGGCGCATGCAATTCAACACATTGCTTTCCTCAAGCGTGTCAAGAACATTTTGGTATATTTTGTAGTATTATTTTGGCCTTATTTAGGACAACATGTTGTTTTGTAGCACAAAATGGTGGAAATCAGCACTTACTGTGATCTGTTTTATTAAACAGATTGGCCCAAAATGTTCGGGACGTTTTTTGCATCAGAAAATGGTGGAAATCAGGATTTACCTTGATCTGTTTTACTAAACAGATCAGGCCATAGATTGGCCCGACTAAGGCCAAAATATTCGGGACAACATGTTGTTTTGCAGCACAAAATGGTGGAAATCAGGGTTTACTGTGATCTGTTTTACTGTTTTACTAAACAGATCAGGCCATATAATAGCCCGACTAAGGCCAAAATATTAAGGACAACATATTGTTTCGCAGCACAAAATGGCGGAAATCAGAATTTACTGTGATCTGTGTATTTCTGTTGACATTAGTTACGCTTCTTTATCGTCAATTACTAAATATGTTTGAAACATCTTCATTGAAACAGCGATTCTTAGAGTGTTCGTTTATTTTGGGAAGACTGACCACTTACAGTGAAAGGTTTGATACTAGCCCAGATCATCATTAGGTTATGATTTAATGAATTTGCACCTCTGTAATGAGCATTTCGAAGAATCCGTGATAAAAGAGAACTAGCAAAGTTTCCGAACTAAATTCAAGTAGTTCGAATTAAAATCTAGTAGTTGCAGGCATCAAGCCATGGCTAATTGTAGAAAAAGCCAAGACAGATAGTCCGAGTGAGTGAGAGGCAAATCTTGCGTAAGCCCCTTTTAGGATGGTATAAAAATGATGTCATTTCATTTGTTGATACATAAGTCTGTCTATCATCGCTTATCATGTGAAGCAACACAAATGAGCCTTAGCTCAAAAAGAGTTTGTATGTTGAAATGTCGGATAAAATTGCCCGTATTAACAAAAAGCAGACGTTTCGGGTTAAAATGCACGACATATTGTTAACCCTTACAAGACATGACGTATGTTTCAGCCTTACAAGACATTTAAGAAGGCAAAATTTCTCATTTCTCAGGGGAAATGAGATTCTAAACAAAAACTGTCAAGAAGGACGAATTCGAGTCGGATCACTTTATGGGGTATATACACCTACTTCTCCAAACTTCTTACAGGCTCATTCAGTGACCCCCCCCCCCCAAAAAAAAAAAAAAAAATACCGTACTTTCGTCACTGCGATACAGCAACACAAAGGAATAGACATCCAAACTAACTTTTTTTTTACCGTGATAGAATCTTACACGATACTGTGGTGCAACAAGACTCTACAATGCAAGAAACAAAAGTCTAGCCAGAACTCAGTTTGAAAAGCGGTCAATTTGAAAGGATTTCTTTTTAATTATTTTTCTAAAGATATCTCTGAAATTTTTCAGGACTTCCCTGATTGCCTGCAAAATTGGTCATGAAAATAGCATCTGTTGCCGCAATTTGGCAAGTGTCGCAGTAAACATTTGACAAATAATGCCTGACCTATGTTTCAAAGTGTACAGGTATGCTATGTGACCTAATGTACACAGGTCCGCCCATAAGAGGGCGGGGTCTTTTTCTTGGCAGTGAAGGGAATTTTCATTCTTGGAATTAGATTGAAAAACCATTCACAAATAAACACATGGAAGGAGTCCTAACATGAAAGGGTTTGATAGGCTCAAGGCTTTACCCAGAGGGGAAAGGGTTAGGGGGGTTTGAACCTCTCCCGAAATGTTTTTGACTTGTAAAAACGTAACAAGAATGGTTATAAAATTTTTTTTATGCGTTTTGAGGTTTTTTCGTGCACCCCCCCCCCCCCGAAAAAATCTTTGAGTAAAACTCCCTCTGAAAAAAAAATCCTGGTTACGGCCTTGGGTAGGCTCAATAGATCCCGCTTGCCACCATATAGAAGAAGATTGGAACAATATTCCTCATGGTCCATGGAAAAAAATTTCTTCTTCTGAAAACCAACACTTAGTCCACGTCAGACTTTCCAGCTTTAAAAAACGTTTAAGGCGGAGTCTTCACTTTGTATCTTCTTCCATTCAGTAACAGCTAACTAAGTGCAGAGCCATTAAGGGGGGGGGACGGGCAAGCTGCCCTGGGTTTCGTGACTGGAGGGGGTGGGAACTTTGATTCGGCTTTTCTTGCTTATATTTGACACGATAGGGGGCGCTGTAATTAATTTTGCCCCGGGCACCACCAACCCTAAGAATGGTTCTGCCAAAGTGAAGCTGGTGTTACGTATGACCATATTTAATTTATTATTATACCAAAATAGGCGGGTAATCTCATGGATTAATATCATTTCTTTTATTGCTTACAGCTGGATGTTCAGTAAATCCCTAATGTCGGGTTTTAACTTCCACCTCGAAGAAAGCTTTCTTGATATGTCTGGGATAAACCGAGGAAGATTAGACAAAACGAACACACTGGAATTTTATAAAAACTTCCACAAAAACACTACAATGCTTGTTTATTGTTTCCTGCGTGTATGGTAGGGAACTGTAAGTGTTGGTATATATTGACAAAGCATTTTTTTAGACCTAATTGTACAATTTTTTTTTTTTTTTGCAAAGGCCTGTTGGTACAATTGACGTCACTAACCTCATGGACAATTACAATGAAACACATGTTTCTATATTTTCTAAGCTAAAAGAAACGCTGCAAATCCTCAAGAAAACCGAAGTCCCAACAATAATCGGATTTCACCCTTTGCTGCAGTGAAACAAATTCAAAGATGGTTATCCATAGGTGGTAACGGTCAAAAACCGTTGCCACTTAATTCGCCTTAATACCTACTAGTAAAAAGTTGACAAAACTCTAGACAACATGTATTTTTTTGTGAAAAATAAGAAGACTAGCAATGGCGCATGAAAAACAGCTATAGCTTTGGCGTTTTTTTTTTTTTTTTTTTTTTTTTTTTTTTTTTTTTTTTTTTTTTTTTTTTTTTTTTTTTTTTTTTTTTTTTTTTACTGTAATTTTCCAAGAAGGTATATAATGTATAAGCAAAAGAGCTGCAGATTTCAAGATTAGAAAATAGTTAGAAAATTTAAGATTGACTTGTCAAATATGAAAAGCAAATCGAGCCATAAGAGCGCACTCTGCAACAAATTTTGTTTTGTATGCAAATGTCATTTCAATAAAGTTGGTCCATGTACCCGAAATGAGCTGGACAAGTGGTTAAGTAGGGCTCTGAGAGGCATAATTATTACAGGGGAAACAGCCATGGCTCTTAGTAGTGTGGCTATCGTGTAACCCCTCAGATCAGTTTTAAATTATATTGGATTAATTTATTACAAAAAAAAACCTAGTTAAACATGATCAATAAGTAACCGCCCATGGGAAGACATGAATGTCTTCTAAACGTTTTGTTTTGAAGATGATCATTTTACAATAATAGTAGAAAGGTCTAATAGCTATGCCTCCAGGGCTGACAAGAGCCCATGGAACAATCAGTTTGGTAAAATGACCATCTCAAAATTTTGTTTCAATAACTTCAAAGTTATTTGTAATATTTTGTGGTAATTTTGTTGAAAGAAAGATATCCTCCCTCCCGTGAGCATGCATGTCCTTTAAGAAGGCTTACATTGTTCTCTATTAAACAAGCACTTTTGGCACCCCTGCCTAAGAATATCTCTGTTTTCTCATTCTTGATTTTTTATCCCCACATTTCATTTCATCTTAGCAAAAATCCAGCCCGTTTCAGCAAGATTTCAAAATTGAAAGTGAAGATACTGATCTTATAGCAGCTAGATCTTGGTGTTCACATTTATAAATTAAACAAACTACTACTACTACTACTACTAACAACTCACCGCAGCACCAAGCCGCCTGAGGCCAACACAGCTACGCACGCTCCTCCTCCATCTCAATCTATTCAAAGCCTCCCTTTTTACACCCGCCCACGAAGTTCCCATTTCCTTTAAATCTTTCTTTATGACGTCCTCCCACCCCAGAAGGGGACGACCTGCTTTCCGTTTAGCCCTAGATGGTTGGCCGAAAAGAACAATCTTCGGCAATCTGTCATCCTTCATCCGCACAACGTGCCCTAACCACCTCAACCTTTCTTTCATTATAGCCCAAGAGAGCGGTATTGAACCACATTTTTCGTATAGCCTATTGTTTGAAATACGGTCAGTCAGCCGGGTACCCAGAACAATCCTTAAGCAATTTTTCAACTGTGAAAAAACACCCTGAGCCTTGGCTATTCTATTTTTAACATCTTCACTGCTCCCACCATCTTTACTAATAATACTACCAAGGTAAGTGAAGCTGCCCACCTGATAAATCTTTTCATTACCCAACGTCACCTTTTCATCTTCACTTATTCCTAGCCTTAGTGACTTAGTCTTCCTAACATTAATTTTCAAACCAATTCTAGCACCCTGAACTCGCAAAACCTCTAAAACTTCATTCATTTTGCTCACACTTTCATCTAGGATGCTTAAATCATCAGCATAATCCAAGTCCAGGAGACTTTTTCCTTCCCATTTGATTCCGTGGTCTCCCATTGCCTTTCCTGTGCTCCTTAAAACAAAGTCCATCAAAATAATCCATATAAAGGGGGATAGAACACAACCCTGCTTAACTCCTGATTTAATACAAAACCAGCTGCTAACCTCATTTCCTACCTTAACCGCAGCAGTGTTATTCTCGTACATAGCACTAATCACTTTAATTTATTTGTCTGGTATACCGTACAAGGATAAAACCTTTACTAAAGCTCTTCTATCAACAGAGTCGAACGCTTGCTCATAATCTATAAAACTGAGGACCAAAGGTGTTTGAAAACTCAGGCACTTCTCAATTATTAGCCTAAGAGTGAAAATTTGGTCGACACATCCTCTACCTTTTCTAAAACCGCACTGCTCTTCTCTTAAAACTTTGTCTACGGCATCTCTCAGTCTAAAAAGTATCATATTACTAAGTAATTTGCTACCTACAGAGACCAGACTAATGCCTCGATAATTACCACACTCACTTTTATCACCTTTCTTATAAAGTGGCTTAATTAAGGTTTTCCTAAAATCGTTAGGTACTTCCCCTTTTTCAAAAATCATATTCATAATCTTCAATAACTTATTTCTAACCTCAGAGCCACCATATTTAAGAAACTCATTTACCACCCTATCAGCACCTGGAGCCTTATTATTCTTTAATCCTTTTAGTACTGTTGCTAATTCCTCCTCACAAAACAAACCTTCCTTCACATCCAAGGTATCACAAACTTTTTCATTTTCCTCTATATTTTTTCCTGCAACTCTATCTCGGTTAAGCAAATTCTCAAAATGTTCGGCCCATCTCTCTTTAGTTTTTTCCTTATCGCTAATTGCGACCCCATTCCTATCTTTAACTGGGACAAGTCCGGATTGACTATTCCCTCTCAATTTGTTAACGTGCCAGTACAATATTTTACTATTATGCCGTCTAGCTGCATCTTCCAGATCCTCGGCAATTTTATCCATGGCCTCCACTTCACACCTCCTTAGTTCATATTTTAATGCTTTCTCCACTTTCTTTACATTTCTTTTGTTTTCATACGATCTATCACTCAGATAATTCTTGTACAAGTCCTTTCTCCTTTCTATTAAACATAAAGCTTTTTCACTAATATTCTTAGCTGCAGTTCTAGCTTTCTTCCCTAATACACCTTCCGCAACTTCACAAATTATTTTTCTAAAATTATTCCAACCATCTTCCACATTATCAAATTTTAAACTCTCAAGTTTAGTATTCAACTGTTCCTGGAAAGTTTCTCTCAAATTCTCATCCTGGAGTCTACCAACATCATAACTTCCCGGGAGGTAGTTACCCTTCCGATATTTCAGCTTTAAATTAACCCTTGACACTACTAGATGGTGATCTTTACTTTTAACATCAATAACAGCACTCCTATATACCCTAGTATCTTGTATTGATCCTGCCAGTCTTCGGTTTACTATAATATAATCAATAAGGTTTGCTGTCTTACCATCACGTGAATAACATGTTAACTTATGAGCCATTTTATGACCAAACACCGTATTGGTTATAACTAGATTGTTATACCTACAAAATTGCAAAAGTCTGTATCCATTACTGTTTTCTTTTCCTACACCAAATTTACCTAGGCTGGGATACCATCTATCCCTATTTCTACCAACCTGGGCGTTAAAATCTCCCAGTAATAACATCATATTTCTACCTGGGACCTTGTCTATTTGCTCCTGTAACTGTAAATAAAATTCATCTGAGTCACTAGTATTTCCGTCAGTCGGTACTACAGGGGCGTATACTACTATAACTGATACCCTGAACTTTCTAGTCATAAAATGAGCAATTAGTATTATATTATTAATACCTTCCCTGCCTAAACAAGACTTAGCAGTTTCCTTATTCATCATCAGCCCTACTCCCTGTCTATGTACCCCATCCTTCCTGCCTGAGTAAACAAATTCTATATCACCTAATTTCATGCTTCCTACCCCTGGGATATGAGTTTCTGAAACTCCTAATAAATCCAGTTCGAATCGTCTGAATTCGTCAGTCAAAATGTCGATACGATAGTCATTTTTTAATGTCGTAACATTCCAAGTTCCAATTTTCATGTTGTTTAAATCATTGAAATTATTTTCGCCTCAGGAAAAGCAATGATCCCGGATACCAGTACAGGACGGGGATCACATATCTTCTCAAGTCTACACCGAAGTGCTTAAGCCGGCTTAGAACCGGACAGCAAGAAGTCCCTGGGAACTCCATGAATGGAGGTTCTGTGCAGTCCTGGGCCCATCTTGGTCACAACATGGTTTTCAGCACTTGGCGATGCTCTTCTATCAACAAGAGTCGAAATCCTGCACAGACAGTCTCAAGCCTATTATCTCCGACTCATTATATATTCATGCCTACAAATATTATGCTACTACGGGGAGGCAACCCATAATAGATAAATTAGCTAGGAAGAGGTTTTTCAGCCCAAAGACGTCCATCAAAACATACCAAGCCCAGAAGAATTGTCCATTAGTCAGAATCCCGTGCGAATGCTGTGTCATTTTTTTTTTTAACAACATAAGTTGTTTTTTATCCTGGCACAGCACAAACAACTTAAGTTCGGTGTATGTTTGAATGTCACTCTTTAATTTTATTCCAAAACGCTTTTTAAAGCTTATTTTATGTCCGTTTTTAATACCATACCAAGGAGTTATCCTAAAAATAAGTTACTGTCTTTTCAAAACCACTCTATACATTAAAGTTTGAATTTTGCAGAAAGATGCTTCGAGAAAAATCTTAATACAAAGGGAGTAAAAATTCACTTTTTGATGGTTCAGGGATCGCCCCCCCCCCGCCACAATAAGGTCTACCGAACCTCCCCAAAATAACTTATGCATAATCATGTACTACTATATTGAATTTTGTCAAGCCTTGAATGAATTAGCATATTTAAATGAGCTTTAAAATTAGCTTCCAATATCCTATGGCTATTGGTTCGAAGCATTTATTTTGTACAGACTGTGTTTTCAATCGTTCTAAATCTGGTGGCTACCACAAAATTCTCTCTCGATAGCGTGTTGGCCCCTTTTGAGCCCAAACTTTTATTTTACATACACTACTTGCAAAAACACCAGTTTTTGTAGCATAATTGCTTTTGCCACTTAAAATAGGCACTAAGACTTTCAATTTTGTTTCGAATGAGCCCTGTTAAGATTTCCTAGGGCCATTGGTTCGATAAAATTACCCATCGGGAAGAAAATAAACCAAACGAACACATCCTTCTAGGCATTAAATTAAAAAAAAAATTCTATTGAAAGTAAGGAGTGACATTAAAATTTAAACAAAAGGAAATTATTCCGTATATAAAGGGGGTTGGTCCCTCCTCAGTACCCTACTCTTAACGTTAAAGTTTTTAAGAACTTTTAAAAAGGTTCTGATTCTAATTACACAGCTCTTGTGGTTCAGGAATTGTTCTTAAAGAATTGAGACAAAAGGTGGAACTTTAGCGATATATTGTTATCAAAGCTACTTATTTTAGAAGTTGGACCACTATCAGAATGAGTTTCTCCCTTCTTACAGTTCGGTACCAAGAGCTGTCTGATAGAATTTACTAAAACATTTTCGGCTAGGAGTTTGCCTGTTTTCCAAAAACGTAGCCAAAGGACCTTTTCCCTTCCAAATCTATAAATTTCTCCTATAATGGCCAACAGTTTCCATAAAGAGCACCTTTTCTTTGCCATTTCAAAATATTCTCCTCTCCTTAAAAGAATGTTAGCATGTGTCCCCATTTTTCCTAAATCCTTAAAGTAACAATAAACAAACATAAACAGGGTTTTAACATTTGCTTTTTACATTTTCGAGGACAAGATGCTCTGTAAATATAATGTAAAGAACTACCAACAAGTATTTTGGTCGCCAATGAAATTTGGATGTGAAAGCAAAGACTGTTTCATATTTTCAGGAATTCAAGAGCAAAAGATTGAAATAATGGTTTCTTGCAGACAAAAAAAAGTATTGCGTCATAAAAGTGCAGACAAAAATAAAGTATTGCGTCATAAAAGTGCAGACAAAAAATAAGTATTGCGTCATAAAAGTGCAGACAAAAAAAAGTATTTCGTCATAAAAGTGCAGAGAAAAAAAAGTATTGCGTCATAAAAGTGCAGACAAAAAAAGTATTCCGCCATAAAAGTGCAGACAAAAAAAAGTATTGCGTCATAAAAGTGCAGACAAAAAAAGTATTGCGTCATAAAAGAGGCGTCAAACGACGATGACAATCGTCATGGCTTGCAGCAAAACGAACTACTGTAACTATTTATTTTAATTTAACATAAATTTCAATTATTCACAAAATACTATTTCTGAGGAAAAGATTGTGTGTAAATGTAGTGTAATGCATTGGCTACACCATACACGACCAAGAATCCAGTGGCGACCGCCATCAATTCATCAGACTTTCCTCCTTTCAAATGAACTGGCTTTCCATCATCAATCTAGAAAACGACAACATATTATTACTACTATAACTGACCTGAATTCTCACTAAACGAAGATTACCAAAATTGTCAGTTTTGAACAGGATTATAGAGAATTAACTGATGGATATACCAAATACGATCTGCAAACGCTACATAATTATCATTTTTGATTGTATGTTTGTCAGAAAATAGTCTACTATCTGACAACCATTAAAGCAAAAACAATTTTCAATACATCTATTATTAATACATTATTCAATAGAGTATTTTTAATTCAATGACCCATTATTGTATATACTACTACGAACAACTCACAACAGCACCAAGCCGCCTGAGGCCGTCTTGCAAGAATCACATCCACACCTTGTATGTTGAAAAAAAAACAACTTTTAGATAGAAAATAATACTTTCAGCAATTCAAACACTGGCCTGATCTAATGACTATTAAAAATTGTCCTTAGTGTCATCATTGGAACTTCAATTGGTTGAGAAGCCGCCAATAGTTTGAGGATAAATAAGCGGTATAAGCTTCCTTGGGCTCAAATTTAGTTGTAAACCAAATCCTGGGAGATTCGTTAATTTAGTACAATCTCTTGACAAGTCAAGGCTGAATATTTATAAGCAATATACATACCTGCAACCAAATGAAGAGGGGGGGGGGGGTCCGTGGCAATGCCTGAAAATGCAGTTTTGTCGAGTAAGGGGTGCTCCCCCCTCCATCAAGAAAAAATGGCCTGTAATAATAATAAAAACTAGCAAGAAACGAACCACGGCCCCTATTAACCAACAATTAAAAAACACCTTTTAAAACAAACTGGCTAATGAGAAAAATTACCATTTGCAGCTGATTCAGGAATGGTAACCATTATCTCGATTAGTCTTAAAAGAAAATGGCGATGGACCAAAACAATAAGTACACCACTGGAATTGCTTTATTGCCGAAAACTATACAGCAAACTTACAGCCCCCTGGCTTGAACAACAAGGAAATCACTTTTTGCATTGGTAGCACTGATATTTTTTTTTTCTCCTTCTTCACTGCAAGCATGGCACTGGAACATTGTAGAGAGCTGTTTGATAGCTAATTTGAAAGGAAACTGACATATCTAGTGCCTTTTGTAATTAACTAAACATAATATTTAAAATAAAACAATTTTTTGAAAACTGCATCTTCACATACAAGATGATGTCATATTGGGTACGAAATATTTGAGTGACTACTGCTTTGATTCCCTAGGGTTCGCTCTTAACTAGATCAAGCTAAGAAAGTGAGAGTTTAAAACTTCAAAAATGTCACAAATTCACTATTGTTGAAAATGATGAATCGTTGGAAGAGCAACAACCAGCACAATCAAAGGTCCAGAATACAATGGGACAGAATTCAAGAACGAGCAATTTCGAATTCAATGCCAATATGCAAAATTCAATCTAATAAATTCTTGTCCAACAACCTGGGCCGTCTAACGCGACAAGACTAATCCAAATACCTAAAGCAAAAGGCATGGAGAAACGTTTGAAATAGTGCTACACTAGGACTACAACCTCCAACTATACACCTGATTTTTACTATGCCAGCTGGTGTGGATTACAGATGGTTAAAACCTTCCTGCGTATAATGAAGTATGTGTTGTTCTTATGCTTAAAGCTGACCATAGTTTTCAATCAAATGAAATGGTTGTAAAACAACACGGCAAAGATTTTGTCATTTTGAAAAATATCCACCATCATGTGGATCCCTTTACCTGCCCATTGTTTTATCCGGCAGGAGCGCCAGATTATTTACGTTGGAATCCGATATTGTATTTATTAAGCCAAAAATCTGAGAAGCAGCACAAAAATTCAATACATTAATCGATAATAAAATTTTGACAATAAAAAAACGACCATAAGTTAATTAAAAATAATCAAAAAAGAAGTTTTTCAAAGAAAAGTAAGGAGTCACATTAAAACTTTAGACAAGCAAAAAAAATAACTTAGAATAATAAGTTGTTAGTTTGTTTAGTATACCAGCCGCCTAGCGCTAATCCAGAGGATTTTCTTCTCGATTTTGATAAGTTTATTTCCGATACAGCGGCGACTAAATTGGATCGGGTTTATATTGGTGATTTTCATTTTAATCTTCTTAATTTAAGTAGTTCTAACCTTGATTTTTTAAATATTATGTTGACGCACAATTTTTTTCTAGTAGCAAAAATATCGACACGGATTACTAGTCAGTCGGCTACCCTTATTGATAATATGTATTTATCGGCGAATCTTATACCGAAAAGTTATTGCGACGTGATCATATGTCCAGGTTCTGACCATCTTCCCTTGGCATGCGTAATTCGGGACACTGGAAAAAAGGTTTTTAAAATGGAGAACCTGACAGTGAGGGATCTTAAGCTGGAAAATCTTAAACAGTTTCAAGAAGAGATAAGTATAGTTTCTTGGGAGGAAGTTATGAATGAAAAAGAAAACGCATCGATGGCGTTTGACACTTTCTTTTAAATATTGTCAGTTATTTCTGATAAGTGTTGCCCTGTGAAGGTTGTTTGTAAGAAGAAAAATGTCCCAAGGAAACCGTGGGTGACGAATAAAATTTTGGAAAAAATTAGTGAACGGAACAGACTTTATCGGTTGTACCTTGATTCTCCACTGCAACAAAACCTTGAAGAATTCAGGAAACTTCGGAGCAATGTGAACTCCCTCACAAGGTCATTAATAAAACATTATTATTCGGAGAAGTTTCGTGATAAAAACGGTGATGTCAAGGAAACTTGGCAAGTGATAAATGAGGCACTACGTGGTAATAACATTATAGACCCAGTGGATAAACTTGTAGTTGGTGAAAAAACGAGCTGTTTATTGATGACCATTAGGAAGGTCGTTCCATGAAATTCGTAAAGTCCACTCAGTCTGATCTCGAGGACACACTGAAAACAATAAAGTCGAATTCAGCAGGAATTGACGGTCTTAGCCTTAAGGTATTGAAGGCTGTCGCCGCTTACCTTTTGCCTTGTCTTCTATACTTGGTGAGCCTATCTATGGAAGGAGACCAGTTCCCAGATGCTTCACAACAAGCAAAAATTACACATTTGCATAAACGTGGCGACAAAAGAGAAATGTCAAACTGGAGACCTATATCGATTCTGCCACTGTTCTCAAAAATATTTGAAAAGGTTGTTCATAAGAAACTGTATTACTACCTTAATTCTCTTGGGTTTTTATGTGACACACAATTTGGACTCCGAAAATTTCATTTTACTAGTCATGCAGTGCACCATCTTCTTGATGTTTTAAACAATGTATTTGAGAGTGGCTCTACTCCTTTAACTATTTTAATTGATTTTAAGAAATAAATCAATTTCATCAATTTAAATCAATTTAAATCAATTTAAGAATAAATCAAAATGTCACAGTTATAACAATTTCTGGAAAGGCTTTGAGTGAGCTTGTTTCAAAAGCAAATAAAGTGCTTCATAACCTGCATGTTTTTACTAGTCTTAGTTGTTTAGCAGTGAATGCGAGTAAAACTAATTACATGATTTTTAGTCGTACTGGAGTTACCGATAATGTTTTCAGTTTAGTTAATTTTAATGGTACAGAGATTAAGCAGATATTTGATATAAGGTATCTTGGTTTTCAGATTGATTGTAGTTTAAATTGGAATAAACAAAGTAATATTGTATTGGTCCAGGGCATAACTTATAATCCTTGCCCTGATAGTTGTGGGGGAGTGTCCTCCTCAAAAACATATTTTCAATCTGGAAATCAACTACGCTGAACAAAATGACTATCTCAAAATTTTGATTGGATGTATTTGGGGAAATGATGGGCGTGGGGGGGGGGGGGTAGTTGCCCTCCAATCACTTTCGACTATTAAAAAGGGCACTAGCCCTTTGAATTTCCAAACGAATGAGCCTTTTCTGAAGTTTCTACGACAACGTCTTCTATAAAAACCTTATATATCCCAGGGCATAACTTAAAACCCTTGCCCTGAGGGTTGTGGGGGAGTGTCCTTCTCAAAAACAGATTTTCTATGTAGAAATCAACTACGCTGAACAAAATGGCTATCTCAAAATTTTGATTGGATGTGTTTGAGGGAATGATGGGCGTGGGGGGGGGGCTAGTTGCCCTCCAATCACTTTTGACTATTAAAAAGGGCACTAGAACTCAATTTCCAATCGAATGAGCCACTTTTGAAGGTTCTACGACGACCTCTTACATATAAAGTGCCCTTCTCTAAAGGCAAAAAATAATACGTAGTACATTGTGCCTACATCATTCCTATATGCCCTCAGGGCATAACTTAAAACCCTTGCCCCGAGGGTTGTGGGGAAGTGTCCTCCTCAAAAACATATTTCCTATCTGGAGATCAACTATTTGATTGGATGTGTTTGAGGGAATGATGGGTGTGTGTGGGGGGGGGGCTAGTTGCCCTCCAATCACTTTCGACTATTAAAAAGGGCACTAGCCCTTTGAATTTCCAATCGAATTCCCTTTTTTGAAGTTTCTATGACAACACCTTCTATAAAAACCTTATATGCCCCCACAGCATAACTTAAAACCCTTGCCCGGGGGGTTGTAGGGGAGAATCCTTCTCAAAAACATATTCTCTATATGGAAATCAACTTTGCTGAACAAAATGGCTATCTCAAAATTTTGATTGGATGTGTTTGGGGGAATGATGGGCGTGGGGGGGGGGCTATTTGCCCTCCAATCACTTTCAAATAAGAAAAAGGGTACTAGCCCTTCGAATTTCCAATCGAAGGAGCCTGTTTTGAAGTTTCTACGACAATGCCTTCTATAAAAACCTAATATGCCCCCAGGGCATAACTTAAAACTCTTGCCTTGAGGGCTGTGGGGGGTGTCCTCCTCAAAAACACATTTTCTATCTTGAAATCAACTACGCTGAACAAAATGGCCATCTTGACATTTTGATTGGATGTGTTTGGGGGAATGATGGGCGTGGGGGGGGGCTAGTTGCCCTCCAATCACTTACGACTATTAAAAAGGGCACTAGCCCTTTGAATTTCCAATCGAATGAGCCTTTTTTGAAGTTTCTATGACAACACCTACTATAAAAACCTGATATGCCCCCAGGGCATAACTTAAAACCATTGCCCTGAGGGTTGTGGGGGAGTGTCCTTCTCAAAAACACTTTTTCTACCAGGAAATCAACTACGCAGAACAAAATGGCTATCTCAAAATTTTGATTGGATGTGTTTGGGGGAATGATGGGTGTGGTGGGGGGGGGGCTAGTTGCCCTCCAATCACTTTCGACAATTAAAAAGGGTACAAGCCCTTCGAATTTCCAATCTAATGAGCCTGTTTTGAAGTTTCTATGACAATGTCTTCTATAAAAACCTTATATGCCCCCAGGGTATAACTTAAAACCCTTGGCTTGAGGGTTGTGGGGAAGTGTCCTCCTTAAAAACACATTTTCTGGAAATCAACTACGCTGAACAAAATGGCTATCTCGACATTTTGATTGGATGTGTTTGGGGGAATGATGGGCGTGGGGGAAGAGGGGCTAGTTTCCCTCCAGTCACTTTCAACTATAAAAAAGGGCCCTAGAAGTCTCGATTTCCAATCGAATAAGCCCCTTTTGAAGCCTCTACGACGACCCCTTCCATATGAAGTGCCCTGCTCTAAAGGAAAAAATAATAAAGGGTACATTGTGCCAACACTGTTCTTATATGCCCTCAGGGCATAACTTAAAACCCTTGCCCCGAGGGTTGTGGGGGAGTGTCGTCCTCAAAAAGATATTTTCTATCTGGAAATCAACTACGCTGAACAAAATGGCTATCTCAAAATTTAGATTGGATGTGAAAGGGGGAATTATGTGCATGGGGGGGGCTAGTTGCCCTCCTATCACTTTCGACTATTAAAAAGGGCACTAACCACTCCGATTTCCAATCGAATGAGCCCTTTTCGAAGTTTCTACGACAACTCCTTCGATACAAAGTGCCCAGGTATGGATAAAAAAAAAAACAAAAAAAAAAAAACACATTATGCCCACATTGTTCTTTACTTAGGCAGCGCTAGCGCGCTGCCTATGATTTTGCGTGATTGTTTGAACCATATAGTGACGTAGCTAGTTATTAAGTAAATTATTTTTTTAATGTAAAGGTGAGACGGTATCCTATCAAGGTGGTATCCAGAGGGGGGGGGGGGGGTAGGGAGGTATTACATTTAAATGATAATTTTTTATTGAAAGCAGGGATACCAAAAACTTAATTTTTTTTAAATTTAAAGCAGAGACGGCATCCTATCAAGGTGGTATCCAGAGGGGGGGGGGGGTAGGGAGCTATAATATTTAAATGATAATGCCCCGATTTTGTTTTTGAAAGCAGGGATGCCAATAAGTTAATTATTTTTTGTTATTTAAAGCAGAGACGGTATCCTATCAAGATGGTATCCAGAGGGGGGGCATAGGGAGTTATTATATTTAAGTGATAGTACCTTGATTTTTTTATTGAATGCAGGGATGCCAAAAAGTTGACAAAAATTAACAAAATTTTCGTGAGTTATACTTGATACAGCACTTGTATAGTTTTATCGTCCAAAGGGAAAGGGACACATCCAACCCATTTTTTTTCTTATTGATGAACCAAGTTTACTTTGAAAACATTCATTCATAAGTACCAGGCAGATTCACACTAAAACGAATTGGTGTGACGAAAGCGATATTGACATCCCCATCTATCGTTGCGCTCGACTGACAATGGCACCCTTGGTCCAGTGCACAAGTTACATTAAAAGGCCAGGTCATAATAAAAGCTTTCAATTTGGGAGGTTAAAGGAGGAGTCTTTGACATTCTTATGACCTCAGGGAACTAGATGTTGCAACGTTCTTACGTATCTAGAGTGGTTTAAAAAATTCGATTACCCCACAAACAATGACCAAAAATATGCACAAATATAACAAATGTAACATTTGGAACATTAGAACACTTTTTTCAAAGCTTTAAAGAAAAGCAAAAAAGGCTAAATACCTCTAACTACGCTTGAAAGCTATTTTAAAAAGAAACTCTTTGGAGATTTCCATTGATATGACCACAGCAGAAGCTTTGAGCCGGGGTGGGGATCAAAGAGGAGTCTTTGAGTATTTTGACCACAGGTGACTTATTGTAGCAACTTTCTTAAATTTGGTAATTTTTGTGAGCATTTGGAAATCAAAGCTTAAACTCAATAACTAATACTAAGTCTCCTAACATTTTGCTTGGAATAAAAGTGACGAACTAAGAAGAAAATATTAACATCTTCTTGGAGCTACTTCATTCTGCATATTATTTCATTTAATTACATTTAAAACGGATGAGCTTTTTTTACCTAAGAAAATAGTTGGCACTTCATTTTTCTTCATACCAAATAAACCATTAAGTGTTTTTTGTTTCAGTGTAATTGAAGTGTTCTCATGTGCAGTGTTCATAATGTATTTTTCAATTTGATAAATTTACCCCTTTTAGATGCAGTTTAAAATTTAGCTGATATTAGATATTTATGAGTTTATAATTTGGAATGAATCCCCAAAAGAAAAAATGAATAATATCCAAGAGTAGCCAAAAAGCAATAAAAAAGCAGCAGCTCAGCCTTAGCCTACATGACATATTCTATACAGAAGCCAAAAAAACTTTAAAATGTTTTTTTTTTAATTGTTATATCAAAACCAGTTTTTAATGCAAGGAAGGCTTTTTAGGAATCCAAAAGACCAAAAAAAACAAAAAAAAAACAATCAATATCAGAGTCGCCCATTTCAACTGTTTTAAAGGTGACAAAACAGCTAAAGGCAAACGGCATTATGAAAAAATTAAGCTTCTTAAGTTCAAACTTATATTCAAAGTTTTTGCCCAGATAACTGACGAATTTTGTGATACGGTATTAGAAGTTTTGTTCGCAGTAATGCTTGATGAAAAAACACTACTAATTTTGATAATTATTTATGTTAAGATTACATAGCTAATAGATACTTCAACTATTATGCAAGGGTTCTGAAACGCCACAGCCATTTCGTTTCTACCAGATTTCTACTTCTCTTGATGAATAACAAAGAAGACCAGTTTCCAGCCAGCGACTTGTGAAGTTTTGAACTCATGAATTGCTTCTAAGTTCAAACTTATATTCAAAGTTTTTACCTAGATAACAGACGAATTTTGTGATACGGTATTAGAAGTTTTGTATGCAGTAATGCTCGATGCAAAAACACTACTAATTTTGATAATTATTTATGTTAAGAATACATAGCTAATAGATACTTCAACTATTATGCAAGGGTTCTGAAACGCCACAGCCATTTCGTTTCTACCAGATTTCTACTTCTCTTGATGAATAACAGAGAAGACCAGTTTCCAGCCAGCAACTTGTGAAGCTTTGAACTCATGAATAGGCTCGAATCTGTTGTAAATTTAAGCTGTGATTTAAGAAAGACTGATGAAAACATTAATGTTTGTGGTCAAGATTGATCGTGCTGGCAGCGCGCTGCCGACATCTTATTGGCGGTGTGGCATGGCGCGCTGTCTTTGGCTCCGCCACCGGTCTTCCCTCATCAGCGCGGCGCTGGGGTCTAATTGTTATTGCCATTTTAATATTTCAAACGTTGGGCAGTTGAGAGATTATCAGACTGGTATTTTCGTGTATCAGTGTTTAAAAAACTAGCACCTAATTATTTTTTTGATGTTTTATCATCAAATCCTGTGTACCATTCTTATGATACCAGGAATTCTGCAGACCTAGTGCACAAGAGACAACGCATTGCAAGGTCTAGTTTTGTATTTAGCCATGTGGGTGTTTTGGTTTGGAACAGCCTTCTGGAAGGCACTAGGAAGGCTGAGAGTATGTCCTCTATTGGTTTGCTGTTCCCATGAGGTTTATTTTTTATTTATTTATAAAATTGCATTTTTTCTTCTTTTTTTCGCAATATATATGTAGTAAGTCAGTAAAATATTGAGTCCTGCTACAAACAAATCTGTATAGATTTTCATGTGGTAGATCTGTTTGATATGATTTTTTTTTTTGTGAATATTGGTCTTTAATTGAAAGTGAATTTCTCTCTCAAAAACTAGGATAATGATAACACAGAACCAAACTATTTAGAAGAAAACAATTGCAGTCAAATGGCACAATTCCAGAACTTTTTTTTATCTTTTTTTAATATAATAGTTCACAACGCCTGACTCATAATGCACTGACTGACTAGACTCTCCAGCCAAAGCTCCTTCTGTTAGTGCCCTTGCTGGCCATCTCCCTTTTGTTTCATAAACTGAGTTATTTCTAACATTCCTAAGAAGCACCCCAAATTTGTATGAGGGCCAAACCAGTCAACTTTGCAAGCCCGTACATCAGGAAGTATAAACTTGTACGGTATCATCTTTGGGTATTTCTTAACAATAGTAGGCAACATCTGAAAATTAAGGAAAACTGAATTTTCCTTATGGCCACTTTTTTTATTTTTGATTGCCCACTGCCCCACCTCACTGTTTTTAACTCTTTCCTTCTCATAAATGGTTGGACCTATAGCCACCAACAGTTATCAATCATAAGACTGTTTTATCGTAATGCAGTTATCATTATCTTCCAAAAAAAAGAGAAATAAAATTTCACCTGAAATTTTTTCTGCAATTCCTTCACTTTGGCATATCCCTTGGGAATATTTGGAGCATCTTGAAATGATGCAGCCCTTGAGGTAGAAACCTGCCGTAGTGACCTGACAAGTGGAACTACAGTCTAGAAAAAAAATTAATGACCAAGGGCATGACCAGTCAAAAATTATCTACTAATACCACCTCCACAACAGAAAGTCAAAAGAACATCCCTACTTTAAACAGCCCTTTAGGTTAGAAGAAGCCATAATGTTTAAAGTGCCAGTTGCCCATTTAAACCCTCTAAAGTCTAGACTATTCTTTAAATATTACTATTAAAAAAAAAAATTATTATTTTAGTCTATTATTACAACACTGAAAAACCAAAATTGCCAAATTTTCCTGTCATTCTTTTATATGCATGATTATAAAGGGGTCTAGCATATTTGTCCCCAGAAAATTCTCCCCAAATGTCAAATTGAGCAGCCAAAGGCAAATTAAGATAAACAGAACAAAAAAAGAGTATAATTTAGCATTAGCTCTTATAAAGGAGGGGCAATGGGTGATTGTGTAGACAGAGGGAGGAGGAGCTGCCTAGAAGAGCATATATTAATGCCCACATCTCAATGAGCCTTCAGATAAATATAGGAATGGGTATGGAGAAGGGGGTAGGAATTAATCTCTCATCTCCCTTCATTTGGGCTAAGCCTGAATAAGGGTGCTGCAAGGTAATACCTTTCTTCTTATTGCAGAAAAATTATGATAATGTGTGAGTTTGCACTAGCTGTAATGAAGGAGGGGTGATGTATTCTTTTCACAGGGGGGGGGGGCAGATGCTTCAAAGAGTGAAGTTAGTGCCCAAATATGCTAACTCTCATAGAGCCTTCAGATAAATAAAGAAAGTGTTCAGGGAAAGGAAGGAGGTAGGCAGAAATAGATACCTAATCCCTCTTGATTCCCAGGAACATTTCTAATTATCAACTGTATTATTGGGGTTGGCAGGACAGAAAAAAAAAGGAAAACTAGCTGTTTATTTTATCAGTAATAAAGGGTACAAAAGTTTTTCATACCTGGAGGTCAAGCAATGGATAGGGGACAAGATAGGAATGGGTTCAGAAGCAGCACATGACAGGTGGTGTCTGGATGGGGAGTGTCTTCTTGGGAAAAGACACTCTTTTTGGTTTTCCATGCAAAGATTTATTATTGCATTTTTTTGCAAAATGGAGGCACAACATTCTTTTCCTGTGCTCAAGAGTTTCCAGCTTGGCTTTTTTTTAGAAGGAGCAAGTATGGTACCTTACCTTCTTTAAAAATTATTCTCAAGGCTCTTTTTTAAATGGACTCATTTTTTTCTGATTCTTCACAGGAGATGCCAGGATGCCAAACTGGACAAGTATATTCAAGATGTGGGCAGACAAAGGAAGTATAGATCCTTAGAAAATGGGATGGGGAGACTTTAAATTTATTCAAGAGCTTAAGGAGAGACATGGATGCATTAGCTCTATGGACAATATCTTTAACATTGATATTCCACTTTAAATTAGAGGAAATTGTAACACCAAGTAATTAAAAAAAAAAAGACAGACATATCTGGGGGGATAGGGTTGAGGAAAAGGGGTGGGGTTTTAAGGTAACATATTAGCATTACCATTGATTTAGAGGGGTTTAACTTCATGTCTACATCTGCAATATCATTGAGGATGCTCATAGGGTTGCTTACTAAGTTTCTGTAGCAGGTTTCAACAACTGTTAGGTCATCCACAAATTTCCATCTGTTGGGAAATTTCTGAGTAAGGCTATTTATCATAACAGAAAACAGGAGGGGACCAAGGAGAGTACCTTGGGGTACTCCTTTGTGGACAGGGAGGGGACTGGAATAATGATTCTGATTTTTGACTACTTGAGATCTATTTGATAAAAAGGAGGCAACCAATTTAATCAGGAAAGAACCAATATTGAAATCAGTTATAAGTTTCTCAACTAAAATATTGTGGTTAACAAGGTCAAATACTTTTTGAAGGTCAATGAAAATTAAATTTAGCCAGCAATTAGGGTTTTTGAGAATTTTCCCCATTGAGTCAATAAGAAAAATAATATAATGGGAAGTAGAAGTGGATTTGATATTCCTGAATTGTCTCAGGTCGGAGAGGTAGGATTTTTTCCTTTAGCCAGTCTACAAGGAATCCTTCATATAGTTTAGACAATATAGGAGTGAGTGAAATAGGACAAACACCTTCAAAACCAGGTTTTCCATCTTTCTTTTTCAAGGGGGTTATGAAACCCTGATTCCAAATTTGTAGATATTGGCCAGACACAGTAATCTCATTAAGAATAACAAGACAATGGCTTTGAAAGGAAGTATCTGAAAGCACTAATAAGAGGAAACAGGATATCTAAAGAGCAGACACTTGTTTTTTATAGTTTCTCAATTCTTCTTTTGATCTCAGATGGAGATGTGAAGGGGAAAGCAGGTTGGAGATCATCCATAGGTAATAAGACAATGCCAGAAGGCTCTGGATGATGGAAGCAAGGAACTTGTTAAGATTATTAGCAGTAACTTCTGGGATTCAAAATCCCCAGTACAATGAGTGAGATGTTGAGGGGGCAGCCTCCCACATGTATGGAATAATTTCTGTTTGTTTTAAGTTTAATGCTACTCCTTACTATCAATTGATAAAACTTCTTTTTTATCCTATAGGATAAAAGTTTAATCTTCCCTCTCATTTTCAACAGAAATATATTTTACCCTCCCCCCCCCCCTAAAGTGCAAATATATACCCTGAATTGGTATATATATGAATGGGGGTAAAAATTCATTTGCAGCAAAAGTGATTTATTAGCTACTTTTGGCTATCTTGGAAAGGGGTTAGGTTATGAAAATGAAACTTTCAGGGATGGGTCTACAGGCTAAAGTATGTATGTAGGAAGGTATTTTGAAGTAGCTACCTCTACTCCTTCTCCCTCTAGAGGGTCCTGAAATTTGTCTATAGCCTATTGAAATTTTGACAAAACAATATTTTACCTTAATTTTCAGTTACCAGTTTCTTTTTCTCTGGCTTTGGTTTTGAAAATCCAATTCCTGTTATTTGAATAAAATTTTAAGCCATATCAATGTTTTTTTTTCAAAATTTAGGAAATGTATTTGCATATCTTTAAAACCTTATAAATTAGAATTGAGCAAAGTTGTGAAGCTGAAAACAAATTTGCTGTCCATCATTTAAGCAGAAGATCTATTTTTCAAAGTTTCACTTTTATAATACATAAATTTTCAAAGGTCAACAAAGGTTAGGACCCTCTAGAGGGAGAAGGAGTGGAGGTAGATACTTCAAAATACCTTCCCAGGACATACTTTAGCCTGTAGACTCATCTCTGAAAGTTTCATTTTCATAACCTAACCCCTTTCCAAGATAGCCAAAAGTAACTAAAGTAGAATTTTAATAAAAAGTTAGTTCTCAATGCCTTTTTTTATACTCTTTCTAAATATAACAAATCACTTTTCCAAACTTTGCTCAATCCCAATTTATAAGGTTTTAAAGATAGCCTATACAAATACATTTCCTAAATTAAAAAAAAAAAAAAAAAAAAAAGGTGAATTTTTTACCAAATCATATTATTGACTTATGAATAAAGTGAATATACTACTTGATGCCTTTTTTTATGCTCTGTCCAAACACAATAATTATTTTTGTTGGAAATGAATTTTACCCCACCTGTTTTATACCAATTCAGCATATAGTCTATATTTGCACATTAAGCCCCCCCCCCCCTAATGTGCAAATATATACCCTGAATTGGTATATATATAGGGGTGGGGGTTAAGTTCATTTCTGACAAAAATGATTCTTATATTTGGAAAGAGCATAAAAAAGGCATCAAGTGGTATATTCACTGTATTTGTAAATAAAGTGAATACACCACTTACAAATAAAGTGAATACACCACTTGATGCCTTTTTTATGCTGTTTCAAAGTATAATAATCATTTTTGTTGGAATTTTACCCCAACCCCTATATATACCAATTCAGGGTAGGCCTATATATTTGCACATTAGGGGGAACATTATTATATATTTGCACCCCTACCCCCATAATGCACAAATATATACCATGAATTGGTATATAGGGGGGTAAATATCTACTAAATCATATTATTGACTTACACATAAAGTGAATATACCACTCAATGCTTTTTTTGGTATTTGTTTAGCCTGGTGTCATCTCATAAGGAGGCATGTTAAGAAAACAATTTTTACTTTAAAATATGTATAATGATCCTAGTTCTTATATTATCCAACAGGAGAACCTTTATCATCAAGTCTTTCCACTAAAAATCCTTCTTTTTCCAGCTTAAGAGAAAAAGATTCCAAAACCCATGCTAAAAGTACCATGTTGCTTAAGTCTTTTTAAATGGCCCCTATAAATTGCCACCTAATAAGTTGTTTTATAGAGAGTGTTCATGCTGGTCTTAAGCGTTCATATTTTGATTCTGACCCATTGCCACTGCTCTTTAAAAAAAAGTTTTAAAAAGACTAACATGAACGCTCTCTATAAAACAACTTATTAGGTGGTAATTTATGGGGGCAATTTAAAAAGACTTAAGCAACATGGTACTTCTAGCATGGGTTTTGAAAACATTTTCTTTTAAGCTTGAAAAAGAAGATTTTTAGAGGAAAGACTTGATGATAAAGGTTCTCCTGTTGGATAATATAAGAACTAGGATCATTATACATATTTTAAAGTAAGAATTGTTTTCTTAACATGTCTCCTTATGAGATGACACAAGGCTAAATAAATACCCTTTTTTTATGCTGATTATGAATATAATAATCATTTCTATTGGAAATGAATTTCAGCTCCTCCCCCTATATATGCTAATTCAGGGTATATATTTCTACATTAGGGGGGGTGGGGCAAATTTGTTTCTGATGTAAATGGAAGGTAAGTTTAAACTTTACCCCCACCCCCCTAATGTAGAAATATAGGGCAAGACACCCAGTAGTCAGCCACCTGCCTATTCTTGGACATAATCTTTTATACTATTTTAATAACCAATTTACAATGAGCTGTTTGTATGTCCGAGTTTAGGCAGAATTGTCACTTGTTAGTAAATTCAAAAATAGGAGATGCTGTACAAGTGAAACTATTTGAATTAGTAACCTACTTGTTCAGAAATTTTTGATACAAAAATTAAGTTTCTAGGTGGTATAATACAGTAATTAGAGTAGTTTAAATGTCAAAAAGTTTTCAAAGTGATTAAAGTGTCCAACTACTGGGTGTCTTACCCTATACCCTGAATTGGCATGGCTATAGCAGGGCTGAAATTCATTTCCAATAGAAATGATTATTATATTTGTAATCAGCATAAAAAAGGCATCGAGTGGTATATTGACTTTATGCATAAGTCAATAATATGATTTGGTAGATATTTACCTATAGGGGTGGGGGTAAATTCATTTCCTACAAAAATGATTTATTAGGCTAGCCTATATTTGGAAAGAGCATAAAAAAGGCATTGAGTGATATATTCACTTTATTTGTAAGTCAATAATATGATTTGGTAAAAATTTACCAATTGGCAATCTGTGAGATGTTTTGTCTTCCATAGTTGGCCTAGTCTGTACACTAGAGGAAGTTTTGGATTTCATTGAGGGTTCTTTTTACGAATGGGCCTAAGATACAAGTATAAGCAATAATTAAGCTTAGTATAAAATCAAACTGAAAGAAGAAGTACTTAGAAAAGAGCAGTAAATGCCTAACCTTCATTTTATCACTTCTAAAAAAATTTATTGGTTTTCTAGACCAGCTAAACGTAGGATGTAAGAAAACGGTTATCAAAACGAGTCTATTAGCCGCGTTTTGAGGCTCAGTGGGTTCGAACACGGGTTGTTCTCGTCGGTTCTCGTCTAGTGCATCAAGCGTTTTCACAAAGCGGATTCTCAAGGAAAACACGGGGTTGAAACTTCGCAGCTCAAAACGCTTGATGCTGAGGAATAGAATTTCCCTCTCAATTACTCAGACTATATGTCTTAGCTTTTTCTACAATTAGCCATGTCTTCATACCTACTGCAAAATACTTTATTTTCAATTAAAAATCAACTGCTTAGGATCCCAATGAGCAAAGTTCATGGGCTGTGAATTCAAGATGGTTAGCTGTTTTTGAATTTATCGCCAATGAATGCAAAACTCGGGTTTGAACCTGATATTTCTGCGGGTTCCAGATTCAAGGAATCCGGGTTCAAACACAAGAAGAGCCCGGTAACTGAAAACGCTTATAAGTGGATTCGGGTTGAACCCGAAACCCTAAAAACGCTTAATGTAGAACTCAATAGAAACCAGTGTTCGAACCCAGTGCCTGAAAACGAGGCTTTCAAATTTCTTAAAAGTCCATCTACATTTGCTGTCTTCTTAAAAAACGGCTAGGAATCTACCAAGCAAACGTCCACACTAGAGACCTGTTTTAGTTATTCATCACAGTCTTTGTCAAAGAGTATGGGAAACTATAAAAGTGGAAACTGGCGCTAGTGTAAAAAAAAATCGTTTCCCATACTCTTTGGTCTGTGTTTCATTAGAAAATGGAGTTAAATTTAGTTAACTGAAGACAACTTAGCTAAAAAAAAAAAAATCAGTTTCTTAAGGAATGATTCCTTCCCAGTAAACCAAGATAAAGACTGATAAGAACTTGCTATAGTAGCAAGTTCTTATCATCGATTAGCTTGCCTGGACAGTGAAGGAATCATTCCTTAATAAAACAAGAGAAATTTGCTTATACCATTTTTTTCAAACAAATTTAACATTATTCCTTAATAGAACTTAGAAACTGAAGAACCATATTGAATTAGGCTTTCTTAATGAAACATGCCTTAAAAATAATGCAAAAATACAAAACATCGTGATGGAGCCATACAGTATACTAGAAATGGCTTTGCCTTTAATCTAATTTACAGTTTTTTTTTCATTTTTGTGTCAATACTGTGGTCTCAGTGATTCCACTTAATAGATTTTTCAGGAAGAGGGCAATATTTTAGGTGTCACAAAGGTGAAATATTCTATAAGGTATTTGAGGATTTTCTATGGATTATAACAAGTCTTAGGGATACAGGTTTTTTAGGATTTATAATTTCAAATTAGTGAAGAAATTTCTCCTTGTCAACTCATTTTAAGTTTCTACTTCGACATTTTCTGGTAGAACAATGAATATAAACATGTTATTGCTATTGTTGAAAGTTCCAAAATTGCGTTATTCAAATGTGTATGTAGCGATTTGCATGAAAATGTGCTGCTTAAATAATTTGCCGGCTTACTCGGGAGTTCTTCAACCGATCAAAAGGTGAATGATGAGTTGGAGTTGGCGCGTGGTCATTTAGCCTAAATAATATTCAGCCCAACATTTTTTTAATTCGACTTAGAAAAATATAAAGTATGTTTGTTTTTCCTTTGTAGAGTCCAAAGGTTTCAATTTACGAAAATATAGGGAGGAGGGGCCAAATTTTGCTATGGAGACAGAACAAAAGAAGTTTTTTGCCTCCATAGAAGTATGAAAATAGAGCTCTCTTCAATAATTTGGGTAGGGGGAACTTTTTTCATTTTGTTACAATTAAAATACTAAAAACAGATATTTTTCTATTTCTATTGGATTGTTATCCTCAGCCTATTGGCGTACCTTACTTGGTTAAAAAAGCATCAAGTCTTCGATCCACTGCTAAAGTTAGGGTGACATATATAATCAGTTTTACTCAGTTGATTCCCTAATACCTCTTTACTGAAGTGATTTATAATGATTTTTCGTCTTTATGACGGTTTGAACTGGTTTTGGTATAATAAAAACTTCCAGAATTGCAACACGGCACATGTGCCGGATTTTAGTCTGAAGGGAGCATGCATTGAGGAGTGAGACACAAATTCATAAACTGGGCAATGATACGGGAATACAAGATTTATTTAGGGGAATCACAGAAATCTCAACAATTTTGGGGGCCAAAAGGCTGAACTCTTTAATTGCATGTCTTCGAATAAAGATTAAAAAGTTAAGCTCTTTCTTTTATTAACAAATAAGCCAAAGCAGACATTAACCAATTATTACCCAAATTATAATTTTGTATACAAAAAAGGTGTTCTAAAATATATCTTGGGACTTTTTATTTTTATTCACGAAGTTTTGCAGACGTGGCAATTTTTACTTTAGATTTATTTTTGTGGTTTGTAAAAACCTCGTCACATTTGTTAACAACCCAAGACCGGAATAACATCTTTTAGGATCTGTACGGCAGGAATGCAAATTAGAGGGGACAATTAACCTTTAGATTTCGAAAAATGCCTTTTCCTTTGTATCTGAATTAAAATAATCCTTGGTTCCCCCTCCTTACGTTTTAATGAATGGCACCACTGACACCTGTCAAGTCTTATTGATAAAAGATCATACTTTTAATTTTTTAAGCTTGAATTGTTATATTTTGATGATTAGGCCAAATATTTAAATGAATGTCAATACAACTATTTGTAGAGAAATTACACAAAAACGTGAATTTTATAGAGATTTCTAGGATTTATCATTTTAGATTTGGGAAGATTATGATTCGTCTCGTCAGCTCATTATTCAGTTTTTGCTTCAACGATAATCTTTGGTTGAAGGATAAATAGAAATCGTGTCATTACTATTCTTAGAAGTTCTAAAAATGGGTTAATCTAATTTTTATACACCGAAGTGCATAAAGCAGGACTGCCTAATTAATTGGTTGTCTGGGTCTGGAGCAGGTTAATTAAACAGGAAAGCCACGATCAATGTTGGATCTGGAGTAATCAAAGAATTGAGTCATCAATTTCTTTTTTTCTGTTTTATCCAGACTGTTAACATCAAACTATCGTGCGCCCATGTGCAGAACCTGCATTAGTATTGAATCATTTGATTCCTTATAAAAACTATCGTATTTCCATCAAAAGTCTATCAACCAGACCAACCAAATTTGCTGACAATCACTATCTAACATTACTTAGGGGTCAACATTTTCACCTCTCCTACAGAGCACAAGATGTCTTTTTAATGAGATACATTGTTCTAAATTTACAACTTTTTTTCCTGAAACAGTGTCTTTTTGGACATACATTATTGTATTTGGAAAACCTTAGATATAAGCTGGTTTTGGACTAGTACAGCGATATGATTGTGTCCATCGAAAATTTCTTGGTTCGAACCTAGAGTATGATGCAACGCTATGGAAAATAAGCTAAAAATTATGCCGCTTAAAAATGCTTCAGATGGAAAACACTCTGATACAGGCCTAGTGGATAATCATTGGAGAAGAGGGGATGTGTACTTTTTCTAACTGGTGCACGATCCTTTTATTTTTAGTACCATCTGTCTACAGAGTGATATGACTATAAGGAGCGGCGTTTAGCTTCATAGTACCAAATAGGTATGACAAGATTATATTGTAAGTTTTGGACGCCTTCATGACAAATTTCATCTAAAAAGTTTCGAGGGGCTGACAACTTAAGTTTTTACGTATATGTCGAAAAAAAAGAGTTTGGATTAAAAGTGTGAGACAATTTAGAGACTTGAAAGTACCACTCAGCAGCTGGACTGTGGCCATCTTTGTCAATAGGGAATTACAAACTTTCCTAGTTGGTTAACGTCTATTGATTCTTTATAGATAAAAATTTTTAATTGTAAAATCACATTGGCCGTAGAGACACACAAATAAAAAAAAAACAGACCAAAAAACAAAACACAACTTCAAATAATACACACACTAAAACACAACAAGAAGAATATTTCGAATTGACAAAAACAACCATAATAAATTTGAACGCCTAAAACCCTTAAAAAGCTATCCCCTCAAGCCTAATCCCCAATGTTTAGCCCCCATACGGACGAACTTACAGAACTGTTAAACATTCATTACATAGCTCAGACAGCTTTTCACTCTCACATACAGAGTGAAATATATTCTCAGTCACACATCGGGAAAAAGTATGGGCCGGCTGCCAACCTAAATATTCCCCAAAAATTGCTTCTCTCTCCAAAATCTGAACTATCCCCCCTCACATAAAACTAATCCTTTAAATCCTCTTTTTTCAATCTGAATTTAAAATAAACTTCCTCCTCTTACACTCTTTAGCTCAGGAGTACAACTTCAAAGACCTATATTGGTTCTTTTGGGCTTGCCACTCTTAAATTTTTCCGTTGTTTTGGGGTTGCTGCACTTCCTTCCATACTGACACGCTCTCATCCATGGGTTTTTTTCAGGCAACGATTAACGTCTACCATCCTTCAAACTCTCCAAACAAGCTGACTTAAGAAGCCGATCTTTAGGCTACCTAATTCTTTGCCCCCAAATTTTTACCATCTAGCCAATCTGGCCCTCCTGAAAGAAAGGAGCCCCTAATCCCTCTTTAGTATAACTAAACTGAATGAATCCTTTAGACCTAAGTTTTTCCTAAAATATCTTAACTGAACTAATTCTAACTTCGAGTCTTTAGAGAAACCCCAGAACTCTCACCAATAGTGTAGACAAGTAGGTACTGTTGTCTGAACCACTGTTCTCTGAATTCTCATATCAACTAGCTGACCTAAATTGTTTCTCAATAGTATATTTATTAACCTTTAACCCCTTAAATTAATATCCTCTGCATCCCTAGGCTTCCCCTCTAGCCCAAATAAACAAATAAACCTCGAAAACCTCTTAGATATTCCCCTCAAAAGTTGACTATAACCTCATATTCAAGATCTGTTTAATTCCTGAATATTAACACCATTGATTTCTTCGCATTTAACACTATATCCTTCTTTTCTAAATAATCCTTTGCTATGTCTATAGCTTCTGAAGATTATCTCTACTATCCACCCTTAGAGTTATGTCATCTGTGAATAACATAAAAATAGTCTAAACGAATCCGAATATACATTAGGAGCTCCACTATTTTTCACAAAACTATCTAAATCATTAATAAGCAAGAATAATAACCTAGGAGATAAAGTTTATCCTTGTTTCCCTCCCAAACATTGCTAAAGATATCAGATACATTTTCACCACATGCATCCTTGTATCTCAAAACTAAAAGCTAAGTTCCTCATAATGATCTAACATTGCTAAGGATATCAGATGCATTTTGACCACATGCAACCTTGTTTCTCAAAACTAAAAGCTAAGTTAAAATGATGTAACATTGCGAAGGAAAAGAAAAAATGAAAAAGCTTAAGGAAAGCTAAGGAAAAGCCTAGAAAATTTTGCCATAATCTTCAAAACAACCTTCACCTTCCGATACATCTCTGCTATTATCGCTACAGAACTGGATGGCACGGCTATTTCTGACAGGCATTCAATTAATAACATACTATTTACCGAGTTGAGAGCAATCTTCAGGTCTAAAAATACTACAAATAACAAACCTTTCGTCACTCTAGCATACATCCTTCTCAACAAATCCCAAGAAAAAATAGCCTATGATCAACAGTACTAAACGTCAAGCTGAATCCCGCTTGCACTGATTTATGCATAACCTCATTTTCCAACCAATTCCTAAACCTTATTTCCAGAACCTTACAAAATCATTTACTTATCACATTCCCCATAAGCACACACTTACAGTTTTCATGTAAATTCATATCAGCTTTCTTAAAAAGAGGCACTGCTACTCAAGAAGTTGAGCATTTTTTCAACTCAGGAAAAGATAAAACAGACCCTGTACTAAGTAGTGGTGTCTGCAGCGTCCCGTGTTGATGTGGGAGGTTATACATTGGTAGGAACCATCAACAACTTGGTGAAAGTTTGCAGGAGCACAGAATTTCAATAGATAAGTCCCTGAGATTGGAAAATAAAATTGGCAACTTTGATTCCACCTTGGCCCTGCATATCTTTGAAATCCTACACATCTGGTTCTTTTTGAGGAGGAAACTTTGATATATACTGTAAATGGCCCACCGCAATCTTTTAAAGAGGCAACTGCGATAAAAAAAAAATGTATAAACAGAAATTTGGCTATAAATAGAGACACTGGAGATATTTCATTAAGCTCAATTTGCAACAGTTTAATACTAAAGGACTCAATGAATATGTTCCTATATTCTATCTTAAGAGAACCTATTTGTAATATCTAATGAAAACCAAAATTTTAGGTAAGCAATAATTATTACAAGGCAACGAATTCTTTCTCTGTCAACTTGATAAATCTTTTTTTCATTGATTCCTGCCTGGCTTCTATTCAGTGTCTATTCTCTTTTAGTCGGGTAAACTTTGAAATGTTAGATTTTTTTTAGCACTAAGGACGACTTGGTGGAGGTCCTTGTCGAAATATTTGCTTGTTCTTTGTTTTCATGTTGTGCCGCTTGCTGACAAAATCCTCGTTTTCTTACTTTTCTTAATTTTATTTTTCATTAATTATTTCCTTTCTTCTCTTAGTTTCATATGACTAATATAAAAACAGCTTTTAAATTGTAACTAGCTATAGGAGTTTTACTGAATAGTGGAAAAGATTCAATTCTGAAAAATGTAAAATCGGCATACACAAGATTCCTTGTTCTTCTGGTAAATTTTATGTGGGAAGGACACAAATGATAAGATTAATACTGCAAGAGCAAACGGACCACAGCTAAATTAGCAAATAAAAAGATCTATTCTAAATATAACACATAATTTTTCTTGACCTGTTGCCATAAACAACCTTAGATTTCCTCTAAAGTTGAACAGAACTTAACCTAATAGGATCAATCATGGGTTGTAACCTAAGGCATGTGTAAAATTTTCGAATAAATATAGGATTGCATTTTTTGCTA
>CM051257.1:17836080-17963580 GCA_027921565.1 Artemia sinica
GAATGATACATGGGTGATAGACAGCTTTTCCTACAAAATCATTCCTAAATCATCGGAAAAGTTGCTTGTTTTGGAATTTATGTGGAGATATGTTGAAGACGAAATTGAGTACACGAATAAAATTCGCTTTTTAGATTCCTACAGTTTTTTCCAAAAATCATTGAGCGAATTAATTCAAGTGCAGAAAAACAATGACGGCTGCAACGCTTTCCCCCTTCTCAAGCAAAAATTTCCAAATGATTTATATGATTTGTTGACGGCCAAGGGCATATATCCTTATGATTATTATTGTTCCATGTCGAGATTCGCCGAGGAAACTATTCCTTCGATTCAATCGTTTTACGACAGTCTACACGATCGTAGGTGCACCCCTGATGAATACAGTTTTGCTAAAAGAGTGTGGGCAGAGGGAGGGTGTAAAAATGGGTTTGACTACTGCAAGCTGTATTTGTCGAGTGATGAGTTAACTTTGTTAGACATTATGTGTAAAAATACGGACAAAATCTATGGGGAATTTAATCTTGATTTGGGCTAGTATTTTTCATCTCCTCATCTGGTGATGGACCTCATCCTAAAAATTAGTGGGGAAAAAATTGGACTAATCACTGACATTGATCAGCACCTGTTCATCGAAAGGTCAATGAGGGGAGGATTTGTTTTTCACGGGGATCGAATCTTGGAAACTGATCCAACTGGAGAGAAGACGGGGACAAAATCGGATGCAGTTTTCCTTGATATGAATTCTCTCTACCCCTCGGCCATGTCCCATTATGCGCTACCTTGCGATGACGAGGAGAACTGGACCGGTTGGATGGTTTTTTTGAAATTGATGGGGAAATACCAGTTGAGCTTCACGATTCAGTAAAGGATTTTGTTTACCCTTACATCAATAGACCTGTGACTAGGGACTCTTTGAGCCCCCACAATAGACGTTTAGTCGAGGAGGACGGATTGCATTGGTCACCTTCAAGACAAAAACTTATTGCTGACCTTCTGCCAAAAAAAATATTGTTGTACATTGTAAGGGGATCTTCTCATGGTGATGACTCCATGCCTAAACTCAGCCATGAGACCCGAGTACCTCTAAATAAGCCTCAATAGACGAAATGAACCAAGTGAGAGAGATATCTTGACAAAATCCTAATCATCGTAATAAAATATACAAGACAACACAGGTATAAGAAAAACTAAGATTTTATTATTAAAGAAGAGAACTTTTTAGTTAATATTTATTTCATTATAAATCAAAATTCAATAAATATTATTCACAATCAAAGATCAATTCTTGTTCATATAATTGCTAGAAGTAAAATTTATTATTATTAAAGGAAAGCAAGCATTATAACTAATATATTAAGACTAATATGTTCCTGCTTAAAAGAATCCAATAATAATATTAAAGAATGTGAAATATACCCATTTACTAGGATTTTAACATAATAAAATTAAGAAAGAGCAAGGAACACATTAGACTTACATTCTACATGCATACGAAAAGCTTGAGCAAAGTCATAAACCCAACTGAATTCTTTTGTCAGTGTAACGCTATAAAAAGATATGTTCCCCCTTTATTTGTCAAACAAACGTAGCTAAATTCAATCCTTCTAAGAAAGGGTGTATTGCAAAATAAGGAAATTGTGTACAAAGATAAATTCATTGGGTTCAAACATACCCTGAAAGGACAATGCCTTAAGCCGAATTCATAGCAACTTGATATTAATTCTAAAATTAGAAGGACATTTCTTACAAATCCGACCTTGTAATATAAGCTTGCGTAAAAGTTTTTAAAGATTTTATTATGCTGATATCTTCGAATAACTATAGAAAACTATTATAGTCGTCCCACTCAATTGCGCTGGCCTTTACAAGTATAAATCATGAGACAAGAAAACACAGAAACACAGTATTAAATACATAATTAGTATACAGCAATAGAAAATCAGTTGAATTTTAGGCTGCAACGCTATTGAATGAGTAAGTGACCAAGAAAATTGTAAGACTATTAATAGACAGAAGATTATCAGCTGAAGGTAGCTTCTGTTCGCTAGCCTTTAATGATTTAATAGTATTGTATCATTTGCGGTACTGGGTCTATTTTCCTCACATCTACGATCGTGCCTTATCGTGTCATTAAGGAACGTAGAACCTTTTTACAACACAATTCCCTTTTCTTTTCTTCAAGGCCATTGAACAGAATAAGGACAACAACGACTATCATTTTATAATTAAAAGGTTTTAGAAGGTCAAATATTATTTAGAGGTAAATTTTCTTCTCATTAAATTTCTATAGTGGATTTAAATATATTTATATATATTTTTTTTATTACTACATACATTATTGTTATATTAATTGGTGCTTAAAAGTTAATAGAAACTCAGTAACTAGGGAAGAATCACAACATAACTCAACCATCAAGCTAAAACATACCCAAACCAAATATAATAACTAAATCCATCACCTTCTTTCTAAGTTAAGTACTAATTATGGCTATTCCGTTGGGCCTAAAGGCAACAGAAAAAGCAAGAAACAGGTCAATTTCAATGAATTGGAATTTTTATCATTTCATCTAGTCACCATTTTGTTCAGTTGACCAGTTCACTCGTAAATTGAAATCCAACTTTCCCGTCTTAAGATATTTTTGGTTCCTCAGTAATATCGGAATTATTTGGCAACAATATGATAAGAAGGAAATTAACTTAAAATACAACATCGATCCATTGTAATAAACATCTGAAAAAATTGAAATTCATATGATTAAAATAAATATGAGACAGTGAATATTCCCCCAAGTTAAACCAAAGTTTCTTGGGTTTCAAATTGTCAACTCAAAACCAAAACCAGGTTTCAACATTATCCTGAGTATAATAATTTCAAAAATGACAGAAGTGCCGTTAAACCATCACAGTTCAATTTAGTTTGGACTTGAATGTTGTTTTATCACCTTTATTTCTTGTTGAAAAGGAGGATATAACAATCAGTGTATATAAGAACTTCATAAATAGCAAGAGTTCAATTTACTATTGAAAGAAACGGATGAGGTTGCTGGAAAATTTAGAAGTGATGAAGGCTAAATATGGATAAGCTGAATACAACGGTTATTTTAACTTTCTTAAGGAGTAGAATGGATTACCCTATCTTCCTTTTGTTACATTCTGTTGTTCTACAACTACTGGATCAGAATCTGTATTTTGTATAGAGGATTGAATTTCGGTGTTAATTAAAGGTTCCTGCTGCATAGCAGATATTTGAATAGCATTATTTTCGGAAGCACAATCTTCCAATTGGGAAGATTGATCAGAAGGAGAATACGGAGTCTCTTGCTCTGTTCCTGAGTCAGGAGCAGATCCAGGTACTACATTTTCCAACATTAATAGTGGATTTATTCTTTTTGTCCTAAGATTATAGGGTACCTTTTCACCTGCATCAGGTGTACAATCATTGCATTCTGACTTGGAATTTTCCATCCTTTTCTCTGATTTAGTGATGAGCTTATCATAAGGCTGCGCGTATTTTGGATTATACTTTAAAAAGGGTTCATGATCCAATTTTTTTAAATGCCTGGCATTGGCAGTTCTTTTACGTCCTTCAGAGGGATTTAATGATCCTAAATAGAAAACTTTCCCATACAATTTTGCCAAAACAACATATAGATCACGAAAAAAGTAATTGGTTGACTTTCTTCCTACTGAAGTAATGTCCCGACAGTATACGATGTCACCCACCTCAATAATAACCTCCTTTGATGTCTTATTGTAATGGTGAGCTTGTTTGGCTCTCTGAATTTTAATTTCATTAGCACACACTTGGTGTATTTCACTTATATTCTGAACTAACCGTGTTACATATGATTCATAACCGTCGAAGTAACTTACATTTGTTGGTTTTCCGATTGCCAAATCGGCCAAGGTTCTCCCATTAAACCCATATGCTATTATAAAGCTAGAAAATTTCCTCACACTATTTAAAGATGCATTCATGCTTAACATAATAAGCGTTAATTTTTGATCCCATTCTACTTGATAAATATTTGCACATGTGTGCGAAAGAATCTTTTTCAATATCTTTACTTTATGTTCCACAGCACCGTTGCTTTGTGGGTTATACGGACTGGAAAATATCTTTTTGCAATTTAATTCTTTGAACATTTTTCTGATCTCTGTGGAGTCAAAATTTGACCCATGGTCAGAGAGCACTGCCTCAGGCAGTCCATAATAAGCGAAAATTCTTTCCCATAAGAATTTCATAGTAAATTCGGTATTTAACGAAGGTACACTATGCAAAACAACTAATCCACTGAAAAGATTTACCCCTAACAATACGTAACGATTACCTGCACTTATTATTGGGAACGGGCCTGCAGCATCAATTCCCCAAGCCAAAAAAGGCATATTTGGTGTCAAATTTTCTCCGAGAGGAGGTTTAATTTTCTTACAATTTGCGCGGTTACATAAATCACAATTAGCGACAAATTCCTTAATAATGGAGGCTATATTTTCAAAAATACAAAACTGTCGGAGTTTCCATAACGTTCTTTCGTAGCTGGCATGGCTACCAAGCAATAAATGATCATGAAATAATTTTAAGATGCCTGGAATATCGCTCTAGGCAAAACTATCTGAATAGATGGTTCTGCAGCTGCTTTTTGGTTTATCCTAGAATGACTATTCGGAGCATACTCAATTCTATAGAGAACGTCATCTATTAAAACTAACTCTTGAATAATAGGAACGAACCACGAAGAGACTTTACCAAATATCATATTCTTTTTTTCAATATCCATATCATCAAAATTAAAAATGCGGTAGACACTATGCTCACCGCGGATTGGCCAATCCTTCTGGTTCCCTGGTTCACACCAGAAATGTGGGTCAGTATCCACTTGTGACTCAGCGGGCTTATCATATATGGAGCTCCTCTTTTGAGCACGGTGGTCCTTCGACACATCCGGCTCTTTCAATAAATCAATAACAATTCGTATCTCGGGATCCCGTAATTGTCCGTGGCTCAATTCCTCAGCTTGCAGACCTAAGCAATCTACATTAAGATTACTACTAAAAACGCCGCTGCTAAAAATTCTAGTTCGTTATGAACCAGATATAAGGTCTGACTGCTGTCTATAATCTCCCGACATGGCCTCGATAAAATATCAGCTATCATTTTAGTCCCAGGAATGTGTCTATACGTATATAAGGGATTATCCATCAGTAACGATACTCGGTACATCTTACTAGAGAGATCCCGGTGTTTACGTAAATACTCTAAATTTTTAGCGTCCACATAATTATTACACCGTCTTCCCCAAATATAATACTGAATCTGAGAGCCTTTTAGAGTTTCATATAAGCCGTATAATTCCCTAACGATAGAAGACTGCTTGGAAAATGGTTTAGAGAAAACTCTACTAAAAGAACAAACGACTCCCATCCTTCCGTCATCCTTTTCCTGACAAAGAATAGCCCCGACCCCATTTTCAGAGGAGTCAACAAATAATTCAAAATATTTTTCAGGGTTTGCCATATGAATTACAATTTCACTATCTTCACGAGTTATTTGTCCAACTAAGGACAACCAAGCGATCTCTTGCTCTTCCTTACATGCCCACGCTTGGGTCTTCTTTAATAATTTTGTCAAAGGAGCTGTTAAATCATGATAATTAAGATAAAAGCATTTATAATAGTTGAAAAGTCCTAATTGAGATCTTAATTCAGAAATATGTTCTGGCCTTACTAATTTTTCAATAGCATCTAATTTGGATAACTGAGGTCTAATTTTGTCACGTGACACTATGAATCCTAATACTGGAATAGATTCTTTAAAAAGTTGTGACTTAGACGCTGACAATTTAATGTTATAAGTATTTAAACGCGCAAAGAATCTCTGGAGATGAAATAAGTGCTCATTAGGGTTTGAAGGTTCTGTTTTAATAAATATATCATCAAAAAAATTGAAAATGAAGGAACGGTAACTTTCTGGAAATAATTTATCCATGAAGCTAGCGAAAGCTTTTGGCCCAAATACACTTCCCTGTGGTATTCTTGTGTAGCAATGGCTGCGGCCAGTTAAAGGTGATAAAAACGAGAAAATTTTTGGTACCTTTCATCAATAGAAATTTGAAAAAACCCACTGCACATGTCAAAGTCACTATAGAACGTTCCTTTCGACAAATTTTGTAAAATGTCGGAAGTTCGAGGGAATAGGAAGGCTGTGTCTTTCATGTTATTATTAACTGTACGTAAATCAATTAAAAATCGAGTATTTTCTCTGTTAAGAGCCTCATTTTTACTGACAGAATGTTTCCTTATAAGGAAAACAGGAGAAGGGAAGGAAGATGTCCTTTCCTCTATTATACCGGATTTTAGCATAGCTTGTATATGTTCTTCTAGCACTAAAACCATCTTATGGGGAATTCTAAATTGCTTAGGTGGTTTGAAATCTGTTTCAAGTGGTATATCAGGTTGAAAAACCATTAAATCATTTTTACATACATCATACGCGTGTTTAGAAAAGCAACCTTTATTAGCTAAAAGCAATTGAACTAACTCTTGGAAAACTATTTTGGGTACAGTAGAAAGATCAAACTTAGAAAGAAATTCTTCATCCTCCCAAGTAGCCTTCTGACTGTCCTCGACTGACTTTACCTCATCAGAAGTTTCTGAAAATGCTACTTAATGTTCTTTGGGCACACGCGAAAAGTTTGCTATTTCTGTGTAATGTTTTAGCTCCAAGGTATCCTCAGAGTCATTAAAAATGAGAAGATATGTCTTATGTCCCTGAACAATACCTAAATAGTCATGTAAAAATTCTTCATATTCTGGTTTTGGACTAATAATTAAGTTATCGCCATCAATAATTGAAATGTTTTCTGCAGTAATCAGCTTACAATCTATACTTTTAAATGTTCCAGGGTCAACTCGTGTGTCAGACCTCACTACTACACTCCCGTATGCTAATGCATCATTATAACCCGCTTGATTTTTGACCCTGGTTCCAAATTCTAATTTCCTTTCACGAAAGTGCAAGGAACTGTCCAATTCTTGCATAATATTAAACCCTAAGATTACGGCAAAAGGCAAATTATCAACTACCGAAAAATCCCAGTAAAGATTAACTGTCATATTTGTACCAGGTAATATCAATGGTAACCTTGCATTGCCCACTACAGATAATTGATGTCCTGAAAGCGATTTAATCACAGTATTTGTAGGTTTTAGAGGTTCTCTATTACGCTGAGGCAAGGAATCAAAGAAGGCTTTCGAAATGAGAGACTTCTCTGAACCACAGTCCAAAAAGGAGTCACATTCCACATTATAAATTGAAACCTTGTTAAAAAGCGGAAAAGAAGTCCTATTACTATTAGAAAAATTTAAAAAACAAGGTTTATGAAGAGATTTTGAATCATTAAAAGCCAAAATAGACTCTTCCGTACTAATTGGCCCTTTTAGTTTCCCTGTTCTGTGTTTTCAGCCTGAAAAGCCTGTCGGCCTTTTTTAACAATTTCACAGTTATAAGTTTGATGATTATCTGTTTTACACATAACACAGAAACACTTCTTCTCGGTTGTATATCAGGATTATTACTAACGGAAGTTGAAGCATTAGCATTAGTTGTCTGGATTGGAATCGGATTAGTGCCTTGATATCCATGAGTACTTTCTTGAGAATTAAACGAGTTATAAAAATTTCCCCGTCTAGAGTAGCCAGATTGATTCGGACCTCGATTACCTCGGTTACTATAAGAAGACCGAAAATTCCTGGAATTTATTCCTCTGAAATTACCCCGGTGGGGGGATCGACATATGAACCATTATTAGGAGGAATATAGCCCCCACGACCTCTATGAAAGTTGGCCCTATTGTTCAAAAACCGTCCTCTTCTAGGCTCATAACGAGAACCTCGGCTACTAAATTTAGCAGATGGTGTGGACACCGCCGCCGCTGATAAGGAGGCCATTCCTGAACAAATTCCGTTAATTTCTTCATATAATTTAGCCCTTTGAAATACTTCTATAATATCGGCGCATAACCCTTTTTCACGAATGAATCTCCTGATATTCTCATGTAATCCTTGTTCAAAAGGCCTGCTGTTTTAATAAATTGATATCGGGAAGGAGGGATTCGCTTCCCGGGACATTTTTAACTAAAGAAGAATAGCTCTTAAATTCTGCATTAATACGCATAAAAAATCTTACGACTGGCTCATTATTTTCTTGTCTAACTTGCATAATATGTTGAAGTTTTTTGGCCGGTGAAATTTTATCAAGAAAAGCAGAGCACAGGGATTCTTTTAGCCCAGAAAAATCTGTAGCGGTCACATATTTTTCTATATACGAGCTATACGGTTCATCAGACATTAAAGCAGCGTACCTCTCGATCATTACTGATTCTTCTAATCCCATTAATCTACAAACTCTCTGAAGGTCCTTAACCCAACTAGAAATTTGCTGCGGTTTAATCAACCATTTTATAGTGGAAAATGGGTCAATTGTGCTATAAGCTATATGTTGGAACACTGGAGCTGGGGTAGCTCCCGTATTAACATTAGAAGCTTGCCCAAGGGCTGAAGCTTCCGGTTTGTCATTTTCCCGAGGTAGGGACATTACTTAAGGAGAATTTAATTATAACTTACCAAACTTAAGCAACCAACTAATCCTATTTGAGTGAACTGGAACCGAAGAAAAGGCTACTATCTATTCTCATACTCCACCAACCAGCAATTCCTTTATGAGGGTACCAAGTTGAGCAATATCCAATTATTATTTGACTGTTTCAATTTTATTATTGCGGTTAGTCTTGTTTTTATAGATCTAAAAAAAGCATAAGCGTACAGGCAAGCAGTGAAGGCGAAAAAAAATTAAAGGGATTCAATTCATTATGTTAAATTAATTATTAAAAAAAATTAGAAAAAGGATTTATAATCAAGATTCTGCTCTTTCAAAATTAAGCGTAGCGTTAAAAAGAGGCGCTTTTAATGCAATAGAATCGCATCGCGTTTTCGCTGCCACCATTTTGTAAGGGGGAGGGGTCTTCTCATGGTGATGACTCCATGCCCAAACTCAGCCATGAGACCCGAGTACCCCTAAATAAGCCTCAATAGACGAAATGAATCAAGTGAGAGAGATATCTTGACAAAATCCTAATCATCGTAATAAAATATACAAGACAACACAGGTATAAGAAAAACTAAGATTTATTATTAAAGAAGAGAACTTTTATTTAATAGTTATTTCATTATAAATCAAAATTCAATAATTATTATTCACAATCAAAGATCAATTCTTGTTCATATAATTGCTAGAAGTAAAATTTATTATTATTAAAGGAAAGCAAGCATTATAACTAATATATTAAGACTAATATGTTCCTGCTTAAAAGAATTTAATAATAATATTAAAGTAATAGGATATATACCCATTTACTAGGATTTTAACATAATAAAATTAAGAAAGAGCAAGGACACATTAGACTTACATTCTACATGCATACGAAAAGCTTGAGCAAAGCCATAACCCCAACTGGCTTCTATCGTCAGTGTCACGCTATAAAAAGATATGTTCCCCCTTTGTTTATCAAACAAACTTAGCTAAATTCAATCCTTCTAAGAAAGGTGTACTTGCAAAATAAGGAAATTGTGTACAAAGATAAATTCATTGGGTTCAAACATACCCTGAAAGGACATTGTCTTAAGCCGGATTCATAGTAACTTGATATTAATTCTAAAATTAGAATGGACATTTCTTACAACATCATGTGGCTTTAAAATGGATGTGCAACAACGGTTTCAACGTCACAAAGGTTCACAGAGCGCTCCAGTTTAGTCAAAAACCCTATCTAAAAACGTTTGTTGACACTTTTGTCAAGAAAAGTTCTGAAGCACAAACGAAAGCCGAAAAAGAAATTTATAAGCTCATTTTGAATTTGGCTTTCGGCAAAATGTGCGAGAGTGTTCGCAACAAAAATCGTTGTGACGTCGTGACCGATCCCAAACAATGTGCTCGAATTATTGCCGATCCAAATTACACTTCCTTCACGATCATTGGCCCGGACATGGTACTATTGAATAGAAAAAAAGAAGCATTGTATTAAATAAAAATATTGCTGCAGGCAGTGCGATCTTGGAGATCTCTAAAAAGCTCATGTTTGAATTCTACTACAATGTGGCTAGGGTACAGTGGCCGGAAAAGGGGCAAGTACAGGTCTGCTACGGGGACACAGACTCTCTACTGTTAAAAGTAAAAACCCCAAATCTAATTGATGATTTGGCGCACGGTGAAATTATCAGCTCACGGATGGACTACACCAATTGGAGTGGGGCTTACCCAGAGCTAGTGAAACGTCGGGCGCCAAATCAGCTTTTATTTTTTAAATCAGAAACGGGAAGCGACTTGATTTACCGTGGTATGTTTGTAAGTCCGAAGGTGTACTTTATACAGACACACGACGAGGTAATCAAGAAACGTTGCAAAGGAGTACCCACGCGCTATGTGGATAAGAAGTTCGACATGGACATCTATAGGAATTGTATTGTTCAAAATACAATTCCACGAGCCAAATTGCTGGCAATTCGTTCCTTCAACTACAGGAACTTTACTGTAAATGTAGAAAAAATTGCAATGTGAGTACCATCTCCGACAAGGTCTATGTTTGTCAAGACGGTGTGACTACCCTCCCCCTTGGGCACTATTTAACTTCAGACCGGGCCGAATGTTTTATCCATAGGGAAATTCTCGGTTTGAATAAAGTCCAGTAAAATTTTCCCCAAAACCTTTGGGGGGGGGGGCCTCGCGGCCCGGGGGGGGGGGGCGGCGCCAGCGGGGGACGCACCGCCAGTCACTTCCAAAGTTATCTTTTTTTTGGACTTAGAGCAGATTTTTTTTTGTAAATATACATGTTTCATTCAGAAAAAAAGTGATATTATTTTAAGTGCTTTATTCTAATAAATGTTGTATTTTTCTATAAATAAATAAACAAAAAAAAGTGTATTTATTTAAGTGTTTTTTTTCTCTCTGTGCCTTTGTAAATGTTGTATTTTTTATTATAAATAAATTAAAAAAGTGTATTTTTTCATGTTTAATGTGCTTTTTTTTCAATGTAGTAATTTTTTTAAGTATTGTTACTTTTTTATGCATATAATAAAAGAAAATATGATTCTTTATTCGTCTTCTTCTTCTTATTATTATTATTCTTGAACGTAGTAGTAGTAGTAGGGAAATTATTTAGTCATTAGACAGCTATAGTCTACAGTTTGTTGTCTAGGTGAACTGTTGAAGGGAACATATATCAATTTAAAACACCATTCAGATCGTTTCTGTGTGGGCCCTCAATGTCGGGCAAAACAACACTCTTAACTAAAATAATTAAAAATTGCGATAAAATGTTTGTAGAAAAGCCGAAAAAAATCTACTATTGTTACACTATTTGGCAGGAGTCATACGATAAAATAAAAGCAATTGCTGCCACCACGGGTTTGGTGCAGATACAATTCATACAGGGACTTGATGTTTTCAGCATTATTGAACCAAACTCTTGGCTGATCATTGACGATCTGGCTGAATCTATTGAACAATGGTCCCAGGAAATGCTACAACTGTTCACTGTTCGCTCTCATCATGAACAGATTTCCGTTACTCTGGTTCTACACAATCTCTTTCATCAGAGCAAATGTATGCGAACACTTGCATTGAACTGCACCTAATATATGATCTACAGAGTTGTTCGTGATTTTAGCTCGCTAATAACCCTCAATAAACAAATCTATCCAGGCGCCCCTAAATTTCTGCTCTCAGCATACAATCAGGCAACTAATAAACCCCGCGGCTATATCCTATTAGATCTTAATCAAAATACACCCGAGGATCTGCGTGTAGTCACAGATATTTTCGACAATGAAATTACAGTATATCTCCCAGTGAACACTAAAAAGACCTATTATTTGCTATCATGACACTGAAGAGACTACATAAAAATAGACATCTGTTTTCAGTTCTAATCACTTCAAACCCTCGCTTAGGAAAGCCATACTCAAACATGGTATTGACAATGATTTCATTAATCTAGTATCTGAACTTTGTTTAAATTTGACCGAGGGTAATGTTCAACTGCCAGAAGTAGTTAAGCAACGGGCAAAGCAACATCGTTCCATTGCACGTACATTGGCCTCTAAAAACAAAGGAAAGAATTTTAAAAAGAAACGACTTCTTCAGGCGGGCGGTAGCTTTTTCACACTTTTACTGCCAATAATTGCAGGACTTGTAAACAGTTTTCTCTAGTGAGAGAATGGCAAAACCCTATAAATTGACTCCAATAGAACTCGCTCTCTCACCAGTGGAATACTTTGAGAACAATCTGAGTAAATTCATTGACAACGAGAATATTGAGGATGATAAAAAACTACTTTTACTTCAAGAGGCACTTCGCCGAGTGGACAAACATAAGCCCTATCGGTCGAAGGCCACTGCTGCTGCTATTGATCACAAAAAAGAATCATCTCCTCAAGAGTCTGCTGCTGCTGCTGCTGCTGGAACACAATTAAAGAAGGAAGAATTGGATTCAATTGTACTGAAAATTGGAAATCTAATGCCCCACTCATATCGTGAACAAAGTAAACGACTCCTAACCTATCTCATGGAAAGTGGTCAAGATCATATTCAAGTTGAGAGCAATGGGAAAGGGATTATAATTCAGGGCAGGAGCTATAATCTACTTGATTTAATCTATGATATGGTTACAAATCGTAAAGGACTATTATCATTTGATGCTCATCTATACAACTTTGTAAATACATTAAACTTCCCCAAAAGTCTTATTAGCAATAGACAAATTCTAAAAAAATTAAATGAACATGCATCAACATCAACAACAACAACACCATTAAAATATGAGGAGGAAGAAGAAGAAGAAGATTTTAAATCAATCTTGGAAAATACTAGCACACCTAGTGGAAAAAACTTGACAATGGTGGCGAGGAAAAAGCGAAAACGTATCATGTCACCAACCACAACTAGTATACACAAGGGTAGCAAACGTTACACAACGTGTTTACGTTCAAAATGGTTGAAGTTCTGAAAGGTGTTTATGAAAATATTGGTGAGGTGGGGAGTTTAAGTTCACCAACCACTCTTTCCAAGGTTACTGGTGTTCACACTAAAAGTGTACAAGACTATCTACAAAATGAATAAAGTTACACTCTGCATAGAAGTCATAGACTTCGTGCTAATCAATATCGAAAAACTAAAGCCTTTTTCCCATTGCATATAATGCAAGCAGATCTCCTAGCTCTAGATGAGATTCAAAGACGTCACAATACACCATACAAGTACATTCTACTTGCAATCAGTGTTTTTAGTCGCTATGCATATGCCATTCCATTGCGATCAAAGAGAGGCGTTGAAGTTGCTCAGGCCATTGAAAGTATTCTCGAACAGGATTCATATAAAAAAATTCAAACGGATCGTGGTAGTGAATTTGTTAACCCCCATGTTGCAAAAGCACTAGTGAAATATAGTACACTGCTCTATCACAGTCATTTCCTATAAAGGCTGCATTGGCAGAAAGATTGATAAGAACTATTCGACTTTTAATTTCAAGATATTGTACATTGAAAAATACACCGGCTTTTATTCATGATTTAGATAAAATCATGTTGATTTATAATCAACGACCTCATCGATCATTGTCCAACTCAACCCCAACGGAAGTTCATCATTCTTTTCATGATACAATTGACAGCTTTCTTAAACAATATTCCAATGAAACGATTGTCAAGAAGAAAAATAAATTCAATGGTTGTGATACTGTTCGAATTAATAGAACAACTAATGTTTTTGAAAAGGGGAATTATTGTGGTCCACCGAACTTTTTAAAGTGGCAAAAATCCTAGACACTAAACCTATAACTTATGGTTTGCGCGATACCAAAGATGAAGAGATTCTCGGCGGCCTTTATGACTATGAACTACAAAAGGTTAAAAATAATAGTGAAATCTATCAAATTGAAAAGATATTAAAGACTCGTACTCACAGAGGTAGGAAACAGTTACTTGTTCGGTGGCTAGGATACAACTCTGATTTTGATTCTTGGATTGGTGTTGAAGATATTGACAATGCCCAATGATTTCTATGCAACATTTATGTCCAACGTTTCCGATCCTCTCTGCAACAACTTGAATACGACAAGTGATTTTTGGACAAAACTCTCCCCCGCCATCAAATTTGACGGTGCGTATGAAGTGGCTCTTGTCGACGGTATTCTCAAAAATACCTATGACTTCCTGAGAAAGGATCGTGTGTATGATATAAAAGTTATACCATTCGATTGGACACTCTTTGTCGACTATGAATGGGTTGAACCACTTAAATCTAGCGAATATCCACATACCAAATTGTAATATATTGAATATGATAATATGACTGATTTGTGTTGTACAATCAATAGAAAAATCTCATATCGTAGGAATGGTAAATTCCATTTTAATTATTCAATGGAACACGATAGGATTTACACTACCTCACCTGTTGACACTGAAATAATTATTCTCAATGATAATCTGAGAGACGTTCTTGGTTTTAAACAGAATACGATCAATGGGAGAAATGCTGGCACCGTTTACGGGATGGATCAAGTTATTTTTGCTGATTATCCACCTGGTTTCGCCTCGGACTCTTGCATATTTCTCTATGCATCCTTTGTGGAAACATCGAAAGTCGGTAATTCAAATGTCCCCCTCCTACGTGTTCTTGAACGAAAAACAACTCATGAACTCGTTCATCACTATAATATAAAGCATCTTCAGTATGCTCCTGTAAACACTTCGTATTTGGAACTCTGTCAGTTAACACTAAGAAGTGAATTGGGTGATCCTCTAGCAATGACAAAAGGCTTAGCAGTGATTACATGTCATTTTCGACCCATTGTCGGCGATAGCACAATCACCTAAAATGAACAATAGAAGAATTCTATTTGTCTGTCCCGATATCGATTGCTATGTTGGTGCTTTGAGTCCACGTCAAACAGGCAATGGATTGGACTACTACAAGGGTCGTACTACAATGTCTGGCTATGGTCTTGGTAGCTGGTTTGCTGGGCTATTTCGTTCTGCACTATCCCTTGCCAGAAAATATCTTGTGTCTGCTGCATCAAATTTTGCTGCCTCCACACTTCAGGACTGTGGGGTCGGGCAAGAATTTCAAGGAGAGTGTTAAGGAAAATATTAGATCTTCAGCAAGAGCCGTTGGTGAGCAATTAAAATCTCGATAAAATGGGGAGGGATTGAAAAGGATGCGTGCACGTCATTCACTCATCAGTCTCCACCCAGGCAGGAAGCGAAGGACATCAACAAGGACTTTGAGGAATAAAACAAGGAAGACCAATAAGCAGAAGAAGAAAAAGAAAAAGATTGTTAGATCAAAGAAGGATTTCTTCTCTTAAGATGACTTATTTCACCCACGTGGAATCATATCCATCAATTAGTTCCTCATTGAATCTATTCGATGCTGAAAATGTTGATGTCAGTGTCAAGTATGGCTACTATGAACAATGTCATCCCCAACAACCCCTCTCGGAAAATATACACTTTCAAATATTTTCCAATGAAGACTATTTCATTGATTTGTCATCAACATTTATTGATTTAAATGTTGCGGTGAAGAAAAAGTCAGATAATACAACTCCAAATGCTGGCGATGGTCTCTCCTACGAGAACTGTATTCTACACAATCTATTCAAACAAATTAATGTATTTATTAATGGAACATTGGTGAGCACTAGCAATAATTTATCCAACTATGCAAGCTACATACAATTTATGATGATGACACCACGGCATACAAGGAGTTAAGAGGACAATCATTGGGCTATGAATATCGATCAGGTGTTGAAACTGACGGTGAGTTGACTACTGCAGTGACCCAAGAGTATCATCTGGTTGGAAAATAAAATCATGAGATATTCAATATATCCCAATAGTTACCCCCAAATGTCAAGATTGACATAAAGTTACAGCTGGCCCAATCAAATTTCATTTTGAGAAAAACACTTCCTGCAGTACCCGATTCAAATGTCCTTATCACATCGGCAATTCTCCACGTCCGAAAACAACAAGTTATGTGCTCTGTTGTATTGGCAGTGGAAAAGCTAAGAGCCAATGGCAACAACATTAAACTTCTTGTCCCCCATACGATCACCAATCAAAGTCACATTGCCACCGGCTCTCGTAACTATAGCGATTCGTCATTTATCAATGGAGAAATCCCATCAAAATTGGCTTTGGCCTTTGTGAAGAGTGGCAGTGCTGTTGGATCCTGGACTGAATCCCCCCATGATTTTAATTTTTCGGTCTATCTAGCCTTGTGTGCAAAGTGAATGGTATTCCACTGTACACTCTATCATTTGACAAAAAATCCTATAGAACTCTGTACGAGTTGGCCATGCAATCCCTAGATCATGACTCTCAACTATTTGAAAATGGAATAACCGATTCAATGTTTTCAAAAAATCCATGGGGTAATTGTTTTGGACTTGTCGGGGACTCAGGATATGAGTATAGTACGAACAGGGAATGTACGTTTAGAGTGTACATTTTCCGATGCTCTGACTGAGAGTATCACGCTAATATCACTGAGTCAATTTGAAACTTATTGGGAAATCACACCCGACGGGAGTGTTCTACTAGACCTAGCACCATGAACACAAACCAAATAATCAACGTATTTAGTATGGATCCATACATGTCCCAGTACAAGTCCTATTGCATACCTTCGAACTTCATTGAAAAAATTCCAAGTGTTAACAATACCCTAATCATTGTTAATAGCAGTCCATTGACTTTGAAGACCGGCCATTGGCTATGCATCTTTCAAACAGCGAAGAATATTGAATTTTTTGATCCTCTTGGCCTATCGTATAAATTCTACACTCCATACATCAGAAACTTTATTGAAAGCAGTGGGAAAATCATTATTCAAAATCAACGAAGAGTACAGGATTTAACGACTAAGACATGTGGCTTTCATGCACTACTCTTTTTCATGTTCAGATGTCGTGGCTACACCTACAAGCAGTTTCTCGACATCTACGTTGACTTACCTCGATTGAACGACTTTCTAGTGGAAAATATACTTACAAGCGTATTTAATATTGATTTTAGTGCCCTACGAATAAAATGTTCTAAAAATGTATGTGAAATTGTTTATTTATAAATGATAAAAATTTATATACATGATAAAACGACTTTTCTACTCTTTAGATTTCATCTTCTACTAGGTATAGGTATTTGTCGACAACAACTAGTGCAGGTAGATTATCTGAATTCACAGTGTACTGATCCTGATGTGCTGCAATGTCAGGGTCACATTTTCTACAGTATAAAAATCAGTAGTAGTGTAACTTCACTCTTGTCATATCTCTTTGTATAGTCAATGATACTATTCTCATTCATTCTACAGAATTCACATGTTTCAATTTGCCTATTTGAAGCAATTTCACAAACAGTGTCCTCAAGTGTCGAATCACATTCCGTCGCAGCCAAATAAAAATCAGTGGGCTTATAATCATAACACCCATTGTCTTCACAATGATGACGTGGAAACCATATTCTTTTGTTGTTCCAGCAGTTGAATCGTTGACTCGGTTCCTCCTCCCAGAACAATCTAAAACCACGACGATACCAATCTCGTAGCAATAAACTAAAATCACGCTTAGGATTCTTTCCAATCATAGCTGGATATGTATTCTCCCACTGATTACATTTATCATAGTGGCAATTGGAGCATAGGTGCCCTCTAGGATGAGAGTCACACACCTCTTCAAGACAGGAATTACAACCTTTAATTTGTACAGCATATCCACTATGCAATTTACACTGGTTGCATAATCTACGCTTTTCATCATACTCATCAATCATTGTGCAATTCTGACATGATTACCAACTGCCCAGTGTGTACATACATAGGGGACATGTATGGAACATTTTTTCATGTGTTGACACTCTCACTGCCACAATGAAACTGAGCTAGCAACAACAAAAATTGTCTGAGATAGAGAGACAGAGGAGTAAATCATCCTTGAGCACCATCTTTCTCATGAAAAAAAGTCCTAAATTTCTAAACTAATATTTAAAAGCATATCCACAATATCATTTTGCCGTGTCGTGATCAATATATCAATAAATTGTGTAAATGCATTTGAATCACAACGTAGAAGCTTCATACAATAGTCTAATGATGGAGAATCAGTTTTCATTATATCGACAAGCATTCCCCGAGAAAATATCTTCCTTTGAATAGACAACTCTAGAAAATCGTCATCTAGAATCAAACGTTTTTCCATAAGCACTAGATTCCTCTTGATTCGCTCTTTCTCAAATCTATCCGTTTTTTAGAGTCCTAACTCTCTCACAACCAATTTCAGACTAACCAGAATTTCTTTTTCTACTCTAGAAAATATACGCTAGTCTACTATAGAAAGAAAAATACCTTTGATTTAGAAACAATTTTATTGAACATAATTACAATAATAGTATTCACTGATGCATTTTGTTCTCATAAATATATATCGATAAGACATCTAATGCTGACCGAAGTTTATTTAGATGGAGAATATTCACTTTTCCAGCAAAACATAGTTGCTCCTCCTGCTTAAACTTGCTTAATGATATCACGTATCTAGCATACATATTGTCCCATTCAAGGCATAGTCTACAGCCTCCGGCTATTTCCACAGCCACATTGGGTACTCGTATATCGTTGCTGCTGCTGTCGGCTCCATCATTAATCTCCAATAATTTAAATGCACCACTCATTTTTTCTCTACTAATATCCTCTCAAATAAACTATTCTCTTTAAATTCAATTCTCTTAATGATATGAATTGTAATTAAAATCAGTCCTTTTATTCAAATCCCAACCACAAATCAAGTTATCGTATATTGAGTAACCTCCGCTCTCTGATTGGCTCCTAAAAAAAACGGATGTTGACTCAAAAGCCGTTCGGTTGAGTTATATAATTATGATAATACTCTCAAAACATGTTTGACCATATTATACACTGCCAAATAACCAGTCTGGTAATCTGCCTTGGAAAGGTGCCATGGAACGTAAAGTGGGCAAATAACATGGGAATTGCTATATACCCGAGCAAATTCAATATAAGCATTCTACTGCTCCCTCCCAATTATATTGGACCTTCGGTTTGATACAATCACCCCTGGGATAAAAGAAAAAACAAATAAACATGCATCAACAATGTTTCTTCTGGAAAAAACAGCAAAATTTCACATTTTGAAGATTTGAGCTTGAAACCTCTAGGGTAGGGTTTTCCGATATGATGTATTTAACAAGGTGATTTCCAATAAGATCACTTTTTTTCGGTGGTGTTTCTACTTTTTTCAAAAATCCACCAAATTTTCTCAGCTTGTTGGTTTTGGGTGGGTAACCACCCAAATAAACTGAAATAATTTATATATTTAGAATCAGAATAAAATCCAATACTGCCGGTGTAGCAATTGTCATGAGAATTCTATTTTTAGTTTTGGTGAATATAGCTCCAAGTCACTTTGTACTTCCAGTTTTTATTATAACAAACTATTTGATAAGAGTCTCTTGTGACGAAACTTTTTTTGAACCTGTTCATTTTATTTAGTTGAAAAGGACTACAAAAGAGAGAAGGTTAATTTGACAGCTGGGTAGTAAGTTTAAACTTTGTTTTTCTTTTGCTATTCTATTTTTTTAATGTCTGAATATATAAGGAATTAAAGTTCGAGGGGAAGAATTGTCCTGTTATGAGAGGTACATTTTTACATGGCCGTTAAAAAATCAAAACGTGGTATCTATGCAGGCAGGATAATTTTTGAGCATCTCAAGTCTTTCTGTAAACTATTCTAAGGAGAAGGAAATTGCGTAAAGACAAGTCTACGTCTGTTATAATATACGGAAGCAATAAATCTTTCTGTGATTTTGGTTTTAGTTTGATTTTCTAGTAAAATTAAACACATAATAATTAAATACATTATTGAGTTATTAATTGATCCCTTTGCCAGGAATGCTTGTCGTTTAAAATTTACTGTATTTTGTTTCATTTTAAATGCAATTTAATTATTCTTTTTATTTAAGAGTTTTATCCTAAACGTAATTGAAAATAAGCTTATTCCTACAGAACAGAATGTCCTGAAATATATTCTCTGTCACCCAACAACCATTGATATTTTGGCGTTTGCCACCCCCATCCCCTGGAAAATTTTCTGCCGGGACCCGCGTAGCCTATAGAAAATCAGTTGGTGAATTTTCTTTGAAGTAGCACAGTTGCATCTCCATCGCTGTTGTAACCTCTCGTTTTGGTGTTTATATTTTCAGTTTATGATAATTATGTGTTTAAACTCTATTTGAAATTTAGATATATTCTTATATGCTTGAGATTTTAAGCACAATTCTTCCAATATATTTCAAACATAACGCATGTGAAAATATCAAGAAATTAATGAAGTAAATACAAATTACCATTTGCAAACAAATTATATCATTAAGTTTAGCCATTTACCAGGCTCATCAACATGCTTAAAAATAAAATGTAAAAGACTGACTAGATAACGGGATGTTTATGTATTCTTTCTGCTACCGTATTGAAGAGGACCAATGAGGGTTTCAAATTCAGCTTTTAGCCAATTTGCTACAAAACTTTAGTATATTTTACTGAACAAGGGGTCAAAGTGATTGGCCTCACACCATCAAAATTAGGTTCAGCATCTTTTTTAAGGGATTGGAGTAACATACACTGTTTTTCAAATCTGTGGGTAAACTGAAGAAGTTGAAATGCAATTTAAAATTTATGCTAGTGGCTTAGTAAATTTTTCAGAAAATGCCTTTATAAGTTCAATCGGAATATCTACTGGAGTTATAATAATTCGTTTAAGTTTCTTTATTTTACTAAAAACTTGATTCTCAGAAATAGTAGGTAAAGGTACGCCATCATGTGGAATTTTCTGATACTCTTGGGTCGTTTTATTTACATCAAGACGTGGCAAAGACTGTATTTTGCTGGCCAAATGACCATTTAACTGGTTAGCAACTATTTCATCATTAGAATCTGAACATACATCAACAACACTAGGGGATTTTCTACAAATTCGTTTTATTTCCTTATACCACATGCGAGGCTTTGATTCAAAAAGGTTATCAATTTTTTTGTGGTAATTCCCAGCTGCAGCTTTTCTTGTCATTTTATGTACTTTGTTGCAGAGCATATTATCATTTCCTACTTTCCATTCTTTTCTTAGTTGAATTTTATACTGAATGAAATCTTTAATTTCTTGGGTTATGTAAGGGCAATCTGTGTTACACCACTTGAAGATTTTCTCAGGAAAACATTCTTCATATTTGTTTCTTAAAGATGTATTTAAACTAAAACTCTTGACTATAGATTTAAACTAAAAATCTAAACTAAAAGTCTAAAGCTAAACTCTAAACTGAACCAAAACTCTAACCAAATCTTTGAACTGTTCCTTTAAACTAACACTGTAAACTAATACTCTAAACTAAAAATCTATATTAAGACTCTACACTAAAACTCAAAACAAAACTAAAACTCAAAACTAAAGCTGTAAACTAGAAACTTTAAACTAACTCTCTAAACGAAAAATCTAAGCTAAATATTCTAAACTAAAAATATCTAAGCTAAAACTCTAAATTTATACTCTAAAGTGAAAATATAAGGTAAAACTAAACTAAAAATCTAAACCTAAACTATAAAATAAAGCTCAAAACTAAAAACTCTAAACCAAAACTCTAAACTAAATACTCTAAACTAAAAACTGTCAGCTAAAACTCTAAACTAAAACTTTAATTTAAACTAAGACTCTAAGCTAAAACATTAAACTAAAACTATAAACTAATAATCCAAACTCGAAAAAATCTAACCCAAAACTCTAAATTAAAACTCTAAACTAAAAATGTAAACTTAAACTAATCTAAAACTCTAAACTAAAAATCTACTAAAAATCTAAATTAAAGTCCTAATATAAATTCTAAACAAAACCTATAAACTAATACTCTAAACCAATATTCAAAACTAGAAATCTGAACTAAAGCTCGAAGCTCTAAAATCTAAACTATAACTAAACAAAAACTCTGACTAAATTTCCAAACTAAAACTCCACTAAAACTCTAAACTAAAATTCTAAACAAAAACTATAAACTAATGCTTTAACAAATGCTCTAAACTGGAAATCTGAACTAAAACCTTAAAATAAAACCCTAAACTAAACTAAAACTCTAAATTCAAACTTTAAAATAAACTGCAAACTAAAATTCTAAAGTAAATTTCTAAACTAAAACTAAATTAACCTCTAAATTATAACAAAAGCTCCAGTACTGTCTGACGTTGGTCCAGTACTTTTATGGGAAGGATGGGGGATGGCAAAAGGATCCACATCCGGAGAGCAGCCAAGGGGCAAGGGCTATATAACAACCTTTTCTCCAAAGTATTAGGCGGCAGCACCCCTCCTCCTCCCCCAAACTAAGCTACTGTCAACCGCTTAAGCGCTTACTTATGTCTGTGTACAAAACTATAAATGTATCTCTTAATGTTATTTGAGAATTGTTAACTTATTATATTATATAGAGTTAAAACTTACTGGTTTTGATTTCTTTTTTAATATATTTCACAAAATTGTTAGTTTGGTTTATTTTATGAGCACATTTGCTAACATAATGACCAGTTGTTCCAAAATTAAGTATCTCGAAAATCTTAGAAATAATAAGGTTTAGTTTTTCCTTCTAAAGGCTAAAACTTCTAAAGGCTGTGTTCAATCTTTATTTTACTATGAAGCTCGTACTTCCTTTAAATAATTACTTGTTACTTATTCCTACCCTATTCGAAAATGTAATGTTGTCGGTCTCTACTGGACCGTCAACACAAACGGGTTTTGACAATCGATCATCCTGCATCCATAAAACATGAACATATACATCACGACCATATGACAAAATGAGTTTTCTTTCATTGTAGCCCTAGGAATTTCCCTAGAAAGCCCTAGTTCGTTCCATTGTAGTCCTAGAAAGTGGGATGGAACGCCATTTTTTTGTACAGCTTCTTGTTTGATGCACGGTCAGTGGGGCGAACACCTAAATATATCCTTAAACAATTCCTCTGGAAAATATATACCAATCAACTTAAACTTTGTTCAACCTCATAAAATACTAAGTGCCTAGCTATTGTACTTCTTATGAATGCTTGACATATATATAATCATAATTAGGGCACGATCGATTTGGATTTTGGGGTCTGATACCGACATATCGCTATCGCACCGATACGATATCGATATAATTTACCAATAAATTCCAATCCGATGAAAAATCTTACCTAAAGTTTAAACCCCCCCCCCCATTCCCTGTCGGAATTAATATTCATACTGACATGTTTGTCCCTGCTCTATTACACACCAATGAAAAGCCTCAATAATTCACTTTTGATTCAAAAAGTTATACCATTTACAAGAGTTCTTTGATTTTTTTTTACCTTTTCTGATCAGTAGCTTCTCAGCACAAAAAAAGGAAAAGGCGGATATTTGCGGAAGTAAAAAGAAAGAATTAAATCAAAGAAACCGGTTTAGTTACGTAAACACAATTACGTGAAAATCTGATTGAAGAAAGTGTAAGATATTTAATGAAATTTATAATTCTAATCCAAATTTCAATAGCGGGACTTTTGAATTTTAATCAGTCACATATTAACGTGAGAACTTCACTTTACATTCATGTCATACGGCGTCTTACTAGCGAATCTATGGTAGGGACACTGGATACAGGGATGTAGCTAGGGTTTTAATTTTGGAGAAGGGATTTAAACAATGTGTCGACAAAATCGTCCAGTATGCCAACAAATGCGGATACATGAGCTACTTTTCCAAGTTATATAGGTAAATTTATTATAGGTTATTATTTCCAAGTTATTATAGGTAAATTATAGGCATGAACCCGGTACCCCCAACCTCCCCCCCCTTCCCTGTTTTTAACAGAAAGATAGGCATACTGCACCCATTAAATCAGAATAGCACAAGGATTTTTAATTCATAGTACTGGAGAACCAAAGTTGACCACCAGGCTTACTACATAAACCTCTCAACCATCACTTGCTTCTTCCAACACCAAATATTTGGCAAAATGGTAGGAATGTTGCACCTTATATTTTCAATCAACACTCTTAAAGACACATATTAGATATGTGGCCCTCCCTATCCAACCTTTACTATTTTTTTTTTTCATTGCAAAAAGCATGTATCTTGTGCCTTGTTTGAAGCGGAACTATCAAGGCTTTTCAACTGATATGATTGGATAACAAAAGGATGAATAACCTTTCAAAGTCAATCCACCCCTCTTACTGCATATTTTTACACAATAGATAGATATTTTGCACCTTGTATGAGCCGTGATTTATACAAGGATTTTCAATATACATGGTTGGCAGATAAGGTAACCCAGAATCCCATCTAGCAACCCCCTCCCCTGGGCTAACATAGGCGCCCATATGGGGGGGGGGGGGCAGGGGGGGGGGGTCTCCCGCCCCCTTGCTGAATGATGCTGCCTTATTTTTATATTTCTGTTCTGAGATTTCTATTATATAGCATTAAAAGTGCCAATTGGATGAGGTTTGCCCCCCCCCTGGAATTCAGCTTATGGGCGCCCATGTGGGCTACCCACAGCTTTTTAGTAGAAAGATTGAACCATTGCATCTTGTTTGAATCATAGTCAGAAAAGAATGAGCAGTTTGTATGATTGGGAAAATAAGGAGAGTATTTTGACCGCTCCCCCTTCCCTAACCCAATTTCATGCCAAATTTTGCAGATAGGCAGTTATGCTGAACCTTGTTAGAAGTATAATCACACAAGAATTTCCATTTATAAGTAGTGTGTCTCGTATATTTCATTTTAATAAATTGATTGGTGGATTGTGTTTTAATTAGATTTAAATTATCAAACACAAAAGTGGCACTTTTGAGTACTATTTGGAACTCACACGGGTGCTATAAGGTATGGTTCACGGAAACTTTGAGTTAACCGAAATTAGCTTTTATATGAGTCCTTATTTGTCTAAAACCATTTGCTCTTATAATTTCCATGGGGAAGAAAATAACAAAAAGAAGCATCAGTACATTCGAAATGCGATTTTCTTGTCTCTCAATATGGGATAATGCAAGACTCTAGGTAAGGGTTTTGTTCGAGAGCTATTTTAATAGAATTCAAATCAGTGTTTATGGTGTTTCCCGAAAATTTGAAATTCTTGATTTGTTAATGTGAGTCCTGAAAATTGGTTTTTGCCTTTGATTGATTCTTAAATAAATGGCCGTATCCCGGGGCTAGGGGGTTGGAACCTCCCCCACTCCCGACAAAAACTCTTTATACCCCCCCCCCCCCTCCGAAAAAAATCCTGGATACAACCCTGCCTGTGATGTTCAGTTTTTAACATAGATCAATTTCATAATTTCCACGTTGGTTGAAAATTTTTCTCTCTAGACAATTTCTTGAACAAGTGTTTTGTAAATATTGGTTACTAAGGGACTTTTTCATTGAATCTGAATTTAAAATCAGGCTTCTTAAGGGAGGTTAGGCTTCAATAAATGAGTTTTATCAATTGTTTCCCTATGCAAAGATGTAAAAAATAAGACGAGTAGATATTTAATGGCAGAATGAATTGTTCCTCCACTGGTGTATCTATTATCTCAAAACAGAAAGTTCTGTCTCAACCTATCAGGAATAATCATAACACTGATTATATCATGATCGTCAATAATACTGTCAGAATCATCAAGCAAATATGTAGCTGGTGCCACAAGCAGACTTAAGAATTAAAAAGCATCTTAGTGTCTGTCTCATTCTGGCTAGCTTCACCTTTTTTTTCTTTTCTGCTTTCCTAAAAAGCAGCGGCGGGATAATATCTGTTGACTGCTTTTGTTATTCAAAGGAGCCCTGTCTAAATATAGAGCAATATACCTGCAATTTATTAATTCTTTTTCGTGGTAAATTCATATGAAAGAGGTTGTCGGAAAAACTTCAGAGGGGGTGCATTCGATACGAAGTCCTAATGGCCTTGTTAAGATTCGAAAATTATTGAAAGGAACTACCCTCCTAATGTGCCATTTTTTATACACAACCCTTCCTTAACTCCGAGACACATCTGATCATTTCTTGGGATGGCTATTTATTCAAAATAGTCAAAAGGTCTAATGAGTATACCTCTGGGGATTATACTCATAGCCCTGGGACAAAGGCTGTGAATAATAAAAATTGAAAATTATTAGCTTATAGGCTTTGTAATGAATGAGGGAAGGGGGGGGGGTTGCTGCATGGTTTGTGATTGGCTCAAATTTTTCAGGTGTTGTTTTCTTGGTCAAGAGGATCAAAAAATTTGTTTTGGAAGGGTGGAGAGTATTTTGGGGCCTGGAAATGGGCCGAAAAACCTTTGCCTTTAAAGTTAGAAGCCTAAAGCCCTTGTCCAAAAAAAATTTCCTTTCCAAGTCTCCCCCTGAAAAACGGAGCTGAAAATGTTCCTCTGAATCGGCCCCACACTTACATTTTAAGTTCTTTGGCTAAGCTAACCACAATTTAGAAACGAATATGAAAAAAATATTCCCCCCAGACCCCCAAGAAAGGGCCAGACAAAAGGCAAAACTTTTCCCCAGTCTCTATATGTAAGGGATGGCCGTAGAAACAATTTTTTATATTTCGATTCAAACGAACGTGATAATGGCTTTCTTGGAGGGGGTTGCAGACTTATCGAGATTTGTAAGCATTAATAAACATTCAGGGCCCTCAAGAAGGAAGGGAGATCTAGGATTAGTCTTTCTGAGCTTTCAAGCTACTGCCGACTAGCTCTGGCACAGACAAACTTTCCGTGGAATTTAAAAGGTCTTTCAGCATCGGCAAGTTTTCAGTGTGATAATGGTATTTTAGCTATTAAACTTTACCGCTTCCTCAAATCTTTTGTTTCTTACTACCTAATAGTATTGACGCCAGTTTTTCCTTCTCTGTCAAAACTGTTTTCTAATGTTTCTAATCAAGCTAGAAACCTCATTCAGGAAACTAATCGTTCGGGAATCATCCCTATATATTTATTGTTCTGTGTATAGGTTTTACATTTTCCCAACTTCATGGTGACCTCCCCCAGTCCTTCAGTGTTACAACGTCTTTTAATTCTAAACAAAACAATTATCATCTTCGCTATACAAAAAAAATGTATTTAATTCCTTTTACGCCTAGAAATTCCGATTTTAATCCTACAAACTGGCTTTACGGAATTGTGAGCCAACTATCGGGTAAAATTAAGAAAAAAAACAATTGAAAACCCAAAAAATCAGTAAAATTTTGTATATTGTTCAGGGCAGTGGTTGACGAAGTGTGGCTCCAAAGTATCATGTGGCTCTTTGGCTCCTTATGTGCGGCTCAGACAAGAATATCCACGGAATGCAGAATAAAATTTTATTAAAAAAAAACACATCGACTTTGATAAATTAAGATTCTTCTATAAGTCGTGAACATGAATACAAGCTTTTCTAAAGTTGTGGGAGTAAAAATTGGCATCACAGACTAGCGGTTGCAGTTTGAACAGTATTGTCGTTGTTGAGTCCTATTAAAACATATTCGTATTTTTGATCGAGCGGCACCTCTTTCACGTGTTTTATACAATTTAATTACACCTGCTATGCTTGTTTGTAATTCCAGTACAAAATTTTTAATCGATTTTTTGATAACTTCTGTTTGTCCAAATGTTGATAGTTGTCTTCTATTTTTGGTCAAAATAAAAGTTTTGGTATTCTGGCGATGGGAAAAAAAGCTTTTTTAGTGCAGTTGAATGTATTAATAAAAGTGCATCTTTTAAATATTTTTATCAATTTGAAAATGATGATAATTTCTCACTTGAGGCATTAGAAAAAAAAATATATATTTGGAATATTTTTAAAAGGGTTACAAAAAAATAATAAAGAAAGAAAAACATAAGATAAAACCGCGAATTTAAAGTTGAGTGGACCGAGAATTTTGTGTTTATTCAAAACTTGAATGGAGACACATCTTATTTGTAAGGAGAAATTCGCGTATAACTTGAAGCCAAATTTAGAAAGGCACTTTACAAGAAAGCACGCGTCACTTAGCACTAAATATCCACTATGAACTAAATAGGTAATTATCCTGCGGATACAATAAAAAAACAGCTGAGGAACTCTAGAAGAGTCAAGAGCCATCGGCTTCTGTGTTTAATAACTGGTTGCAACATTCCAGTAATATTAATAGGGCGAGTTTTGTTGTTAGCCAAGAGATTGAACGACCATCGTTTCTCCAAATACATCCTATCAAGATTTTAAGAAAGATATATTGTTCAGCAATGTTGAAAGTTCCAGTTATCTTGTCTTTGGGGATGTCACCCCCCCCCCCTCACAACCCTTAGGGAAAGGGCTACAAACTATTCTAGTTGCCCATTGTTAACATATAACATATATCAACATATATAACATATATCAGTCTTCCATTAGATCTTGACCTGTCAAGACGTCTTGTTTTGAAATAAATGACGCTTGTGATTTTTAAGTGAAGACGCGAGATCAGCCTTGTGAACTTTTCTTTAGCAAGTACCAGTGCTAATCCTGGCTTAGGCGACCAGGTTTTAGTTGAAGATATAGTTTCCAATTCAAGGTCTGTCTTGTTTTTATTCCTTAGCCTAGAATGTCCCATCCTTGTAATGAATGCTACAGAAAATGTGGAACTGGGTCTTTCCAGTGTTCTAAGTGCAATGCTTGGTTGCACCCTGCTTGTGCTGGCATAACAAAAAGTAATCGCCTTATAAACCCTAATTGGTTATGCGTTCAATGCCGAGCGTCGATGGTTGAAAATGACGTGATTAATACCATTGATAATAAACCAGAAGTGGTTCAACCAATCGAGGCTGTAAATTCCCCTGTTATTTCGGATGAAGAAAATTCATCTATCTCCAACGAAAATCAACTTGAAATGATCGTTCGAAGTGGTATTACAAATTCCCCTACTATACCTTGTGCTTCGAGTAATATCAACAATAGTTCTGATGGATCGATTGATTCTACAAAAATAACCACAGCCCATCATTCCCAAATTTCCCCCCAAATCTATGGTTCCAGTAAAGGTGAATTGGCAAGCATTGCAGAAACGGCTAGTGTCTTCGAGCCCCATACCTGTGAAGATTGCATAAAAAAAGACGCGGAAATCGTCAATCTCAGGAAACGGATTACTAATCTTGAATTTCTTTATGATAGTTTATCCGATCTTTATGAACGTCAGAAAAGTGATCTTTTCAAGGACAATGAGATCAAAATGTTAAAAGTCGGTTTTCAGCTAGCAATTGTTGATGCTATACATGCATTAAAATCCCCTACATCGCCCAGTGTTTCTCCTTCAGCTGATACTTCTAATTCAAATATGCATTATCCAAATTCTTCAAGTTGCGTAAAAACTGTAAAACCATTTGAATCTGAAAACGTCACTATATGTAATCAAGCAAGTGCTAGTGAACTTCCTTTAGTACAGGAAAATGAGATCCAAAAAGAGGTCGACCCGAAACAAATTGCAACAGAAATGATTTTTACACCATCTTGTAGAGAAACAAAAACTGAACAACATATACATTTTCGCATATTCTGAGTCGACGCAAAATAACCGTTTTTTGGCTTTTAATGCTATTTTTTTCCGTTATTCGAATAAAAATCGTGATTTTCGTGGACATCGGTTTTTCTTGAACTGAAGTATGATTCTAACCCAAAATAACATGGCGAGACCGAAAACGAAGTCGGATTTAGCGTAAGAAGCACCATACAAAAAGTAACTGTATTTTTCGACTTTTTTCGCCTAAAAAAATACAATTTTCGTTGTAGCCCTATTTTCTTGAATGAAAGTGTGGTTCTGACGTAGAATCACGAGCTGAGACCGAAAATAGAATCAAATAGGTTGTTCACTGAACCAGAAAAAAAAATCGTAATCATTAATGAATGATCTACATTTTTGAGAAAATAACTAGGGAAAGTGAATTACAAACCGAACTGGTTTTCAGTGGTCAGTATCGTAAATCACACTTAAAACACTCTTCGTATACTATTTAGGGTCAACCCATAGTATCTAATCTTCACAGTCTATTAAATAGAATCAATCTTATAAAAAATACAAAATAGAGAATCAGATTCCGACTAGTTTCACAACTTCTTCATTTGGAATGGATTAACGACTAGGGTTCTAGGTTCTCTTCATCATTGTTGCTGTCGATTTTTGGGGAGTTGGAACACATTGTTCCCTTGCAGGTTCTGCATGCTGAAGTACAAACTAAGCCGTTTTTAAAGCAGCTGCACCTCGCTGAACTACACTGTACACGACAGGAGCACTTCACGATCCTTAGGAGCATTCGCGGGGCTGGTGGGAGGTCAGTTGTTAATGGGTACAAGAAGTCATCTTTATTCGTCCATCCCCATTTCTCGGCTTTCAGTTCCGGATCAGGCTCTCCAGTTCATACCTGAACTTGATAAAAAAAACTCTATAGCTATGAAACTTGGCTGCATCAGAACTTGGTGGCAGATGTTCTGGGTGAACAAAAGAGTTTGCCGTTGTCACTTTCTTTTCAAAAACTTCTCTGCGGAGTTTGTTCAAACTCCCTCCTTTCGACGAACCGTATATGATCAGCAGGGCGTCTTCACCAGTGGTCTTGATTTCCTCCTTCGAAGCGGACTTCTGCATGAACACTGCAGCTGATGTTCGGAAATCATTGTCTTCTATCAGCCTCTTAAGTGCAAGACCTTTTCCCACACCGTGGATTCGCGAAGTAGAGTCACAGCCTAACAGGGCGTGAGCAAAAACGATCAGATGACAAGTATCTTGTCCCAGATTCTCTTTCAGGGTGTGTATGTCCCATATTTGGGGAGCTTTATTCGACTTTGGCTCAGGTGCGAAGAATAGTTTCTTGCTTGACAAGTCACAGTGGTAGCATAAGAGAACCAATAGATCGGTATCGTCCCCAACTACGGCAGTGTCATGATACCGTGAAGAGGCAACAGCAGCTTCCACAATCGGGACATCTGCGTCACCTGATGCCTGGGAGACAGAGACACCCTTTGCACGGAGATGATCAGCCAAAGCGCAGATAAACCTGGCTTTGTTTTTCTTGCAAGATAAGAACTCTTCTTTCTTCACCTTGGGCTGCATATCTGCTGTGTAGAAGATCTCACGGCCAACTGTACGACTCCTCTGCGAGTGAGCCATATCTTATATGGAAGCCCCACCATCGTAGCCGTCGAAAAAGATAGTGGCAGAAGGGTACTTTCCTGTCACGTAAGTTGCATAATGGTCTAGAATCTCCAGGTATCTTTCATTTTTGTCCATGATATCCTGTGCAGCAGAGCTCCTTCGTCTAGGATGTATCGAGTGCCTTCGGGGAGGAGGAATGAATACTTCTCAAGGTTACACGCCTGGGCTACGGCCTTCGCAAGTTCTGGTTTGTTCGCAGTCCGGAGCATGCAGGAGCTGTCAAACAGTGACGCTAGGTAGGAACACAGTTCGTGATGAAAGTACTCAGTTTCCGTAAGATTGATCCTTTTCGCAATCTTGATAAACCTCTGAAAAAGATTTGATAAACGCGATCATGATAAACCTCTGAAAAATATTTTACTCAATCAATAATAATTGAGCCGAGGAGTGAACGAAAAAAGAAAAATATAGGGAAGGGGAAGAGGTTCCCAACAGGAAGGATACGGAGCTTTAAACCAAAGCAAGAAAAGGGACTTTAGGGACCTTTATAAATTTAAGGGACCAATAGGGACCTTCATTTGGTTTTAGGGACTTTTAGGGACTTTGTGGCAGCCCTGTGTGCCTAATCCGTCAATCGTTTGGTCCCTCACAGCTCTGAAGAATACCAAAGGCTCATAATACAAGCTAACCTGTCGTGATGATGAGGTCACCTGTTGATACAAGGTGTATTTCAGGGGACGATTGTCTTCTCAATAGATGTCGCTGTAAAACAAAAAAAAACAAAAAACTTAAACTGACATGAAACATCAAAGAATTTGACACAAAGCAGTAAAGTACAATAATTTATCCTTTAAACTTTTAAAGTATTCAGTTCCGAACCACCATTATAAAAACCGACTCCTTACCTGCGCTAATCATTCATCAGAACACTAGCAGATTCACCGGAAAGTATTACTCGACTGTTAGATGGCGGAATTTCAAATAAAAAATTTTCTCGGGGTAGATGGCGAATTTAAATAAAGGTTATGACTGTCACTGACCGGAATTAGTTTTCTACTCGACTTTCTGGCATTACTTGAGGTCTTCGTCTAATTGATTTCTCAGTCAAATCTTGGGAATAAACTTTGAAATCTTTAAAATACTGAGTGATGAATGTGACGATTTTCATTTTTATTGCATTACGTAGCCTTCGAAGTGTCTTATACTAGTGCCTAGTTCTGGTATTTTTACGAACAACCGATCATTTGTTGAATAACAAGTGCCGATTGATTGTCTTTACAAAAATTACCGCAACGCATATTGATGATAGTGAAACTTTTTTGTTTTGCACCAGAAACCTAATCTGACTTCATTTTCTGTCTCAGCTTGTCATTCTGCATCAGAATCATACTTCATTTCAAGAAAAACGGTCGGATACTAAAATTGTATTTTTTTTTCGGAAAACGTAAAAAAAATCGCATTAAAAGCCAAAAACGGTTATTTTGCGTCAACTCAGAATATGCGAAAATGGATATGTTGTTCAGTTTTGTTTTCTCTACATGATGGTGTGAGAATCATTTCTGTTGCAATTTGTTTCGGGTCAAACCTCCATTTGCCTGTACTACTTCGCCAGAATTTTTTCAAGGGATTAAAAAGGTTACGCAAACTAATCCTTCTGACCTTGTTTTAACTGAAGATAATTTATTCTTGAAATCCAGTGGTAATGACACATCTTTAAAGATTGACAATGATGTTGAACTTACAAGCGGTAATTATCACCCAATGCAATCATATATTCAAAAAAATGAGTTCAGTGATCTTAAGTGTAATCAACTGAAAGTGTGCTTTAGTTTTTTAAACAGTAGATGTATGTCTAGTAATTGTAAATATCTACACATTTGTAAGTTTCATGTTTTTAGCCGTTGTATGAATAATTTTTGCAAATACCCCCATGTTGATATCTGCAAACGCTTTTCAAGTGGAAGATGCTTTGGCTGTGCAAAACATCATATCAAATTGCCCATTAAGAGTCGTAGTAGGTTCCACAAAACTGGGCCACAAAACCAACGTTTTTTAGGGCGACGCCGAAAGTATTCACGACCCCCCCCCCTCCCCTAAGTCGTGTTCCATTCAACTTTCAGTCTTATCCCCCTGCATACCCGATACAGCGCAGTATACCTCAGGAACCCATCCCTCGAAACAATCCTCCGCCCCATGTACTTACGCCTGCCCAGTCAGTCCAACCCCCACAATCACTTTACTCAATTCGGACCATCCCCAAACCCCCCCTTACTCATTTTCCTCCCAAAAATCCCCTTCCTTTCGACTCCGTTCTTCTCCGTGCGTCCAAGAAGTTACCGACCGGTTCTGGACTCCACCCGTTATTTGCCGAAACAAACCCAACCCCTCCCCTCTCAGACACCCCCCACCTTACTTCCCTCCCTCAGCATCATCTTGCCCCCCCCAACCCCCATATAAAGATCACTCCCAATTTGACTTATTCCCAGATCACCAGGAAACCTTTCTCCCTTCCCTTGCACTTTATCCCCCCTGGCTACCCTGCCAGTATAACTCTGGTTTAAGAGTAAGCAGGCAGAATGATCCACAGGTAACACATCCATGCAAAATTTCTAAAACTTCAAATAGTAAGACGAATTCCACCGCAGTTCCATCCCAACTTAATAATATTCCCATAATATGTTCGCTGTCCTCCTTTTCTCTCAAGCCCGGTCCAGTCCCGCCTTTTAATAATGCCTCAAAACCACACCCTTACCCACAGCACCCTTCTCATAAACTTCAACCCCAAATAACTCCATCCCGAATTGAAAAAAAATCCCAATACCCAAATCGGTTTAAATTTCCAACTTTCCTACTTACCAATGCTGAGAGCCTGAATTTTGACAAAATTACCGAACTCGAGGGTATCTCTGAAATTCATAAAATTAATATTATTGCTGTGACAGAGGTTCAGTCCCAGAACCCAGATTTCCTAAAAATTAGCAATTATACTCAGTTTATAAAACTTCGCCCTCCCGACCACCCTCTCGGGAAAAAAGGGGGTGGTATATTATTTTTTGTCCGAGATAACCTCCAACCTAAACTCATCCCCACCCCCAACTTATCAGATTATGATGAAATTCTATGGCTGAGCCTTCGACCGAAAGTACTTCCCCGCCCTTTCAATTTAATTGTAACCGCCGTCTTTTATCATTCCCCTAACCAATGTATTGACCAGAAACGCAAATTTATCCAACAATTTCTTATAAGTGCTGACTTTGTGTTATCAAAGTATCCGAACGCTGGTATTTGCTTACTTGGTGATGCGAATGACCTGAGGATAGACTCTATCTGCACCTCTCTTAATATTAAACAACTGGTTAAAATATCTACAACAAAAGGTAACACCTCTCTGGATGTTATTTGTTCAAACATGAGTAAGTTTTATAACTCCCCGCAAGCACTGCCACCACTAGGAGGCAGTTACCACTATTGTCTTCTTTTTTCTCCCTCCTCAGCCATTGAACATTCCTTTACTACCTCCATTGGGGTTTGCCGTCCCCTCAGTGACGCAGGACTTTTTTCTTTTGGATCATGGCTGACCAGTGAAAGTTGGTCAGACCTTTATAATTCTAATAACCTTGATGACAAAATTTTGATTTTTCACAAAAAACTAATTGATTCCTATTCATTATGTTTCCCGGAAAAAAAAATCAGAAAGTGCTCCAGTGATAAACCTTACATAAATAATCACATAAAAACATTAATTCGTACGAAAATAAGCTTATTTAAGAGGGGTAATTTAGCTGAAGCAAATAAGTTAAGAAAGGAATTAAAAAGTCAAATTAGAAAAGCTGCCCGAGCCTATTATAAAAATAAAATTAAAGACTTGTGCCATGATAAACCAAAGAACTGGTACTCTGAAATTAAAAAACTTACCGGCAAGAGTCAAGAACAACTAAATTTTAATTTAAATGAACCTCCAAAGACCACAGCTAATAACCTAAATAAGTTTTTGGCTTCTATTGTCCAGAGTCTCCCGCCACTATCTTACGAATTTCCAGATATTCCTGTTCCTTTTTCACTCCCACATATTTCTCCACTTGATGTTGTAAAAAAAATTGAAAAACTAAAACGATCAAGCATTTGCCCTTTAGATATTCCTGTTCCTCTGATTAAAGCTTTCAGTGATTACCTCTCAAAACCCCTATCCACCCTGTTTAATGAAATTACCAAATCTGGACAGTTCCCTCAATATTGGAAACAAGGCTTTATTACCCCAATTAAAAAGAAAAATGGGAAGCCTGGTTTTGATGGCATTCGTCCTATTACCCTCACCTCGATTTTTTCAAAATTGTATGAAAGTTTTCTCGCAGACTGGCTTAAGATGAAAGTCCTCCCCCTCATTGATCTTAGACAGTTTGGTAATCTTAAATCCACGTCAACCTCTCATTACCTGATCCATCTTGTTGATACCATGGGTAAATTACTTGAAAAACCAAACACTTGGCTTAATCTAATTTCTATTGATCTTCAAAAAGCCTTTGATTTGATTAACCACAATTTACTCATACATAAACTTATAAATGAATTCCACATTGAAACTTTCCTTGTTAAGCTCGTTGCCTCTTTTCTTTCTAATAGATCTCAAGCAGTTAAATATCTAAATTGTTTCTCAGATCATCTCCCCATATTTAATGGCATTCCTCAGGGGACTATTCTAGGCCCTCTCCTTTTTTCACTTATGATTAATAGCCTTTCAACCCTTTATGACAATAGATGGAAATTTGTTGATGACTTGACAGTTTTAGAGATATGTCATAAAAACATCTTTAGCAACCCAATGGGCATACTCCAAGATATTGCCTGTGAGGCCTCTTCCCTTGACATGACTGTTAACCCTTCTAAATCCGCAATAGTCTCAGTAAGTTTCCTTAAATCCCCTCCCCTTTTTCTTGCTCCTATACCTCCTGAAACCTCTGTCACATCTCTTAAACTCCTTGGTGTTACAATTTCTTCTAATTTGAAATGGGATGCCCATATAAATAATATCCTACGACAAGCAAACTCCTCGCTTTCCCTCCTTAAACTTTTAAATAAATTCAGTTGCCCCCAATCACATTTACTACAAGTATACATTTCTTTTGTGCGTCCCATATTAGAGTACGCTTGTCCTGTGTGGCACCCTGGCCTCTCTAATGAAGCAACACGAAAAATTGAAAATGTCCAAAAGAGAGCTCTAAAAATTATTTTTAAAGAGGGCAAGATACCGTATTTGTATTTGTTAAATATTTCAAACCTAGAGACCCTCGAGAGACGAAGAAATAATTTGTGCCTCCGTTTTGCAAAAAATGCCATAACAAACCCTCGGACGGCAAGTATTTTCCCCAAATGTCACTCCCCATCCAGATTACGGCCGCCTCGAGCTGTTTCTGATCCTATCCCTGTTTTGTCCCCCATTCACTGCGTTACTTCGAGATATGAAAAAACTTTTGTCCCCTTTATTACAGGAAAATTGAATAAAATGTCCCAATAGTTTCTTTTTTTTACTTTCTTATCTTTATCTTATCTTTAGCTATAACTGACACAATTAATAGTTTCTAATTTGTACCTAACCAATTTCTTGTATTGCCAGTGTAGCAAGTGTTTCATAAATTTTTATTTTAATGTCATGTTCGAACTTATTTTTTACTTCATATTTTTATCTTTTACCTGACCTCAGAATTTTGATCTTTTTATTTGACTTGATTTGTGTGTTATTGTCTGTTATTTGACTCAGAATGCGAATTCGGCCTTCAAAGGCTAGTGATAGTTCATTTTTGGAATAAATCTTATCTTATCTTATCTTATATAAGGTGTTTATGGAAGGGGGGGTCATATATATTTCGTAGAGTTCATTTGACTGAAAATCGGAAGAACTATGGTACTTTTTGAGAGTCAGAAGGGATCAGAGGGCAACTACTCCCCCCCCCAGTCTTCTTTTCCCCGAATATATCCAATCAAAATTTTGAGATAGCCATTTTTTCCAAAATAGCCCAAAGATCATTTAAAATGTCCCCCTACCTCATTCAGCATTTATCTGAAGCCTTACGAAGAGTAACCAGTTTCTCCATTAAAATGTACTTTTTTAGGAATCTACCCCAACCTAAGAATGACTCACCCCTCCCCCCTCATTATAGCTGATACACAATTACAGTTCACCAAACGTATCCTAATTTCATTATAAATAAAGCGAATCAACTTGTTTGAAATCCAGCACTGCCACCGTGTGGCATTACTTCGTTTGCAACTGGGAGGCCTAAAATATAATTATTTATACTCTTAAATCAATTGGCTTATCAGAATTTTAAATTGATTGCAAATTCGTCCTCTTCGGGTAAAGTCGTAGTTTGGTGCCCTAAAATAGCAGTAAAACTGCCCCTGGCCCAATCTGTCTCATCACTTAATCAAGAACTTTAAATTTACGTTTAAATTAGGTCCCTCCCAATTATATTGGACCTCCGGTTTGATACAATCACCCCTGGGAAAAAAAAAACAAATAAACAAGCATTGACAATGTTTCTTCTGAAAAAAAACCAGCAAAATTTCACATTTTAAAGATTGGAGCTTGAAACCTCTATGGTAGGGTTCTCTGATATGATGTATTTAATAAAGTTATTTTCAATAAGATTGCTCTCTTTTTCGGTGGGGTTTCTACTTTTTTTAAAAATCTGCCAAATTTTCTCAGATTGTTGGTTTTGGGTGGGTACCCAAATAAACTGAAATAGTTTTTTATATTTAGAATCTGAATAAAAGCCAATACTGCCGGTGTAGCAATTGTCATGGGAATTCTATTTTTAGTTTTGGTGAATATAGCTCCAAGTCACTTTGTACTTCCAGTTTTTACTATAACAAACTATTTGATAAGATTCTCTTGTGACGAAACTTTTTTTGGACCTGTTCATTTTATTTAGTTGAAAAGGACTATAAAAGAGAGAAGGTTAATTTGACAGCTGGGTAGTAAGTTTAAACTTTGTTTTTCTTTTGCTATTCTATTTCTTTAATGTCTGAATATATAAGGGATTTAAGTTCGAGGGGAAGAATTGTCCTGTTATGAGAGATACATTTTACATGGCCATTATAAAATCAAAATGAGGTATCTATGCAGGCAGGAGGATTTTTGAGCATCTCTACTCTTTCTGTAAACTATTCTAAGGAGAAGGAAATTGCATAAAGACAAGTCTATGTCTGTTATAATATACGGAAGCAATAAATTTTTCTGTAATCTTGGTTTGAGTTTGATTTTCTAGTAAAATTAAACACATAAAAATTAAATACATTATTGAGTTATTAAATTGATCCCTTTGACAGGAATCCTTGTCGTTTAAGATTTACTGTATTTTGTTTCATTTTACATGCAATTTGGTTGCTCTTTTTATTTAAGAGTTTTATCCTAAAAAAAATTAAAAATAAACTTATTCCTACAAAACAAAATTTCCTGAAATATATTCTCTATCACCCAACCACCATTGATAATTTGGCGTTTGCCACCCCCACCCCCTGGAAAATTTTCTGCCGGCGCCCGCGTAGCCTATAGAAAATCAGTTGGTGAATTTTCTTTGAAGTAGCACGGTAGCATCTTCATCGCTGTTGTAACCTCTCGTTTCGGTGTTTATATTTTCAGTTTATGATATTTATGTATTTAAACTCTATTTGAAATGTTGATATATTCTTACATGCTTGAGGCTTTAAGCACAATTCTTCCAATATATTTCAAACATGACACATGTGAATTTATCAAGAAATTAATGAAGTATATACAAATTATCATTTGCAAACAAATTCCCACACATGAAAACAACAACTGCATACAAACTATCATTTAATGCAAAACAATCATAAAGCCTTCGTGGCGCAATTGGCTAAGGCACGAATGGAGCAGAAACTATCCCTTAAAAACGTAACAATACCCTACGAAGGTATTGTACAAGCATTTTATTAGACATAGATTGTTCCCCTGGGAATAAAGTTTACGATTAGAAATTGTTTAATTTTTTAGACTACAAAAGACTAGACAGTTTATAACATCATTTCATAAAGAAAAAAAAAGGTAAAGTTAAAATAAGTAATGTAAAATCTTTTAGCGAAACTAATTAGCTAATTATGTTAACTAGTACTGATACGCCACCAAAGGCGCGTGCGTGAAAAAAATTGTTCTGATGGCCTTCACGTTGCTGAGTGCTTACCAGACAGATAAGCTGTTAAAAGACAGCAAGTACCGATACAGAAATTTGCTTTTCTTCGCTGAAAGTTAAGCCACCCATTTGTACATACTTGTTATTTCAGATAGTTCTGGACAGTTCTTCTATGCTTCTCGTATAATGAAGGGCGTGCTTTCAATCCAAAATGTTGACCGATTTGTTCTTTTCTAATCAATTATAATTGTCTCAAATAGTTAAACGATTTTAAGATTTCTCAATCAACAATTTACAATTGTATTGTGGATCAGAGTTGAAATGCTTGGTGGTAAAAGTGACTGGCACGGATGAGCCTAATGTTTCAAACAGTTCGTGGTAACGAAGTGTAATTAAGGAGCGACCCAGCTCGATGCTAACCGAAACTATAAAAAACAGAATTTTGATATCAATAGATGCATCAGAAGAATTGCCTTATTACGCTGATTGCAAATATATATGTTTCATTAAGTTTAATCTTACCCATGAAAAGCTACGAGCCTGAGAAAGTTTATCTGATTTTCAAAAAAAAGGGGAAAGATCCTCTAGAAGTCATATAATTTTAATGAAAATCACAGCATCAGATTAGCCGTATCTATGAACGATACTGTAGAGGTTTCGAGATCCTATCTGCAAAAATGTGGAGTTTTGTAATTTTTTTTCTGAAGAAAGGTCATGGATGCGTGTGTATTTGTTTGTTTTTTGTTTGTTTTTTTCCCCAGGGGTGATCATATCAACCCAGTGGGCCTAGAAGGTCATGAAAGGGCTCATTCTAACGGAAATGAAAATTTCTGGTGCTCTTTTTAAGTGACCAAAAAAATTGAAGGCCGACTAGGCCCCCAGTCATGCCACTTTTTTCCCAAAATCGTCCGATCAAAATTTGAGATAGCTATTTTGTCGAGCACAGTTTAAATGCCCAGTAACTATGTATTCGGAAATAACACGACCTCCCAGATTCCCTGGAAAAAGGATTTAAGTTATAAAACTCGACCATTTTGCGGGTGAGGAGGGGAGGAAGAGAATTGTCTGCTGGGGGATTTTTCAAGGGGGAATTTTCCATGGAGAGGGAAGTTCTCAGGGGGTGACTTTAAGGGAAAATCCTACACTGGGGAATTTGCCAGTTACAGTATACACAATTCGCCAGTAAGACATACGAAATGTCTTTATGTTTCTCGCTTTCTCTTTACTGATTCAATTTTACGTGTGGAGATGTTAAGGGTAAATTTTTGCCAGGATTGAATTGCCCGAAAGATATTTCTGTGAGGAGCGGTATACTTTTCAGTTGATATTCTGGCGTTATTTAAAAAACGATCAGAAAATAAATAAGATAAACAAGTGTTTTCAACTGAAAGAAAGGAGCAACATTATACCTTAAAACAAACATAAATTTTTACGTATATGAGGGTGGGTTTCTTCTCCTCAATGCATCGCTCTTTACGCTAAAGGTTAAATTTCATCCCAATTCATTAAAAGCGACTCCTGAAACACAAGGGTATTTTAATTAGAAAAATAAATAACTGTTTTTAGTGCCAAAAAGCTTTAGAGTGAAGAGCAAGGTGTTGAGGAGGGGCCACTTCCTCGTATACGTAATAATTTCTGTTCGTTTTAAGTTTTAATATTGCTCCTTACTTTCAGCTGAAAAAACTTTTTTATTTAATCTCTGGGCAGGGATAAATCGATCTCAGATATATTTTCCAAGGGAATGAGAAATTTGGTGTGTTTTCAATTTCTTAAAAAAAAGAAAAAAAAAGAAAACACGCAAAACACGCCACTGTTCAATGATAATTCTTCCAACCTATTTCAAGCAAGTAAGTTATCAAGAAGTTACATTTTCCAAAGAGACCTTAAAAGTCAAGTTTTTACGTCGCATTATCCATGGGCGCCCATAAGCTGAATTCCAGGGGGGGGCAAACCTCGTCTAATTGGTACTTTTAATGCTATATAATAGAAATCTCAGAACAAAAATATAAAAACAAGGCAGCATCATTCAGCCAGGGTGGGGCAGGAGCTCCCTACCCCCCCCCCCCCCTTATGGGCACCCATGGCATTATCGTCTTAACAGTAACAAAAATTTGTATGGCTTTTCTTTTAAGCTAAATAATATATGAAATATACAAAAACCCAAAGGGCGATATTTCACAATGTGTAGACACGGGTCAAGGCAAAAGCTTTTCCCCACAACCAAAAACGCTTTTGAGTTCAGGAGCAGGTCCAGGATTTTTCTAAGGAGGGGGGCGCAAAATAAGTTGATCCGAAAAAAATTTTAGGGGGGGGGCACAAAATAGGTTGATCCGATAAACTTGCGTTAGGAGCAAGTTGAATTAACGCAAATTTGAGTAATTAAGTAAATTACACTACTTTAGACTACGTTAGAGAGGGGGCTCCTCACCCCCTGGATCCGCCACTGTTGGAGTTACCCCGATTTGGAATATTCTCATAGGCTGGTCAATCAAACTGCAATGGAAAGGCCTCACCCTGGGAGCACCTTCTTCATGATATTAATTAAAAAAAAAAAACTTTCCGGAAAATAAGTTTTTCAAAGAAAAGTAAAGGCCATTTTAAACTTAAGCTCAGGAGATATGAATACCTGTTAATATTCAAACTCAAAACGACCAGAAATTATTATTAAAAAAAATGAAACCCAAAACGAACAGATATGAAATAAACAATCATAGCAATAAAACATACAACACGTAATAATATAAATGAATAAATAGATTTTAAAGCGAGTAATGCTTAGGTTGAATATGAAAATCAAGCTTAAAACGAAAAAAAAATAGTTTGCTATTAAAGCATAAATGAAACTTAAAACGAACAGAAATTAAATAAACAACCAATGCGAACAAACATACAACATATATTAATGTAAATGAATAAATAAATCTTAAAACGAGTGAAACTTAGATTGAATATGCAAATCAAGTTCGACTCGAATAAAAATAACTACAAACAAGATTTTGGGTATCGCCTCATTGCAGAAGCCTAAAACCAACTGCGTCATTGGCGCCTTACTGAAAACTATATGAGTCTTGAACAGTCTTGGAAAGTATAAACAAAATCAAATTGTATATAAGATATATAATGATATTAATTGTTGGAAGATCCATCAGTTCAAGATTTTTTTTTTCACTGTAATTTTTAATTTCTTTTTCAATGCTGTAAGAACTAGAAAAGAATAAATTTGTAATATAAGAGTAATTTGTTTTCAGTGAAGTGCCCATGACGCAGAAGGCTTTAGGTTTTTGCAGTTAAAGAAGGGGGCAGTATCCAAATTTTGTTTGTAGTGAAACTAAATTTGTCTTGACCAATCTTGGAAAGAACTAATAAATTAATCTGAATATTTGATTTATAATGATATTAATTGTTGAAAGCTCATCATTTCAAAATTTTACTGTAATTTTAATATTTATCTTCAATATTAAGTACAAAAGAAAACATTTGTAATATAATTCGTTTTTAGTAAAGTGCCAATGACGCAGTAGGTCTTAGGCTTCTGCAGTGAGGCGATAGTAGTATGCATAGTATGGATTTGCTTGAAGCTATAGGAATTACCATGCTATTTGCTTGAAGCTCTACACTTTTTCAAAGAGAGTGAGTATCCTCTCACACCTATGTTCCTTGGTACCTTTCCAAGCAAAGTGATCAAACACGTTTTGAAAGTATAGTTGAGATTGTATAATGCAAGCACACTGGCTTATGAGGCATCGCCCATTTTTTTAGGGCCAATCAGAGAGAGTGGAGGTTAATCCATATACGATAAGTTGATTAGTAATTGGATTCGAATAAAAAGAGTGATTTTCATCGCAATTCATATCAGTAAGAGAATTGAATTCAGAGCGAATAGTTTATTTGAAAGGATATTAGTAGAGAAAATGAGTGGATCATTTACACTATTGGAGATTGATGGTGGAGCCTGTAGAAAAGATATACGAGTATCAAACATGGCTGTGGAAATAAGAGGAGGCTGTAGACTATGCCTTGAATTAGATGATATGTGTGCTAGATATGTGATATCATTGAGCAAATTTAAAATGGAGGAGCAATTATGTTTTGCTACGAAACTGAATATTGTGCATATAAATAGACTTCAGGCAGCATTAGATGCACTAGTGAAATATATTGGTTAAAAAAAATTGAATCAGGGATTATTATTGTTGTAATTATGTTCAATAAAACTGTTTCTAAATCAAAGATATTTTTCTTTCTATAGTAGGTTAGCGTGTATTTTAAGAGTAAAAAAAAATATCTGGTTAGTCTGAAGTTGGTTGTGAGAGTGTTAGGACTCTAAAAAATGGATTGATTTGAGAAAGAGCGAATCATGGAGCATCTTGTGTTTATGGAAAAACATTTGATTCTAGACGATGATTTTCTAGAGCTGTCTATTCAAAGGAAGATATTTTCTCACGGAATGCTTGTCGATATAATGAAAACTGATTCTCCGTCATTAGACAATTGCATGAAGCTTTTACGTCGTGGACCAATGGCATTTACACAATTCATTGACATATTAATCACGACACAGCAAAATTATATTGTGGATATGCTTTTAAACACTAGTTTAGAAATTTAGGACTTTTTTCTCATGAGAAAGATGGTGTTAAAGGATGATTTACTCCTCTCTCTCTTTCTCTCTACCCCGCTCAATTCTTTGTTTCTAGCTCAGTTTTATTGTTGCAATGAGAGTGTCAACACACATGAAAAATGTTCCATACATGTCCGCTATGCATGTACACACTTGGCAGCTGGTCATCATGTGAGAATTGTACAATGATAGATGAGTATGATGAAAAGTGCAGATTATGCAACCCGTGTAAATTGCATAGAGGATATGTTATTCAAATTAAAGGTTGTAATTCCTGTCTTGAAGAGGTGTGTGACTCTCATCCTAGAGGGCACCTATGCTCCAATTACCACTATGATAAATGTAATCAGTGGGAGAATACATATCCTGGTATGATTGGAAAGAATCCTAAGCGTGATTTTAGTTTATTGCTAAGAGACTGGTATCGTCGTGGCTTTAGATTGTTCAGGGAGGAGGAACAGGGTCAGCGATTCAACTGTTGGAACAACAAAAGAATTTGGTTTCTACGTCGTCGTTGTGAAGACAATGGCTACTATGATTATAAGCCCACTGATTTTTATTTGGCTGTGACGGAATGTGATTCGCCACTTGAGGACACTGTTTGTGAAATTGCGTCAAATAAGCAAATTGAAACATGTGAATTCTACAAAATGAATGAGAATAGTATCATTGACTATACAAAGAGATATGATAAGAGTGAAGTTACACTCTATTGTAGAAAATGTGACCCTGACATTGCAGCACATCAGGATCAATATACTGTGAATTCAGAAAATCTACCTGCATTAGTTGTTATCGACAAATACCTATACCTAGTAGAAGATGAAATCTAAAGAGTAGAAAAGTCGTTTTTATCATGTATATACATTTTTCATTTATTAATAAACAATTTCAAATACATTTTTAGAACATTTCATTCGTAGGGCACTAAAATCAATATTCAACACGCTTGTAAGGATATTTTCAATTAGAAATTCGTTCAATCGAATTAAGTCAACATACATGTCGAGAAACTGCTTGTAGGTATAGCCACGACATCTGAACATGAAAAAGAGTAGTACATGAAAGCCATATATCTTAGTCGTTATATCCTGTACTCTCCTTTGATTTTGAATAATAGTTTTCCCACTGCTTTCAATAAAGTTGCTGATGTATTCAGTTTAGAATTTATAAGATAGGCCAAGGGGATCAAATAATTCAATATTCTTCACTGTTTGAAAGATGCATAGCCAATGGCCTGTCTTCAAAGTCGATGGACTGCTATTAACAATGATTAGGCCATTTTTAACAATTGGAATTTTTTCAATGAAATCCGATGGTATGCAATAGGACTTGTACTGATACATGTATGGATCCATATTAAATACGCTAATTATTTGGTTTGTGTTCACGGTGTTAGGTCTAGTAGAACACTGCCGTCAGGTGTGATTTCCCAATAGGTTTCAAATTGACTCAATGATATTAGCGTGATACTCACAGTCAAAGCATCGGCAAATATACACTCTAAACGTACATTCCCTGTTCGTACTATGCTCATATCCTGGGTCCCCGACAAGTCCAAAACAATTACACCATGATTTTTAGAAAACATTGAATCAGTTATTCCGTTTTCAAATAGTTGGGAGTCATGATCTAGGGATTGCATAGTCAACTCATACAGACTTCTATAGGATTTTTTGTCAAATGATAGAGTGTACAGTGGTATACCATTCACTTTGCACACAAGGCTGGATAGACTTAAAAATTAAAATCATGCGGGGATTCAGTCTAGGATCCAGCGGCACTGCCACTCTTCACAAAGGCCAAAGCGAGTTTTGACGGGATTTCTCTATTGATAAATGATGAATGACCAAACAGCCATTTCGAAGACGACCTGTAGCACGTCCACCAACCATCCAAACGGACTTGTTTACGGTAGCCCACTACAATGTACGAGGTCTCAGATCTAAGTTTGACCAGTTCCTACATTTAGTGAACTCGGTCAAGCCATCTATCATGTGCATTACTGAGACCAATCTAAACCAAGAAATTCAGAGCAGTGAGGTTGCCATACAGGGATACATACTCCTCAGGCAGGATCGAGAGCGTACTGACGGCACTAAATATGGAGGAGGAGGTGTCGCTGTTTATATACAGAGCCATATACCTTGTTCATGCCTGAATATACCAGATTCAGCAGGCGAAGAAGCTCTGTGGGTCAGGATGACCCTCCCAAATAAATCCATGATTGTTGGTACCGTGTATAACCCTCCAACTTACCAGATTACCAGCTACATTGAAACCTCCCTTGAATATATTCGGGGCAAGTACGCTAATTCATGGAGACTTCAACGTCAATCATAGCGTGTGGCTTCGCAGCAAAAATACTGATAGGGAAGGGTCGGATTTGTATGATCTATCTCTCTCTTACGGGCTGGAACAACTTGTCGATTTCGACACGTATCACGGCCCAAACGGATCATCTCGTCTTGACCTATTCCTTACAGATCACCCTGACTCCTTTAAGGTAGACGCTCATGCTTTCACCAGTGACCACGTTGCCGTCGTTGCACGTGGAAACCTACGTATTCCGCCTCCAGTAAAGCATGAACGAACAATCTGGCTATACAAAAGAGGTGATTGAGACGGTTTGAGAAACACTCTTTTTTCTCAGCAGTGGAGAGCCTTCCTCCTGGAAGGCCCAGAGAAAGCTGCAGATAAGTACCAGCAGGCTCTAGTTGACTCTGTCGAAAAGCATATCCCTTCAAAGTGGATCTAGTTGTCCAGTAAGGACAAACCTTTGTTCAACGTCCTGTGTAAGAAGAAAATCCGAGCAAAGCAAAAGGCACACAAGCGATGGCTACTTTCGAAGAGCGAAGAGGACAGAATTGCATTCATAAATTCGCGCAAAGATGCTGTTCGAGCGATTCGGCAGTCCAGGGTTCAGTATAAGGAGAAATTCGCCACCAAACTTCAACTTGCTTCGGCAAAGAGTTGGTGGAAAATTGTCAAGGAGGCTTTACCGTCGTCCAAGGGGACCGCAATTCCTTCTCTCCAGAGTAACGGGACAGTGGTACAAGATCCACTGGCAAAGGCTGATTCTCTTGCTAAGGCTTTTACCAAATTTTCGAATGTAGACGATGACGGTAGAGAAGTGCCAAAATTCTCCGACCGAACCGACACTGTCCTGGAATGCGTGAATATTTCTGCTCCCAAGATCCTTCGCATTCTGCAACATCTGGATGTGACCAAAGCCATGGTTCCTGACAACATACCAAATGTTGTCCTCAAATCCTGCAGTGCCGACCTAGCTGGACCCTTATCATTGCTTTTCCGGCTGTGCTTTTTCTCCGGAACCTTCCCACGAACATGGAAGTCCGCCCATGTTATACCTACTCTAAAGCCAAAAGGCGATCCAACGAGCGCGGGCTCCTACAGGCCTATCAGCCTTCTCTCCTGTTTTGACAAAGTCTACGAGAGCGTCTCCAATAAAACACTCCTTCAGTACCTGTAATCAAATGACCTTCTAGGTGATCGCCAATATGGATTCCGCCGGAAACGCTCAACATTAGATTGCCTAGTGGCCTAGTATCAGCAGTGGATAGAACTACTGGCAATGGGATACGACATCAGGCTACTATCCTTCGAAATTGCGAAAGCTTTTGACAGAGTATGGTACCGTGGCCTGCTAAAGAAACTCTATTTGTATGGTGTTTGTGGATGTCTGTTAAAAGTGATTGAGAGCTTTCTTTCCGATCGTTCACTGCGGGTTGTTCTTGACGGGTTTATTTCCCGCGAATATCCAGTGAAAGCAGGGGTACCCCAGGGTAGTGTCTTGGGACCTACGCTCTTCCTTATCTACATAAACGACATGGGAGACAACCTCGCAAACCATCTGCAACACGAAGACCCAACACAAGCCTCCCTTTCCCTACAGATGGATCTTTTGAAAATTGAAAAGTGGTTTGATGCAGGGATGATCAGCTTAAATGCATCGAAAACAAAGGAGCTTCTAATTACCCGATCAAAGGTGCCTCGTGAACACCCCAGTTTCATCTTCAAAAATGAAGCTATAAAGAGAGTCGACGAGCTTCGTCTACTGGGAATTCATTTCTCCACCGATCACTCTTGGAACAACCACCTTGATCGGGTGAGAACCTCCTGCGCAAGAAAGCTGGGAGTTACTCTTCGCTGCAAAAACCTTCTTCCATCAAGCTCGATCATCCCACTCTACAAGTCTTGCATCAGACCCATAGCTGAATATGGATGCCTGCTATTTGCTGGTGCTCCAAAAACGCTGTTGGCTTCACTTCAGAAGATCCAGAATAGGGCAAATAGGGCGGACTGCGCCTCTACATAAGAATTGCTCCAGCCTCTAAATGAAAGGTTTGATGTAGTGTCGATGGCTGTTTTCTACAAGTACATGAATTCGCCTCCCTCAGACGAGCTCTCTCGAATTGTGCCCCCCTTTGTCCAGCCGACAAGGCAGACACGAAGGCAAACAGCTCGGTCCAATTATCTAAAGGAGGATACGCCGAAAACCGAGTACTTAAGAAACAGCTTCATCCGGCGTTGCACTTCTATCTGGAACAATCTTCCTGGGGAAATTATCCCTGCAAATCCCTCTGTTGACACCTTCAAAAGAAGGTTCAATAGACATTTAAAACCTCGAGGTCATTGAAAGAGGTAAATGAATAGCGGCATATCAGATACTTTGGAGTATCTGGCGCCGTGAATATTGGAATAAAAAAAAAATGATCGGTATAGCTACGAGAGCCGGTGGCAATATGACGATGATTGGTGATCGTATGGGGGACAAGAAGTTTAATGTTGATGCCATTGGCTCTTAGTTTTTCAACTGCCAATGCAACAGAGCTCATAACCTGTTGTTTTCGGACGTGGAGAATTGCCGATGTGATAATGACATTTGCATCGGGTGCTGCCGGAAGCGTTTTTCTCAAAATAATATTTGACGGGGCTAGTTGCAACTTTATGTCGATCTTGACATTGGGGGGTAACCATTGGGATATATTGAATATCTCATGATTTAATTTTCCAACCGGATGATACTCCAGGGTCACTGCAGTATTGAACTCACCGTCAGTATCAACACCTGATTGATATTCATAGCCCAAGGATTGACCTCTCAACTCCGTATATGCCTTTGGTGTCATCATCATAAATTGTATGTAGCTTGCATAGTTGAATAAATTTTTGATAGTGCTCACCAATGTTCTATTAATAAATACATTAATTTGTTTGAACAGGTTGTGTAGAATACAGTTTTCATAGGAGAGACCATCGGCAGCAGTTGGAGTTGTATTATCTGACTTTTTCTTCACCGCAAAATTTAAATCAATAAATGTTGATGACGAATCAATGAAATAGTCTTCATTGGAAAATATTTGAAAGTGTATATTTTCTGAGAGGGGCTGCTGGGGATGAAATTGCTCATAGTAGCCATACTTGACGCTGACATCAACATTTTCAGCATTGAACAGATTCAATGAGGAACTGATTGATGGATGTGAGTCCTTGTGACGGAGATAAGTCATCTTAAGAGAATTAATCCTTCTTTAAACTAACAATCTTTTTCTTTGTCTTCTTCTGGTCTTCGTTGTTTTACTTCTCAAATTTCTTGTTGATGTCCTTCGCTTCCCGGCTGGGTAGAGACTGATGAGTGAATGGCGCGCACACATCCTTTTCAATCCCTTTCCATTTTGCTGAGATTTTAATTGCTCACCAACAGCTCTTACTGAAGATTTAATATTTTCCTTAACACTCTCGTTGAAATTCTTACCCGACCCTCAGTCCTGTAGTGTTGAGGCAGCAAAATTTGACGAAGCAGGTACAAGATATTTTCTGGCAAGGGGTAGTGCAGAACGAAATAGCCTAGCAAACCAGCTACCAAGACCATAGCCAGACATTGTAGTACGCCCCTTAGTAGTAGTTCAATCCATTGCCAATTTGACGTGGACTCAGAGCACCAACATAGCAATCGATATCGGGACAGACAAATGGCATTCTTCTATTGTTCATTTTAGGAGTTGGTGTCGCCGACAATGGGTCGAAAATGACATGAAATCACTGCTTAACCTTTTGCTATGGCTAGAGGATCACCCAATTCACTTCTTAGTGTTAACAGACAGAGTTCCAAATCCGAAGTGTTTACAGGAACATACTGAAGATGCTTTATATTATAGTGATAAACAAGTTCATGGGTTGTTTTTCGCTCAAGAACATGTAGGAGGTGGACATTTGAATCACCAACTCTTGAAGTTTTCAGAAAAGATGCATAGAGAAATATGCAAGAGTCTGAGGCGAAACCAGGTGGATAATCAGCAAAAATAACTTGATCCATCCCGTAAACAGTGCCAGCGTTTTTTTCATTGATCATATTCTGTTTAAAGCCAAGAACGTCTCTCAGATTATCATTAAGAGTAATTATTTCAGTGTCAACAGGTGAGGTAATGTAAATCCTATCGTGTTCCATTGAATAATTAAAATAGAATTTACCATTCCTACGATATGAGATTTTTCTATTAATTGTATGACACAAATCTGTCATACTATCAAATTCTATATATTTCAATTTGACATATGGATATTCGCTAGATTAAAGTGCTTCAACCCATTCATACTCGACAAAGAATGATCAATCGAAAGGTATAACTTTTATGTCATACACACAATCCTTTCTGAGGATGTCATAGGTATTTTTCAGAATACAGTCGACAAGAGCCACTTCATACTTTCCGTCATCGAATTTGATGGTCGGGGAGAGTTTCGTCCAAAAATCACTTGTTTTATTCAAGTCATTGTAGAGAGGATCAGAAACGTTGGACATAAATGTTACATTGAAATCATTGGGCATTGTCAATATCTTCAACACTAATCCAAGAATCAAAATTTGAGTTGTATCCTAGCCACCGAACGATTAACTGTTTCCTACCCCTGTGAGTACGAGTCTTTAATATCTTTTCAATTTGATAGATTTCACTATTATTTTTAACTTTTTTTAGTTCATAGTAATAAAAGCCGCCGAGAATTTCTTCATCTTTGGTATCACGCAAACGATAAGTTATGGGTTTAGTGTCTAGGATTTTTGATACTTTAAAAAGTTCTGTGGACCACAAATAATTACCCTTTTCAATAACATTAGTTGCTCTATTAATTCGAATAGTATTAGATTATCCACCGACACCAGGTGGATAATCAGCAAAAATAACTTGATCCATCCCGTAAACAGTGCCAGCGTTTTTTCATTGATCATATTCTGTTTAAAGCCAAGAACGTCTCTCAGATTATCATTAAGAATAATTATTTCAGTGTCAACAGGTGAGGTAATGTAAATCCTATCGTGTTCCATTGAATAATTAAAATAGAATTTACCATTCCTACGATATGAGATTTTTCTATTGATTGTATGACACAAATCTGTCATACTATCAAATTCTATATATTTCAATTTGACATATGGATATTCGCTAGATTAAAGGGCTTCAACCGATTCATACTCGACAAAGAGTGATCAATCGAATGGTATAACTTTTATGTCATACACACAATCCTTTCTGAGGATGTCAGAGGTATTTTTCAGAATACAGTCGACAAGAGCCACTTCATACTTTCTGTCATCGAATTTGATGGTGGGGGAGAGTTTCGTCCAAAAATCACTTGTTTTATTCAAGTCATTGTAGAGAGGATCAGAAACGTTGGACATAAATGTTACATAGAAATCATTGGGCATTGTCAATATCTTCAACACTAATCCAAGAATCAAAATTTGAGTTGTATCCTAGCCACCGAACAATTAAATGTTTCCTACCCCTGTGAGTACGAGTCTTTAATATCTTTTCAATTTGATAGATTTCACTATTATTTTTAACTTTTTTTAGTTAATAGTAATAAAAGCCACCGAGAATTTCTTCATCTTTGGTATCACGCAAACGATAAGTTATGGGTTTAGTGTCTAGGATTTTTGAGACTTTAAAAAGTTCTGTGGACCACAAATAATTACCCTTTTCAATAACATTAGTTGTTTTATTAATTCGAATAGTATCACCAACATTAAATTTTTTCTTCGTGACAATCGTTTCATTGGAATATTGTTTAAGAAAGGTATCAACTGTATCATGATCAGAATGATGAATTTCCGTTGGGGTTGAGTTGGACAATGATCGATGAGGTCGTTGATTATAAATCGACATGATTTTATCTAAATCATGAATTAAAGCATATGTATTTTTCAATGTACAATATCTTGAAACTAAAAGTCGAATAGTTCGTATCAATCATTCAGCCAATGCACCCTGTATAGGACCATGACTGTGATAGAGCAGTGTATTATATTTCGCTAGTACTTTTGCAACATGGGGATTAACAAATTCTTTACCACGATCTGTTTGAATTTTTTTATACGAATCCTGTTCGAGAATACTTTCAACGGCCTGAGCAACTTCAACACCTCTCTTTGAGCGCAATGGAATTCCATTTGCATAGCGACTAAAAACACTGATTGCAAGTAGAATGTACTTGTACGGTGTATTGTGACGTCTTTGAAGCTCATCAAGAGTTAAGAGATCTGCTTGCATAATATGCAATGGGAAAAAGGCTTTAGTTTTTCGATAATGATTAGCAGGAAGCCTATGAATTCTATGCAGAGTGTAACTTGATTCATTTTGTAGATAGTCTTGTACACTTTTAGCGGGAACACCAGTGGATTTTGGAAAGAGTGGTGGGGGAACTTAAACTTCCTGCTTCACCAATATTTTCATAAAAACGTTTCAGAACTTCAACCATTTTGAGCGTAAACATGTAGTTTAACGTCCGCTACCCTTTTGTACACTAGTGCCTGATTGGGGTGATGGCGACATTGACTTGATACGTCTGCACTTTTGTCTAGCTATCAGTGGTTTGCTGCTCCTCCTCCTCACCATCGTCAATTTTCCATTAGGTGTGCTAGTATTTTCCAAAATTGATTTAAAATCTTCTTTTTCTTCTTCATGTTCATATTTTAATGATGTTGATGATGTGTATGTTCATTTAATTTTTTTAGAATTTTCCTATTGCTAATAAGGCTTTTGAGGAAGTTTAATGTATTTTGAAAGGTGTATAGATGAGCGTCAAATGATAATAGTCCTTTCCGATTTGCAACCATATCATAGATTAAATCAAGTAGATTATAGCTCTTGCCCTAAATTATAATCCCTTTCCCATTGCTATCAACTTGAATATGATCTTGACCACTTTCCATGAGATATGTCATGAGTCGTTTACTTTGTTCGCGATATGAGTGGGGTATTAGATTTCCAATGCTCGACACAATTGAATCCAATTCCTCCTTCTTTAATTGTGTTCCAGCAGAAGAAGGATCCTGAGAAGATGGTTCTCCTCATCCTCAATATTCTCAATATTCTCGTTGTCAATGAATTTACTCAGATTGTCCTCAAAGTGTTCCACGGGTGAGAGAGCGAGTTCTATTGGAATCAATTTATAGGGTTTCGCCATTCTCTCTCTAGAGAAAACTGTTTACAAGTCCTGAAATTACCGGTAGTAAAAGTGTAAAAAAGCTACCGCTCGCCTGAAGAAGAAGTTTCGTTTTAAAATTCTTCCCTTTGTTTTTAGAGGCCAATGTACGTGCAATGGAACGATGTTGCTTTGCCTGTTGCTTAACTACTTCTGACAGTTGAATATTGCCCTCGGTCAAATTTAAACAAAGTTCAGATATTAGATTAATGAAATCATTGTCAACACCATGTTTGAGTATGGCTTTCCTAAGTGGGGTTTTGAAGTGCTTAGAACTCAAAATAAATGTCTATTTTCCTTTAGTTTCTTCAGTGTCATGATAGCAACTAATAGGTCTTTTTACTCTTCACGGGGAGATATACTGTAATTTCATTATCAAAAATATCTGTGACTACATGGAAATCCTCAGGTTTATTTTGATTAAGATCCAATACGATATGGCCGTAGGGTTTATTAGTTGCTTGATTGTACACTGAGAGCAGAAATTTAGTTGCCCCGGGTATATTTGATTATTGAGAGTTATTAGCGAGCTAGAATCACGAACAACTCTATAGATGATACAGTAGGTGCAGTTAAATGCAAGTGTCGCATACAGTTGCTCTGATGAAAGAGGTTGTGTAGAACCAGAGTAATGGAAATCTGTTCATGATGAGAGTGAACGGTGAACAATTGCAGCATTTCCTGAGACCATTGTTCAATAGATCCAGCCAGATCCTCAATACCCAGCCATGAGTTTGGTTCAATAATGTTGAAAACATTAAGTCCCTGCATAAATTGTATCTGCACCAATCCCACTATGCCAATTGCTTTTATTTTATCGTATGACTCCTGCCATGCACAGCGTTAAGAATTGGGGAGGCGGGGGGGTCAGGGAGGATTAAGGCATCAGTCAATCAAAAAGTTTATTTACAAAAGGGGACATCTGGGGACTTTTTTTATTTTTATTTTTCAACTGGCAACCAAACTTTTTACCCTGTTCTAAATGAATTTGAGGGTAACTTTTTCAATTGGGTTAATAAATTAATATCAACTTTGGACACATTTAACAAGAGGGGAAGCGGGTCCACCATTCTATACATTGAACAAATGGATTTGAAACTCAATAGATTTAGAAAAAAACTTTATTTTAAGGGGGCGGGTAGTAGTCGACGAATAAAATGCCACCCAGATTTTTCGGCTACAGGAGGGGCTCAGGGTTTCAATTTTGAAACAGGGCTGCAATGCTTTAAATATGCATTTTTAGCAGCAGCCCATAAAACATTAAAAAGTGAGTCAACAATGAAAAATCTCGACAGACTTGCACGTAACGGTGGAGACAATTTCTCTAAAGTAAATTTTGATTGTTTAGAGGGAAAATATCCGGTGTACTTAAAAGAAATAACTATATTTGAAAAAGCAACTGAAAATCTTGGGTTGGGGCGGTTGTTCTCCTGTATGACATAGAATTTGTAAATGGGAGAAAGAAACCGAATAAAAAAGGATTTTTATATTCAGTTAGGACACCGTTGGTAGATAATGTTGAAAATTGGGTTTGGATTATCTATGAGCCACCCAAAGATGTAAATTCCTACGGTCATTTTTCCCTGTTACGGCAAAAAGTTGACTCTTATCTCGAGGTAAAAAGTATGGGGAACGTCACTATTGCTCCATGTGCCTTTCCTCATTAAGAACTCAACAAACATTCACGGATCACATGAGATATTGTAAAATTCATGGCAATCAAAGAATAGAAATGCCGGCAGAAGGCAAAGATGCTTTACAATTTAGAAACTTCCAAAATTCCCTGCTACAGGATTATAAAATATCTTTGGATTGTGAATCAAGACTGTTGGAGGTATCAGACCCATCAAGGCCAAATATAGTAAAGGAACACAAACTAGTTGCGTTTTCCTATGCGCATGCCCGTCGCGATACCAACAATGAATTGCAATTGGAAGAGTTTTTTTTACTATGGATGAGGAGGATAGCATGGAGAAGTTATTGTTGTGTTTAATAAAAACAGCAAACGGTGCAATTTAATGATTGCGTCACACCAACTACCCAATGTCATTATCAGATAAGGAGAAACGGGCATTAGACTACGGGACAATTTATTGGGTTTGTAGACTATATCACACCAATATAACTCCTGCGCTTTACTAGCTCTTTTCATGATTGGCCCAAGTCCTGTGGAGGGGACCGCTATTTTGTAATTATGTTCGCAAACTTACTACATTATTCGAAATATCTATCCAATGATTTGTTTTAAAAATTTCGATGATTTAAACGTTCACATAGCTCTTATAATTTAAACTTCCTGAGGAACATTGTATCTAGCATCTTTTTCATTACCAAATGTCTTAGCGAAGTTCAAACCGAATAGCGCCATTGTTTGACTGAGGCTAACATGCAATTTCTCTTTTTGCTGATTAAGAACTTTTCTTTATTTTTTTGAAGATAGATTGAAGCTAGAGCCCTCCAATTTGATCAAAAGCCTTACATGGAAACTTTTATTGACACCTTTGTCAGTAAGCGTTCACAAGCGAAAATGAAAGCTGGAAAAGTAGTCTATAAACTCATTTTGAACTCAGCTTTCGGTAAAATGTGCGAGACCGTACGAAACAGAAGTCAATGTGACATTGTAGCCAATCCCAAAGATTGTGCTCGAATCATTGCGGATCCAAACTTCACATCGTTCACAATCATAGACTTTGATATTGTGCTCCTACGCCGTAAGAAAAGAAACATTGTTTTAAATAAAAATATTGCAGGGGGAGTGCAATAACTGAAATATCTATGAAACTCATGTTGTCATTTGATTTTAATGTATGCAAGGTACAGTGACCGATTGCGGACAAGTTCAAGTGTATTACGGGGACACTGATTCACTCCTGTTAAAAGTCAAAACTGAAAATCTATTGAATGATTTGGAAAATGGTGAGTACATTAGCTCACGAATGGACTACACTAATTGGGATCAATCCCGCTACCCAGAGCTAGTGAAACGCCAGGCCCCAAATCAATTGTTAATGCTAAAATATGAAACGGGTTGCGATCTGATATCCAGTGGTGTGTTTCCTGGGCTGAAGGTATACTGTGTGGAAACGCACAACAATGATATCAAACAAGTTTGCAAGGGGGTACCTACGCACTTTGTAAAAAATAATTTCGACATGAGTGTGTATAGAAACTGTGTGGAACGTAGTTTAGTCCCAAGAGCGAAAGTCATGGGGATTCGCTCTTTACAATTTAAAAACTACACAGTTAGAGTTGAGAAAAACGCCATGTCAGCCATATCGGACAAAGTCTATGTATTTCAGGATGGTATGAAGGTACTACCACACGGTCATTATTTAATTTCAGACCGAAGTGAATGTATAGAGTACAGAAAAAATTTGGTCTAGAAAAATTAACTTAAATTCATTTAAAAAAATAGTAGAAATTGGGTGGGAGGGTTTTTTGGGTAATGGGTGTTTTTTTTAAATTCCTTTTTCTATATCACAAACCATTTTCAATGTGTGTGTGCAAGGCAGATAAATTTCCACTATTTAATGCCCCGACCCCGGCCCGCCGCAGCGGGCCCTGCGGCCGCCGCAGCGGCCACCCCCGGGGGGATCCTAAAATTTAAAATGCTGTAAATAAAAGTGATATTATTATTTTAAGTGCATTATTCATTAAATGTTGTATTTTTTCTATAAATAAATAAAAAAAAAGTTTATTTATTTAAGTGTTAATTCTAGTGCATATGTAAATGTTGTATTTTATTATAAATAAATTGAAAAAGTGTATTTTTTCATGTTTAATGTGCTTTTTTCAATTTAGTATTTTTGAAGTGTTGTTACTTTTTTATGTTTAATAAAAGAAAATATGATTCTTTATTCGTCTTCTTCTTCTCATTATTATTCTTGAACGGAGTAGTATAGGGAAATTATTTAGTCATTAGACAGCCATAGTCTACGATTAGCTGTCTAGGTGAGCTGTTGAAGGGAACATGTATCAATTCAAAACACCATTCAGATCGTTTCTGTGTGGGCCGTCAATGTCAGGCAAACAACACTCTTAACTAAATTAATTAAAAATTGCGATAAAATGTTTGTGGAAAAGCCGAAAAAAATCTACTACTGTTACAGTATTTGGCAGGAGTCATACGCTAAAATAAAAGCAATTTCCACGACGGGATTGGTGCAGATACAATTCATACGGGGACTTGATGTTTTCAGCATTATTGAACCAAACTATTGGCTGATTATTGACGATCTCGCTGAATCTATTGAACAATGGTCCCAGGAAATGCTGCAACTGTTCACTGTTCGCTCTCATCATGAACAGATTTTCGTTACTCTGGTTCTACACAATCTCTTTCATCAGAGCAAATGTGTGCGAACACTTGCATTGAACTGCACCTACTATATTATCTACAGAGCTGTTCGTGATTCTAGCTCGCTAATAACTCTCAATAAACAGATATACCCTGGCGCCCTTAAATTTCTGCTCTCAGCATACAATCAGGAAACTAATAAACCTTACGGCTATATCCTACTGGATCTTCATCAAAATACACCCAAGGATCTGCGTGTGGTCAAAGATATTTTCGACAATGAAATTACAGTATATCTCCCCGAGAACACTAAAAAGACCTATTAGTTGCTATTATGACACTGAAGAAACTGCATGAAAATAGACATCTGTTTTCGGTTCTAAGCACTTCAAAACCCTCGCTTAGGAAAGCCATACTCAAACTTGGTATTGAAAATGATTTCATTAATCTAATATCTGAACTTCGTTTAAATTTGACCGAGGGTAATGTTTAACTGCCAGAAGTAGTTAAGCAACAGGCAAAGCAACATCGTTCCATTGTACGTACATTGGCCTCTAAAAAGAAAGGAAAGAATTTTAAAAAGAAACGACTTCTTCAGGCGGGCGGTAGCTTTTTCACACTTTTACTGCCAATAATTGCAGGACTTGTAAACAGTTTTCTCTAGAGAGAATGGCAAAACCCTATAAATTGACTCCAATAGAACTCGCTCTCTCACCCGTGGAACACTTTGAGAAAAATCTGAGTAAATTCTTTGACAATGAGAATATTGAGGATGATGAAAAACTGGTTTTACTTCAAGACAAACATAAGCCCTATCGCTCGAAGGCCAATGGTATTGATCACAAAAAGAATCATCTCCTCGGGATTCTGCTGATGATGGAACACAATTAAAGAAGGAGGAATTGTATTCAGTTGTATTGAAAATTGGAAATCTAATGCCCCATTCATATCGTGAACAAAATAAACGACTCCTAACTTATCTCATGGAAAGTGGTCAAGATCATATTCAAGTTGATGGCAATGGGAAAGGGATTATAATTGAGGGTAAGAGCTATAATCTACTTGATTTAATCTATGATATGTTTACAAATCAAAAAGGACTATTATCATTTGACGCTCATCTATACTGCTTTCTAAATATATTAGAATTCCCCAAAAGCCTTATTAGCAATAGACAAATTCTAAAAAAAATAATGAACATGCATCAACATCATCATCAACAACACCATTAAAACATGAAGAAGAAGAAGAAGAAGAAGAAGATTTTAAATCAATCTTGGAAAATACTAGCACACCTAGTGGAAACTTGACAATGGTGGCGAGGAAAAAGCAAAAACGTATCATGTCACCATCACCAACCACAACTAGTATACAAAAGGGTAGTGGGCGTTACACAACGTGTTTACGTTCAAAATGGTTGAAGTTCTGAAAGGTGTTTATGAAAATACTGGTGAAGCGGGGAGTTTAAGTTCCCCCACCACTCTTTCCAAAGTCACTGGTGTTCACACTAAAAGTGTACAAGACTATCTACAAAATGAATCAAGTTGCACTCTGCATAGAAATCATAGACTTCGTGCTAATCATTATCGAAAAACTAAAGCCTTTTTCCCATTGCTTATAATGCAAGCAGATCTCCTGACTCTAGATGAGATTCAACAACGCCACAATACACCGTACAAGTACATTCTACTTGCAATCAGTGTTTATAGTCGTTATACATATGCAATTCCATTGCGATCAAAGAGAGGCGCTGAAGTTTTTCAGGCCATTGAAAGTATTCTCGAACAGGATTCGTATAAAAAAATTCAAACGGATCGTGGTAGTGAATTTGTTAATCCACATGTTGCAAAAGTACTATAGGAATATAATACACTGCTCTATCATCGTCATAGTCCTGTAAAGGCTGCATTGGCCGAACGATTAATAAGAACTATTCGGCTTTTAATTTCAAGATATTGTACATTGCAAAATACACCGGCTTTTATTCATGATTTAGATAAAATCATGTTGATTTATAATCAACGACCTCATCGATCATTGTCCAACTCAACCCCAACGGAAGTTCATCATTCTGATCATGATACAATTGACACCTTTCTTAAACAATATTCCAGTGAAACGATTGTCAAGAAGAAAAATAAATTCAATGTTGGTGATACTGTTCGAATTAATAAAACAACTAATGTTTTTGAAAAGGGGAATTACTTGTGGTCCACAGAACTTTTTAAAGTGCCAAAAATCCTAGACACTAAACCGATTACTTATCGCCTGCGCGATACCAAAGATGAAGAGATTCTCGGCGGCTTTTATGACTATGAACTACAAAAGGTTAAAATAATAGTGAAATCTATCAAATTGAAAAGATATTAAAGACACGTACTCGCAGGGGTAAGAAACAGTTACTTGTTCGGTGGCTAGGATAAAACTCTGATTTTGATTCTTGGATCGGTGTTGAAGATATTGACAATGCCCAATGATTTCTATGTAACTTTTATGTCCAATGTTTCTGATCCTCTCTACAACGACATGAATATGACAAGTGATTTTTGGACGAAACTCTCCCCGGCCATCAAATTTGACGGTGCGTATGAAGTGGCTCTTGTCGATTGTATCTCAAAAATACCTATGACATCCTGAGAAAGGATCGCGTGTATGATATAAAAGTTATACCATTCGATTGGACACTCTTTGTCGACTATGAATGGTTTGAAGCACTTAAATCTAGTGAATATTCACATGCCAAATTGAAATATATTGAATATGATAATATGACAGATTTGTGTCGTACAATCAATAGAAAAATCTCATATCATAGCAATGGTAAATTCCATTTTAATTATTCATTATAACACGATAGGATTTACATTACCTCACCTGTTGACACTGAAATAATTATTCTCAATGATAATCTGAGAGACGTTCTTGGCTTTAAACAGAATATAATCAATGGGAAAAATGCTGGCACCGTTTACAGGATGGATCAAGTTATTTTTGCTGATTATCCACCTGGTTTCGCCTCAGACTCTTGCATATTTCTCTATGCATCCTTTGTGGAAACATCGAGAGTTGGTAATTCAAATGTCCCCCTCCTACGTGTTCTTGAACGAAAAACAACTCATGAAATTGTACATCACTATAATATAAAGCATCTTCAGTATGTTCCTGTAAACACTTCGTATTTGGAACTCTGTCAGTTAACACTAAGAAGTGAATTGGGTGATCCTCTAGCAATAATAAAAGGCTTAACAGTGATTACATGTCATTTTCGACCCATTGTTGGCGACAGCACAATCACCTAAAATGAACAATAGAAGAATTCCATTTGTCTGTCCCGATATCGATTGCTATGTTGGTGCTTTGAGTCCACGTCAAATAGGCAATGGATTGGACTACTACAAGGGGCTTACTACAATGTCTGGCTATGGTCTTGGTAGCTGGTTTGCTAGGCTATTTCGTTCTGCACTACCCCTTGCCAGAAAATATCTTGTATCTGCTGCATCAAATTTTGCTGCCTCCACACTACAGGACTGGGGGTCGGGCAAGAATTTCAAGGAGAGTGTTAAGGAAAATATTAGATCTTCAGCAAGAGCCGTTGGTGAGCAATTGAATCTATTGAATCATTGAATCATTGAATCTAAGCAATTGAATCATTGAATCTATTCAATGCTGAAAATGTTGATGTCAGTGTCAAGTATGGCTACTATGAACAATTTCATCCCCAACAACCCCTCTCGGAAAATATACACTTTCAAATATTTTCCAATGAAGACTATTTCATTGATTTGTCATCAACATTTATTGATTTAAATGTTGCGGTGAAGAAAAAGTCAGATAATACAACTCCAACTGTTGCCGACGGTCTCTCCTACGAAAACTTTATTCTACACAACCTATTCAAACAAATTAATGTATTTATTAATGGAACATTGGTGAGCACTAGCAATAATTTATCCAACAATGCAAGCTACATACAATTTATGATGATGACACCAAAGGCATACAAGGAGTTGAGAGGAAAATCATTTGGCTATGAATATCGATTAGGTGTTGATACTGACGGCTAGTTGACAACTGCAGTGACCCAGGAGTATCATCTGGTTGGAAAATTAAATCATGAGATATTCAATATATCCCAATGGCTACCCCCCAATGTCAAGATTGACATAAAGTTACAGCTGGCCCCATCGAATTTTATTTTGAGAAAAACACTTCCTGCAGCACCCGATGCAAATGTCATTATCACATCGGCAATTCTCCACGTCCGAAAACAACAGGTTATGAGCTCTGTTGCATTGGCAGTGGAAAAGCTAAGAGCCAATGGTAACAACATTAAACTTCTTGTCCCCCATACGATCACCAATCAACGTCACATTGCCACCGGCTCTCTTAGCTATAGCGATTCATCATTTATCAATGGAGAAATCCCATCAAAGTTGGCTTTGGCCTTTGTGAAGAGTGGCAGTGCCGTTGGATCCTGTACTGAATCCCCCCATGATTTTAATATTTTTGGTCTATCTAGCCTTGTGTGTAAAGTGAATGGTATTCCACTGTACACTCTATCATTTGACAAAAATCCTATAGAACTCTGTACGAGTTGACCATGCAATCCCTAGATCATGACTCTCAACTATTTGAAAATGGAATAACCGATTCAATGTTTTCAAAAATCTTGGGGTAATTGTTTTGGACTTGTCGGGGACTCAGGATATGAGCATAGTACGAACAGGGAATGTACGTCTAGAGTGTACATTTGCCGATGCTTTGACTGAAAGTATCACGCTAATATCACTGAGTCAATTTGAAACCTATTGAGAAATCACACCCGACGGCAGTGTTCTACTAGACCTGGTACCATGAACAAAAACCAAATAATCAACGTATTTAGTATGGATCCATACATAACCCAGTACAAGTCCTATTGCATACCTTCGGACTTCATTGAAAACATTCCAAGTGTGAACAATACCCTAATCATTGTTAATAGCAGTCCATCGACTTTGAAGACTGGCCATTGGCTATGCATCTTTCAAACAGCGAAGAATATTGAATTTTTTGATCCTTTGGCCTATCGTATAAATTCTACACGCCATACATCAGCAACTTTATTGAAAGCAGCGGGAAAAAAATTATTCAAAATCAACGATGAGTACAGGATTTAACGACTAAGACATGTGGCTTTCATGCACTACTCTTTTTCATGTTCAGATGTCGTGGTTATACCTACAAGCAGTTTCTCGACATCTACGTTGACTTACCTCTATTGAACGACTTTCTAGTGGAAAATATACTTACAAGCGTATTTAATATTGATTTTAGTGCCCTACGTATAAAATGTTCTAAAAATGTATTATTAAATTGTTTATTAATAGTATAATAGTATAATAGTATAATATATTAATAGTATTAAAAGTATAATTGAAATTGTTTATTAATAAATTATAAAAATTTATATACATGATTAAACGACTTTTCTACTCTTTAGATTTCATCTTCTACTAGGTATAGGTATTTGTCGACAACAACTAGTGCAGGTAGATTATCTGAATTCATAGTATACTCATCCTGATGTACTGCAATGTCAGGGTCACATTTTTTACAGTAGTGTGTAACTTCACTCTTGTCATATCTCTTTGTATAGTCAATGATACTATTCTCATTCATTCTATAGAATTCATATGTTTCAAGTTGCTTGTTTGAAGCAATTTCACAAACAGTGTCCTCAAGTGTCGAATCACATTCCGTCACAGCCAAAGGAAAATCAGTGGGTTTATAATCATAACACCCATTGTCTTCACAACGATGACGTAGAAACCATATTCTTTTGTTGTTCCAATAGTTGAATCGCTGACCCGGCTCCTCCTCCCAGAACAATCTAAAACCACGACGATACCAATCTCGTCGAAATAAACTAAAATCACGCTTAGGATTCTTTCCAATCATACCTGGATATGTATTCTCCCACTGATTACATTTATCATAGTGACAATTGGAGCATAGGTGGCCACTAGGATGAGAGTCACACACCTCTTCAAGACAGGAATTACAACCTTTAATTTGTACAGCATATCCTCTATGCAATTTACACGGGTTGCATAATCTACACTTTTCATCATACCTATCAATCATTGTGCAATTCTCACATGATGACCAGCTGCCGAGTGTGTACATACATAGCGGTGATGTATGAAACATTTTTTCATGTGTTGGCACTCTCACTGTCACAATAAAACTGAGCTATAAACAACAAAAAATTGTCTGAGATATAGAGAGAGGAGTAAATCATCCTTTAACACCATCTTTCTCATGAAAAAAAGTCCTAAATTTCTAAACTAATGTTTAAAAGCATATCCACAATATGATTTTGCCGTGTCGTGATCAATATATCAATAAATCGTGTAAATTCATTTGGACCACGATGTAGAAGCCTCATACAATAGTCTAATGATGGAGAATCAGTTTTCATTATATCGACAAGCATTCCCCGAGAAAATATCTTCCTTTGAATAGATAGCTCTAGAAAATCGTCATCTAGAATCAAACGTTTTTCCATAAGCACTAGGTTCCTCATGATTCGCTCTTTCTCAAATCTATCCATTTTTTAGAGTCCTAACACTCTCACAACTAACTACAGACTGACCAGAATTTTTTTCTACTCTAAAAAATATACGCTAGTCTACTATAGAAAGAAAAGTACCTTTGATTTAGAAACAATTTTATTGAGCATAATTAAAAACAATAATATTCACTGATGCATTTTGTTCTCATCAATATATTTCGATAGCACATCTAATGCTGCCCGAAGTCTATTTATATGCACAATATTCAGTTTCGCAGCAAAACATAGTTGCTCCTCCTGCTTAAATTTGCTTAATGATATCACGTATCTAGCATATATATCGTCCCATTCAAGGCATAGTCTACAGGCTCCGGTTATTTCCACAGCCATATTTGGTACTCGTATATTGTTGCTGCTGCCGGCTCCATCATTAATCTCCAATAATGTAAATGCGCCACTCATTTTTCTCTACTAATATCCTCTCAAATAAACTATTCTCTCTGAATTTAATTCTCTTACTAATATGAATTGTAATGAAAACCATTCCTTTTATTCAAATCCAATCACCAATCAAGTTATCGTATATTGAGCAACCATCGCTGTCTCTGATTGGCCCCCTAAAAAATGAGTGTTGCCTCAAAAACCGGTCTGGTTTTTACCTTGCCAGCTTTTTAAAATGTACACGTGTAACTCTAATGTCACAGGCATGGGTTTTCTTGACCCGGTTCTTGTGTAATTGCATGTGTAATTCGAATCTTATATACTCTTACTACTTATCTATTCTACTTAAACTGCCTTTGGGATTCAGAGGTCATTCCTAAAGAATTGGAACAAAATTCGAACTTTAGCGTAAAGAGTTAGGTATTGAATAGGGGAAGAACCCTTCTTTTACGTAATAAAAATATACGAATATAGAAGTACGTTAAGTAAGTTATTTCGTAAGTTACGTCAGATCAAAATTTCGGGAAAGCCATTTAGCCAAAAAAAGTAAAATTAATATGCAAATTTCATTTTAATTATTTATATACGGTGAGCCAAAATCAAAGCTGCATTAATTCAAAAACGTTCAGAAATTAAATTAAAAAAAACAGTTTTTTTAACTGAAAATAAGGAGCAACATTAAAACTTAAAACGAACAGAAATTATTCTGTATATGAAAGGGGCTGTCTCCTCCTCAACGCCTGGCTCTTTACGCTAAAGTTTTTTATTGTTTTAATAAATAGAGTTGTGAGAAAAAGTCTAGCTTTAGCGTAAAGAGTGGGGCGTTGAGGAGGGGACAGCCCCTTTCATAGACGGAATAATTTCTGTTCGTTTTAAGTTTTAATGTTGCTCCTTACTTTTAGTTAAAAAAAACTTTTTTTCTTATTTATTTCTGCTAAAAAGCCTCCTTCTAAAACATTTTATGCAAAGTCATTCAAAAGCAAAATCTGAAACTAACATTTATTTAAGGAGTATTTTCCAAACAAAATTACAAATGGCAGGCAGACGGCCAAAAATTTTTGGAAAACAACTATAATTTTTTATAACTTTTGAATAAAAGTAGTTGCTATCATGTATGGTATTATCACTTTTGCTACTAGACCACCTTCTTTTTTAACACAAATTTAAAATTCTTCAAGTCTAGTTGTCTTATATCCACAAATAGTATACAAAAGGGTAGCGGGCGTTACACTACGTGTTTACGTTCAAAATGGTTGAACTTCTGAAAGGTGTTTATAAAAATATTGGTGAAGCGGGGAGTTTAAGTTCACCCACCACTCATTCCAAAGTCGATGGTGTTCACACCAAAAGTGTACAAGACTATCTACAAAATGAATCAAGTTACACTCTGCATAGAAATCATAGACTTCGTGCTAATCATTATCGAAAAACTAAAGCCCTTTTCCCATTGAATGTCGCCATCACCCCCATCAGGCACTAGTATACAAAAGGGTAGCGGACGTTACACTACATGTTTACGTTCAAAATGGTTGAAGTTCTGAAAGGTGTTTATTTAAATATTGGTGAAGTGGGGAGTTTAAGTTCACCCACCACTCTTTCCAAAGTCACTGGTGTTCACACCAAAAATGTACAAGACTATCTACAAAATGAATCAAGGTACACACTGCATAGAAATCATAGACTTCGTGCTAATCATTATCGAAAAACTAAAGCCCTTTTCCCATTGAATATAATGCAAGCAGATCTCCTGACTCTAGATGAGATTCAACAACGTCACAATACACCATACAAGCACATTCTACTTGCAATCAGTGTTGATAGTCGTTATGCATATGCCATTCCATTGCGGTCAAAGAGAGGCGTTGAAATTGCTCAGGCCATTGAAAGAATTCTCGAACAGGATTCATATAAAAAAATTCAAACGGATTGCGGTAGTGAATTTGTTAATCCCCATGTTGTAAAAGCACTAGTGAAATATAGTACACTGCTCTATCATAGTCATAGTCCTATAAACACTGCATTGGCCGAACGATTGATAAGAACTATTCGGCTTTTAATTTCAAGATATTGTTCATTGAAAAATACACCAGCTTTTATTCCTGATTTAGATAAAATCATGTTGATTTATAATCAACGACCTCATCGATTATTGTCCAACTCAACCCCAACGGAAGTTCATCATTCTGATCATGATACAATTGACACCTTTCTTAAACAATATTCCAATGAAACGATTGTCAAGAAGAAAAATAAATTCAATGTTGGTGATACTGTTCGAATTAATAGAACAACTGATATTTTTGAAAAGAGGAATTACTTGTGGTCCACAGAACTTTTTAAAGTGGCAAAAATCCTAGACACTAAACCCATTTTTTATCGCCTGCACGATACCAAAGATGAAGAGATTCTCGGCGGCTTTTACGACTATGAACTACAAAAAGTTAAAAATAATAGTGAAATCTATCAAATTGAAAAGATTTTAAAGACACATACTCGCAGGGGTAAGAAACAGTTACTTGTTCGGTGGCTAGGATACAACTCTGATTTTGATTCTTGGATCAGTGCTGAAGATATTGACACTGCCCAATGATTTCTATGTAACTTTTATGTCCAATAATTCCGATCCTCTCTACAACGACTTGAATACGACAAATGATTTTTGGACGAAACACTCCCCCGCCATCAAATTTGACGGTGCGTATGAAGTGGCTCTTGTCGATTGTATTCTCAAAAATACCTATGACATCCTGAGAAAGGATCGTGTGTATGATATAAAAGTTATACCATTCCATTGGACACCCTATGTCGACTATGAATGGGTTGAAGCACTTAAATCTAGCGAATATCCACATGCCAAATTGAAATATATTGAATAGGATAATATGACAGATTTTTTCGTACAATCAATAGAAAAATCTCATATCGTAGGAATGGTAAATTCCATTTTAATTATTCATTGGAACACGATAGGATTTACATTATCTCACCTGTTGACACTGAAATAATTATCTCAACGATAATCTGAGAGACGTTCTTGGCTTTAAACAGAATATGATCAATGGGGAAAATGCTGGCACCGTTTACGGGATGAATCAAGTTATTTTTGCTGATTATCCACCTGGTTTCGCCTCGGACTCTTGCATATTTCTCTATGCATCCTTTGTGGAAACATCGAGAGTTGGTAATTCAAATTTACCCCTCCTTCGTGTTCTTGAACGAAAAACATCTCATGAACTTGTTCATCACTATAATATAAAGCATCTTCAGTACAATCCTGTAAACACTTCGTATTTGGAACTCTGTTAGTTAACACTAAGAAGTGAATTGGGTGATCCTCTAGCACTAACAAAAGGCTTAGCAGTGATTACATGTCATTTTTGACCCATTGTTGGCGACAGCACAATCATCTAAAATGAACAATAAAAGAATTCCATTTGTCTGTCCCGATATCGATTGCTATGTTGGTGCTTTGAGTCCACGTCAAATAGACAATGGATTGGACTACTACAAGGGGCGTGCTACAATGTCTGGCTATGGTCTTGGTAGCTGGTTTGCTAGGCTATTTCGTTCTGCACTACCCCTTGCCAGAAAATATCTTGTACCTGCTGCATCAAATTTTGCTGCCTCCACACTACAGGACTGGTGGTTGGGCAAGAATTTCAAGGAGAGTGTTAAGGAAAATATTAGATCTTCAGCAAGAGCCGTTGGTGAGCAACTAAAATCTCGACAAAATGGAGACGGATTGAAAAGGATGCGTGCACGTCATTCCCTCATCAGTCTCCACCAAGGCGGGAAGCGAAGGACATCAACAATGACTTTGAGGAATAAAACAAGGAAGACCAATAAGCAGAAGAAGAAGAAAAATAAAAAGATTGTTAGATCAAAGAAGGAATTCTTCTCTTAAGATGACTTATCTCACCCACAAGGAATCATATCCATCAATTAGTTCCTCATTGAATCTATTCAATGCTGAAAATGTTGATGTCAGTGTCAAGTATGGCTACTATGAACAATTTCACCCCCAAAAACCCCTCTCGGAAAATATACACTTTCAAATATTTTCCAATGAAGACTATTTCATTGATTTTTCATCAACATTTATTGATCTAAATGTTGTGGTGAAGAAAAAGTCAGATAATACAACTCCAACTGCTGGCGATGGTCTCTCCTATGAAAACTGTATTCGACACAATCTGTTCAAACAAATTAATGTATTTATTAATGGTACATTGGTTAGCGCTAGCAATAATTTATCTAACTATGCAAGCTACATACAATTTATGATGATGACACCAACGGTATACAAGGAGTTGAGAGGACAATCATTGGGCAATGAATATCGATCAGGTGCTGATACTGACGGCGAGTTGACTACTGCAGTGACCCAGGAGTATCATCTGGTTGGAAAATTAAATCATGAGATATTCAATATATGCCAATGGCTACCCCCCAATGTCAAGATTGACATAAAGTTACAGCTGGCCCCATCGAATTTCATTTTGAGAAAAACACTTCCTGCAGCACCCGATGCAAATGTCATTATCACATCGGCAATTCTCCACGTCCGAAAACAGCAGGTTATGAGCTCTGTTGCATTGGCAGTGGAAAAGCTAAGAGCCAATGGTAACAACATTAAACTTCTTGTCCCCATACGATCACCAATCAACGTCACATTGCCACCGGCTCTCGTAGCTATAGCGATTCATTATTTATCAATGGAGAAATCCCATCAAAATTGGCTTTGGCCTTTGTGAAGAGTGGCAGTGCCGTTGGATCCTGGACTGAATCGCCCCATGATTTTAATTTTTTCGGTCTATCTAGCCTTGTGTGCAAAGTGAATGGTATTCCCCTGTACACTCTATCATTTGACAAAAAAATCCTATAGAACTCTGTACGAGTTGACCATGCAATCCCTAGATCATGACTCTCAACTATTCGAAAATGGAGTAACCGATTCAATGTTTTCAAAAAATCATGGGGTAATTGTTTTGGACTTGTCGGGGACTCAGAATATGAGCATAGTACGAACAGGGAATGTACGTTTAGAGTTTACATTTGCCGATGCTTTGACTGAGAGTATCACGCAAATATCACTGAGTCAATTTGAAACCTATTGGGAAATCACACCCGACGGCAGTGTTCTACTAGACCTAACACCACGAACACAAACCAAATAATCAACGTATTTAGTATGGATCCATAGATGTCCCAGGACAAGTCCTATTGTATACCATCGGACTTCATTGAAAAAATTCCAAGTGTTAACAATACCCTAATCCTTGTTAATAGCAGTCCATCGACTTTGAAGACAGGTCATTGGCTATGCATCTTTCAAACAGCGAAGACTATTGAATTTTTTGATCCTCTTGGCCTATCGTATAAATTATACCCGCCATACACCAGCAACTTTATTGAAAGCAGTGGGAAAACTATTATTCAAAATCAACGAAGAGTACAGGATTTAACGACTAAGACTGGTGGCTTTCATGCACTACTCTTTCATGGTCAGATGTCACGGCTTTACCTACAATCAGCTTCTCGACATCTACGTTGACTTACCTCGATTGAACGACTTTCTTGTGGAAAATATACTTACAAGCGTGTTTAATATTGATTTTAGTGCCCTACGAATAAAATGTTCTAAAAATGTATGTGAAATTGTTTATTAATAAATGATAAAAATTTATATACATGATAAAACGACTTTTCTACTCTTTAGATTTCATCTTCTACTAGATATAGGTATTTGTTGACAACAACTAATGCAGGTAGATTATCTGAATTCACAGTGTACTGATCCTGATATTCTGCAATGTCAGGGTCACATTTTCTACAGTAAAGTGTAACTTCACTCTTGTCATATCTCTTTTTATAGTCAATGATACTATTCTCATTCATTCTATAGAATTCACATGTTTCAATTTGCTTATTCGAAGCAATTTCACAAACAGTGTCCTCAAGTGTCGAATCACATTCCGTCACAGCCAAATTAAAATCAGTGGGCTTATAATCATAACACCCATTGTCTTTACAACGATGATGTAGAAACCATATTCTTTTGTTGTTCCAACAGTTGAATCGCTGACCTGGCTCCTCCTCCCAGAACAATCTAAAACCAAGACGATACCAATCTCGTAGCTTTAAACTAAAATCACGCTTAGGATTCTTTCCAATCGTACCGGGATATATATTCTCCCACAGATTACATTTATCATAGTGACAATTGGAGCATAGGTGGCCACTAGGATGAGAGTCACACACCTCTTCAAGACAGGAATTACAACCTTTAATTTGTACAGCATATCCTCTATGCAATTTACACGGGTTTTCCTAATCTACACTTTTCATCATACTTATCAATCATTGTGCGATTCTCACATGATGACCAGCTGCCAAGTGTGTACATACATAGCGGACATGTATGGAACATTTTTTCATGTGTTGACACTCTCACTGCCACAATGAAAATGAGCTAGCAACAACAAAAAAATTGTCTGAGATAGAGAGAGAGAGGAGTAAATCATCCTTGAACACCATCTTTCTCATGAAAAAAAAGTCCTAAATTTCTAAACTAATGTTTAAAAGCATATCCACAATATCATTTTGCCGTGTCGTGATCAACATATCAATAAATTGTGTAAATGAATTTGGACCACGATGTAGAAGCTTCATGCAATAGTCTAATGATGGAGAATCAGTTTTCATTATATAGACAAGCATTTCCCGAAAAAATATATTCCTTTAAATAGGCAGCTCTAGAAAATCGTCATCTAGAATCAAACGTTTTTCCGTAAGCACTAGATTCCTCATGATTCGCTCTTTCTCAAATCTATCCATTTTTTAGAGTCCTAACACTCTCACAACCAACTACAGACTGACCAGAATTTTTTCTACTCTAAAAAATATGCGCTAGTCTACTATAGAAAGAAAAATACCTTTGATTTAGAAATAATTTTATTGAGCATAATTACAACAATAAATTTTCACTGATGCATTTTGTTCTCATCAATATGTTTCGATAGCACATCTAATGCTGCCCGAAGTCTATTTATATGCACAATAATCAGTTTCCCAGCAAAACATAGTTGCTCCTCCTGCTTAAATTTGCTTAATGATATCACATATCTAGCATACATGTCGTCCCATTCAAGGCATAGTCTACAGCCTCTGGTTATTTCCACAGCCACATTTGGTACTCGTATATCGTTGCTGCTGCCGGCTCCATTATTAATCTCTAATAATGTAAATAGTCCCACTCATTTTTCTCTCCTAATATCCTCTCAAATAAACTAATCTCTCTGAATTCAATTCTCTTACTAATATGAATTGTAATGAAAACCATTCCTTTTATTCAAATCCCATCACCAATCAATTTATCATATATTGAGCAAGCTCTCCTGTCTCTGATTGGCTCCTAAAAAATGTCTACGTCATACGGGACATTCTTGTGCAATTCATATCAATAACAAAAAACCAGTTTCTTGTATGCTTCATATCTATTACACTTTTGAGCAAATCTTGTAGGTGTGAATGTACGGTTGAATGTACGGTTGAAACCTTTAGAATAGATACTACTGAAGTCAAGATGGGAATAATGCGAATATTATGAGAGTGGTAAAATGGGTTCAATTTGAGAAAATGTATTCCATTTACGTAAGTCTGCTCTGAATAATTTTAATTGGTGATTGATTAATAGGGGTGAAACAGAGCTCGATAATATTTTTAATTGGATCTTATGAAGGTGGTAAAAAGGGTTCAATTTGCGAAAAGGTATTCCACTTGCGTAAGTCTGCTCTGAATGATCTTAATTGGTGATTGAATAACAGGGCTAAAACAGAGCTCGATAACATTTTAATTGAATTGGATGACAGTGGTAAAAAGGGTTAAAAGTGCGTACCAGTTAAGGTAAGTCTGAGGGGGTGGTAAGTCTTGCGCAACTTGACATAAATGTTAGAATGGCATCATATGTATTAGTCTATGGAAATGGTTAGCGATGAGAAGAAGATCTTTGGACTTAACTTGGGCATACTCCTTGCCTGTGTTCTGTATAATACACAAGTACTTAATGATGGATGGGGGCAATGTATAATATTCTTTAGCAATGAAGTGTGATTAAAAATTGAAACTAATAGAGTCAAAGGTGGCAAGATGACGTAGTGACTTGGCCTAGCTTTATTTCTCGGGTGTGTTCTGTATAATACACAGGTACCATTTGAACAGTGTTGTCAGTATAAAATATGCTTTAGCATTGTAGTATACTAAAAAGTTGAAACTAATAAAGATATAGATGCCAAGAAATGAATTTTAATAAAGACATTCAGAACAATCCTTAAAAATCCTTCGAAATCAACTAGTATGATGATTATGGGTTTGAACCATCGAGGACCGCAACCACCAATGACCCTAACCACCAAGGACCTCAACCTCCAAAGGTTCTCTATCCCCAACCTCCATGGAGCCCCCTCCTCCAATTTTTTAGGTCCCTCCCCCTTTTTTATATTTTTCTGAAGTTTTTTTTTAACTTTTTATTTTTTTTAATGGTAATTTTTTTCAAATTTTTTTACATGTCTTAGAATGACATAAAACATACTTAAAAAATAAAAAATTCACATTCACAAAAACGCAATAAATGTCATGTCAAGAGAAAATATGTTGAATCTTTCATGGAACGAATTCAAAACATTCAATTTTTTATGATGATATTAACAAACATGTAATATTTTAAAAGCTAAGTTACGTAACAATTTCCACGCTTGATTTGCATGCAATTGATACCGAGAGTCTTATGACTCCTCCCCACAATGAATTCCACGGGTTTTATGGCTCCTCCCACAATGAATTCAGATTGTTTTAGGATTCACCCTCCTTGCCATAAGTCTTTCTAACATTGAGCAAAGGTATTAAAGTTTGATGAAGCACTTCTCTGCTTAAATATTACATTAATATTTTCCAGGATGATAGGACTATATGACACAGAATTTATTGGTTTGACAAACATCATCCTGTGGTGTTATATTTGAATGTGCATATTTATTATTGTCTATGGAACTCGAAGAGATTGACTGTTATCATTGGATAGTGAACTATAATATGTTTGATATGAAAAAAAGGTTGTGGAGTAGTACATTACGTCGTATAAAAAGACTGGAATTCTACGATAGAGTGATTACACCACATAATAAAAGTGGTCAAGAACTAAGAAATGTTCAGGAAGAAGTCAGTGAAACTTGCAGCTTTTTCGGGGTGGAAGCACTATACGTAAAGGGTTATGTTCCTACAGATAAAGTTTTAGCTTGAAACTGTGACCCTAGGATTCCACATTTCAATTTAGAAGAATTTAATTGTCCTAAATTCGAAGGTACTTGTCACCATCCTTAAGACGAGGTTAGGTTCTTCGCCCAGTTAGGTTAAATCTAACAGTCTTATGTCAATTTTTGAATTCTTGGTCAGCATTCCTGAGACTCTAGGCAGGCATGCCTTTCCAAAAACTAACAAACAAGTATGTTTCCAATAGGAGAGTCATGCATACTCCTGCCAATTACCCGTGCCCCAGCCATTTAAACTTTGCCTCTCAATTACTTGGACTATCTTTCTTGGCTTTTCTCTGTCTACAATTAGCCATGTCTTAATGCAACCTTTGCAACGTACTGCAAAATACTTGATAACCTTAATTCAAAATCCATGGTCAACCTTCTTAAGACCATTGGAGGGCGTGCCTTGTTTGCCTCTCATTGCAGGCAATCTAAAGGTCTTATGTCAATTTTAAATTCTTGGTCAGCTTGCCTGAGACTCTAGGCGGGCTTGCCTTTCCAACAGTTTTTGGGAATGCATGCCTGCCTAGAGTCTACGGTCAAAATCAAAGAATTGTAAGTATGTAACAAACTCTTTCTTGAATTCACCTCTTGGATACACAATACAGAAATGTCATGCAAGAAATTATGAACCAATTGTATGTATTTAACAAATTCTTTCTTGAATTCACCTCTTGGATAAATAATAGATAAATTTCATTCAAGAAACTATGAAAAAATTGTAAGTAAGTAACAAACCCTTTTTGAATTTACCTGTTGGATACACAATACAGAAATTTCATTCAAGAAACTATGAAAAAATTGTAATTAAATTACATATTCTTTATTGAATTCACCTCTTGGTTACACAATATAGAAATAACATTCAAGAATTTATGAAAAAATTGTAAAAAGCAAACTCTTCCTTGAATTCTTTTATTGGATAAACAATACAGAAATTGCATTCAAGAAATTATGAAAAAATTGTACGTAAGTTACACACTCTTTCTTGAATTCACCTCTTGGATATAAATACAAAAATTTCATTCAAGAAATTACGAAAAAATTGTAAGTAAGTAACAAACTCCCTCTTGAATTCACCTTTTGGATACACAAAACAGAAATTTCATTCATGAAATTATAAAAAAAATGTAAGTAAGTAACAAACTCTTTCTTGAATTCACCTCTTGGATACACAATACAGTAATTTCATTCAAGAAATAATAAAAAAAATCACAAGTAAGTACCGAACTTTTTCTTGAATTCACCTTTTGAATGCACAATACAGAAATTTCATTCAAGAAACTATGAAAAAATTGTAAGTAACTAAGTAACAAAGTCTTTCTTAAATTCGCCTCTTGGATACACAATACAGAAATTTCATTCAAGAAATTATAAGAAAGTTGTGTGTTGAATTTTGGTTCGAGGGGTTATAGATGGAAGCAAACCCGCTCAGACACACAGTCATAGTGCAAGAGACAAGCAAAAAGTTAGGTTAATTTGGGTTTACTTAGAGTGGTGTACCACTCTAAGTGAACCTAAATTAACCAAAATTTTTGCATATCTCTCACTATTGTTATGTAAGGTTTTGTGAGGAATTAAGAATTATTAAACTATAAATTCTGACGTTTCAGAGCTTTGTTTCCATGGCATAATTAGATCTGACTTAAGAGATACGAATTCTTATAGGCTAGCAGGGGTTAAAAACTTTTTCTAAGCTGTGGCGATAACGACTTTGGTGTTTGTAGGGATGAAAAACGTGGCCTCTTCTTCTCGAGCTATCTGGAGATCAGATTCCTTTGGGAGCATTTACCTTGGAGACTTACGAACTAATTACGTATTATTAGACTAGACGCACACATATAAATGAAATAAACACAGATAAAAAGACAATAGATTTATTGAACTTACATGCTTAGTTGCACAGCAACGGGTCACTTCAATGACAATAACGGTGACCAAAATATAATGATTTCGTCTGAATCTCTCTAGGTCTGAGGTACTAATCGTTTCAGATCTGACTTAATAATAATCTTAAATTGCACATCTACCCCACTACCAAACGCAGTTCTTTCGTCCTGCGCTGTAAGAACTGGCTTGCCATTGGCTCACGTGGCCCAAGGACGCGAATCCTCGTCCAATAATCTCTTTAAGATATTTCAGATGATTCAGGCATTCACACAGTTTTTTGCCATTTAAACTTCCTTAGAAATATTGTGCATAGCATTTCTATTGCTACTAATTATCTTAGCGAAATTCGAACGACTAGCGTCGTTGTTTGACTGAAGCTAGAAATGCAATTTCTCTTTTTGCTGATTAAGAATTTAGACTCTTGGAAGCGGTATTTGAACTCAATTAGGGGACGTTTAATTTCTGCCCGAATCATCTTTAGAAGGAAAGACTCCTGTATTTTAAATATATCATGGTACACATCACCCTTCCCATCAATTAATGACGTCCCGTCATTAGTAACTGCTCATTAGGAGTGCTAAAAAATTTTCTCTATTATTTTTATTCTACATCCCTATCTAAAATTTACCGGACTAAGATTATTTATGGTTCTAGGTTAGCTACTACACTAAGGATTTTTTATTTTTTTTATACATCTAACACTGTTTACATTTATATTTACAACAAGGTTGGGGCTATTCTACCTTTACATAAGTTTTTTTTTTTAATTCACTTTTTTTTTCTATGTGGCACACTACATTCTATCTACACTACATTAAATGAATAGCTTGACAACGCTACACATAAATGTCTGGATATCTTATACTACATACAAAAACGATTTAAAACACACAATATTGTGTTTACCATGTTCACTGGTAATTTTAAAATACTTTCACTATTGCGATTTTTGAATTGTTAAAGTTATTAGGAAGTAACACATGTAGATTCACATCTATTCAACACCTTCGTGTCCTTAGTGTACTACACCCTTCTGTTGTAAATTGTTGTCCTTCACTCTTTTTGTCTTGGCAAAAATTTGAAGCATTTACGTTATGGTTTCTTCATGGAAAAGTTCGAGTCTAGTTGTCTTTACACGACAAGTTTTCCCTAATAGTCAACTGGGAAATGACCGTTAAATATCGTTCTAATAGTCAACTGGGAAATGATGCTATTGTTATGTAAGGTTTTGTGAGGAATTAAGAATTATTAAACTATAAATTCTGACGTTTCAGAGCTTGGTTTCCACAGCACGATCAGATCTGATTTAAGAGATACGAATTCTTATAGGCTAACAGGGGTTAGAAACGTTTTTCTAAGCTGTGGCGATGACAACTTTTTGTGTTTGTAGGGATGAAAAAATGTGGCCTCTTCTTTCTCCAGCTATCTGGAGATCAGATTCCTTTGGGAGCATTTACCCTGGAGACTTACGAACTAATTACCTATTATTAGACTAGACGCAGACATATAAATGAAATAAACACAGATAAAAAGACAATAGATTTATTGAACTTACATGCTTAGTTGCACAGCAACGGGTCACTTCAATGACAATAACGGTGACCAAAATATAATGATTTCGTCTGAATTTCTCTAGGTCTGATGTACTAATCGTTTCAGATCTGACTTACGATTAAAATTAAAAAGCACATCTACCACACTACCAAAACATAGGTTTTCAGTCCTGCGCCATGAGGACTGCTCGCCATTGGCCCAAGAGGACCAAGGGTGTAAATCTTTCGTCCAATGAATTCTTTTAAAATTTTTGATGATTCAAGCATTCACACGGTTTTTTTGCCATTTAAACTTCCTTAGAAATATTGTGCATAGCATTTTTTTGCTACTAATTATCTTAGCGAAATTCGAACGACTAGCGTCGTTGTTTGACTGAAGCTAGAATGCAATTTCTCTTTTTACTGATTAAGAATTTAGACTCTTGGAAGCGGTATTTGAACTCAATTAGGGGACGTTTAATTTCTGCCCGAATCATCTTTAGAAGGAAAGAATCCTGTATTTTAAATATATCATGGTACACATCACCCTTCCCATCAATTAATGACGTCCCGTCATTAGTAACTGCTCATTAGGAGTGCTAAAAATTTTCTCTGTTATTTTTCTTATTGTATTCTACATCCCTATCTAAAATTTACCGGACTAAGATTATTTATGGTTCTAGGTTAGTTACTATACTAAGGATTTTTTGTTTTTCTATATCTAGCACTGATTACTTTTACATTTCCAACAAAGTTGGGGCTATTCTACTTTTACATTAGTTTTTTTTTTATTTTGGTGTCTATATGACGTACTACATACTATCTACACTACGTTAAATGAATAACATGATAATATTACACCTAATTCTACTTGTGGTACATACATGAATGATTTATAACAGACAAGATTGTGTTTACCATGTTCACTGGTAATTTTAAAATACTTTAACTATTGCGATTTTTGAATTGTTAAAGTTATTAGGAAGTAACACATGTAGATTCACATCTATTCATCACCTTCGTGTCCTTAGATTACTACACCCTTCTGTTGTAAATTGTTGTCCCTCACTCTTTTTGTCTTGGCAAAAATTTTGAAGCATTTACTTTATGGTTTCTTCATGGAACAGTTCGAGTCTAGTTGTCTTTACACGACAAGTTTTCCTTAATAGTCAACTGGGAAATGACCGTTAAATATCGTTCTAATAGTCAACTGGGAAATGTTGCTTCCCACTACAGGTGTTGGTGTTTTTCTTCTCAGTATATCATTTTTAGGATTTTTGAGGCACATAGAGAATGTATTCTCGCGTAAAATTGTTCATTTGTGCCTTTTGAAACGGGTTGTCTTCATGCTATAGTGACTCTTTTAATATATTGTCTTTAAATTCAATTTCAAACATCTTTAAATATTATTTAACTTCAAATGTCGTTAAATATCGTTTAGCTTCTTCACTGCTCGATGGTGTTCTCAGAATTAAACCTCAAATTGTCCCTAACTTCAGCTTCAAATATCTTCAAATGTCTTTAAATATAATTCAACTCCAAATATCGTTAAATATCGTTTATCGTGTGCCGATCGATGGGGTTTTTAGAATTAAACTCCAAATTGTCTCTAACTTCAGCTTCAAATATCTTCAAATTTAAATATTATTTAACTTCAAATGTTGTTAAATATCGTTTAGCTTCAAATATCATCACTATACTGTCAAATTATTCTGGGGTCCATAGTGAGTATCAACAGCGATATCTACGTATTTATATCTTGTACTAACCGATGGGTTTCTCAGCGTTTATGTGATTATATAGTTCGTTAAAGCACTTGATACTGAGGTTCAAATATAGTGTTACCTGATACGTAATTTGGTTCATGGTCGAAGAAACAACGATCAAAGGTAACTGTTGTTCTCGTAGACGAAGTTGGGATGAAAGTTGCCTGGAGTTATGGTGAGTACTCTTCGTTGGTTGAGATATGATGAAAATAGATGCTACTGGGTCGTATCTGTACTGGGCAGCTCATTGTAATGCTCAATAACCAATTGTCATTTACTTCCTGTAATAAAAATAGCGGGGCAGAATCACACGTTCTTTAAAGTAAATACTCATACAATAATTCATGCATTAATTGGGTTAAAACAACATTGTTTCCATTGGGAAATTCAATACATAGAAGTTTCTTATAAAATATTAATTCTTTAGCTATAAGTATGGTCTCTTATTATACATCTAATATACGCTACTACATACACTTTACTTTAACTTCTTTTAATACTTAGTTAATTTCACAATAGATTTAAAATAATCATTTAAACAGAGTTTATGCTACATGGTTAATTTTTGAGGTCTAATTTTACAACTTATTTCATGCCTGCATTGTTCACACACGTCCGTGCTGTATAAGAAACGCATGTTGCAGCGTCATAACCACACGGTTTTACGTAAACGATAATACAATGAGGGAACAAGACATAACAAGGACGAGTGGAGACCTCTATACCCACTCGTTTTCTAATGTCTTCCCTATTTCTTGGCTTAGACGTTCTCATGGGGCTCCGGGTTTAACGGCTGAAATGCAGAGGTTCTGCTGCTGTTTCCCCATGTTCTTCTCTTGGTTTTCGCCTTATAGTCTCAGGATTTTTCCGTAATTACAAGTCAACATTTGTGCCTCATATTCGCCTTTCGAATAAGGTAATTAGCTGCAGGGTTCCAAGCTTGCCCGCGTAGATTCCAGTTGATGCTTGGCAAAAAATATAAGCGTAATGAAGAACTGACATCAATATCTTTTTAGAAGGCTATTGTTTGAGCAAATCCTTCAGAACTAAATAAATAAATTGATATTAAAGTCTTATTAGAATCCGTTAAGCGAGAAACACCTTCACATTAATGGGGAATTCCTTGTGGGTTTTACTTAGTCGCCATTGGACATACACAGGGTTTCAATCCATGTATCTTAACTGCTCAAATGGTTTTAAAATCTTACATATTATTATTGAGATATAATTCCACATCCGCCTTGAAATTCTACATATAAACGTACCAATAGGTTGTTTGGTTATAGTTACCAATAGTTAGCTATTGGTACATATATTACTCGAGTAAGAAATATTATATTTCTCGAGTAAGAAACACATGAATAAGCAAACTTGCGGCACATAATTACACTGGTTGGCCTAAAATAATTATAATCTCACTAAGATAAAATATTTCATATAATTAGACGCTTCTGTACTGATAATTTCTTTTTTTTTGATAATATCCATCTTGGTTAGGACATGGGTCGATTTTTCATGGAAAATCCGAGGGAGACCTGAGTCAGTATAGGTAAGATATAACGAGACTGACTTGCGAAAATATGTCACAAAAATTAGAGCACAATATACGTCATAGATAAACCAATGAAATTAAAGAACATTTTTGACACAGAACTATAGAACAGTGATCTCTCTGTTATTGTATACGTCATAGATATAAACTAATGAAATTAAATTTTTCGCCATGGAGCTAAAGACATTAATGCCTTTGTTTCTCTTTGGAAGTAATGTTTAACACGGAGCTGTAGGACAGCATACGTCATAGATATAATATAATGAAATTAAAAAGCTTTTCTTTTTTTCGCCTCTGAGCTATGAGAAAGTAAACTCTCTGTTTCTCTTTCAAAGCATTCAGATCCAAAAACCAAAACTTAGCTCACTGAAGTTTCTATTCAACCTTTAAGTATTGTTTTGACTGGCCCTGATTGGCGTAAAAATACTAATTTCTTACACTTGAAGGACTGAGAAATATCCCTTCCTACGGTCGTTTACGCACAAAAAATTACAAAAAACAATCATGGGTCTTGAGTTCCTCCCCAGGCTTCCCACAGGACGTGGTCCAACGCCAGTTGTCGTTCTCAGTAGACCACTAGCTTCCTACCTTTGGTTATTTTCTGAGATCGTCAACGTTTTGACATCACTTGTATTTTTTTTTCATTAATATTGACTTGGTTAACTTTACTTGCACACTGTTAAATTTATTATGGTGTTAAATTTATTATCTTTGAAATTTGTCTTTACATTAGTTAGGGATATTTCCATCTGTCAGGTTTTTTAACCGTTCTGCCTGACTGTGTCGTTACTTTCTCCTCGACTTCTGATTTCGGTTTTTTCTTTTTCGGTTTTTCTGGCGAAATAAGGTCAAACTTTTTGTATTGTTTTTTCAAAAATTCTTTCCCTTTTAATTTCGTTTGTTTCCCTTGTGCGGCTGCTGAGGTCGGTCTTGACTTTCCTATTTCTTTAGCTACTCTATGGTCTGATTCACCGTCAGACTCTTTGGAACTGGTTTCCGACGAATCCGGATTAGAACTTTTAGAGGTGGCACTTTTTGAGGTGTCACCTGCCCTTCCTTCGTAAATTTCCACTCCTCTGGAAGTATAAGGTTTATTCTCTAAGTCCTCGCCTGCAGTTCTCAACTCGGGGGATTTGAAAGATTCTTGAGAGCTTTGGGAGGAATCAATAGTTTTTGCGGGGTTCCTCCATTGTTTGAATGCCATGTCCTCAGGGGGATGGGGCATTTTTTGCACTAGGGTTTCCCTCCATGAAGTCCACTGTTTAGGTTTGACCTTGGACACAGTTATATCATGATATTGACCTTGCTGGTCATCCTTGGGAGTTTTATTCTCGGGTAATGTACTTTGACTCGTTTTTATGGGAAAATTTATTAAATCCATAGCCTCTCGCAGGTTTGTTTTAGTTAAATCTTTGGGAGGAGTTTTCTTTACAGTAATACCGGGGGTTTCTACAGCTCTGTTTAATTCTTCCTTTAAAGACAGGGGCCTTTCTATCGGTGTTGCAGGGGAAACCATATCATCTGGAAATCTTTTGGGGGGATATGGGGTCGAAATTCTATCGGGGAAAAATTGGGTTTTAGGAGATATTGTATAATCTAAATCTCCTGCGCTCGCTGATGAATAACTTTTTAGACTTTTTGGCGTTTTTATTTCAGGAAAAAATCCTGGTATTAGGGATTTTTTCTTAGGAACAACTAGATTTTCCATTGCTAAAAATTCTTTGAAATTTTGTTCATCACTGTCATTCTCGAAATAGTCTTGCTTGAAATTAAAGGGTTTTAGCTCTGCCAATCTTGACCTAGGGGGCTCATTTTCTGAATCTAACGAACCAGTAGAAGAGGGATGTGGTACCCATCTCTCTGGAAATTTGGCTCTTTTTATTCGGCTAACATGCGCCTTGTAAGTTCTTTCACTATCGGAGTTTTCCATTTTAAAAGTATATTCGTTATCGTACTTTTTGACTATTCTGTACGGTCCAGAATATTTGTTGGAAAGTTTTTTTCCTTCGATTTTCGCCTCGTTCTTTAGGTAAACGAAGTCTCCTACTTTGAAATCTATATTCCCCTTAACTTTGGGTTGGTTTCTTAGCTCTTGGTTTATTTTACATTTTTCCAGCTCTTGCCTAACTATTTGATAAGTTTTCCTCATTCTATTTATGAATTCTTGTTTATAATCTTCTGAGCTATTATAATACTGCCGAGATTCAATAATCTCATTATACGGGATTCTAAAATCTTGACCAAAAAGTAAATAAAATGGATTGTCTTTGGTTGCTTCGGAATAAGCAGTGTTGATTACGTTAGTTAAATAAGGTAAGAGTTTATCCCAGTCGCTCCTGTTGTCTTTTGTATAAATACTTAATACGTTCGAAAATATTTTATGCCTGTTTTCTATTTTGCCATTAGCTTTTGGATGGTACGGCGCTGTCACCATTTTCTCTATATTGAGAAAACTCATTAAATCTTTTGTTACTTTTGCAACAAAATTACTCCCGTTGTCACTCAAAATTTTATTAGGAATTCCAAATTGTAAAAATAATTTTGCTAATGCCTTACTTGTGGCATAAGCACCTTGATTTTTTAATGCTTTTGCAAAAGTAAATCCGGAAAAATGATCTATAACCGAAAGAATACAAGTATTACCTCTGCTAGAAACAGGTAAGCCTCTACTTGTTCCATATAGGTCAAATGAGATAATATCGAAGGGGTACTTTGCTTACGGGACCCTTCCCATTGGAGGTTTTGGATAAGCTGGGGGGATTTTTCTCAAATTACATGCTTCGCATGTACTTACAAATGCTTTAAGTTTTGTCAGTGCAGATTGTGCGTAAAAGTATTGTTTTAACCTATGGAACGTTTTCATAACTCCTAAATGTCCACCTGTGTCCGAATGAAAATATTCAAATGCAGGCCCTATCAAGTTTTGTGGTAACACAGGTATTATCGAGTTTTGGTTTCTATTTGTCTCAGCAGTCACAATTCTACATAGTATTTCTTCATCAAGGTCATAGTAAAAATTATGTATCTCTTTTCTAAGAGTTTTGAATTTATCTGGTAACGCATCATCATTCACAAAATAATCAATTAGTGCTACACACATTTCGTCCTTTTTTTGCTTTCTTTTTATATTTTCCAAAGACAAGGGACAATAGTTAATCTTATTTTCTTTTACTGCGTCTTTGACTTTGTTTTTCTTACATCCATGATTGCTCTTAGCAATTATGGCGTCAAATTCATTTTCTTCAGCTTCCGATGGAATATTTTCTGGGTATCTACTTAAAAAGTCGCAAGCTGCGTTTTGTTTTCCCTTTAAATGTTCAAATTCATAATCTAGGTCTTGGATTTTCATAATCCATCTAGCTAGAATGCCCGTGGGGTTTTTAAATGTGCGCAGGTACTGCAAGCTTTTATGGTCTGATCGTAATATAAATTTTCAACCAATTAAATAATATCTAAATTTGCCCAAGTGGTAGATAATTGATAACAATTCTAAGTTTGTGGCGGAATAACTACTTTCGCCTTTTGATAAAGTTTTACTTGAACAGCGTATAACTTTTTCTATTTGTTTAGGCGTTCCCTGTGGAGGATTAGGGTTTTCTACCGGGATTATTTGCGAAAGAATTGCGCCTATGCCCTTTGAGCTAGCATCCGTGGTAACGATGAATTTTCCGTTTTCGAAATCAGGGAGTGATAAAATTGGTTCAGAAGTGATTGCCTTTTTGAGTCGGTCTAGGGAAGTTTGAGCTTCCTGGGACCAGGTAACATTATGGGAGTTTCCTTTGGTTAATTCCGTGAGGGGTTTTGCAATTTGGGCATAATTGCGTACGAATTTTCTAAAGTAGCCAGTAAGTCCTAAAATTCCCCTTAATTCTTTCATAGTTTGGGGGGCTTGAGGTTTTCAACACATTTTATTTTATCAGGGTCTGGGGATATCTGTCCCTGGGTTACTACTACTCCTAAAAATTTAATTTTAGATTGAAATAAGTTTACTTTCTCAGGCCTGCATTTTAAATTGCCTTGTCTGAACCTCTCAAACACCTTAGCTAACGTTGCTAAGTGTTGTTCAGTGTTTTCCCCCACGCATATAATATCATCAACAAAATGAATTATATTCTATAATCCTCTTAACAGGTGCAATAGGGGTCTACATAGCGCGCTTGAACTTGTTTTAAATCCAAATGGTACTCTTAAGTATTCATATGAACCATATTCGGATGCTGAAAATGCAGTTTTATGGACATCTTTTTCGGCTATTTTCACTTGGTGGTAGCCTTGGGTAAGGTCCAAAGAAGTAAAAATTTTGTTTTCGCTTGAAATTGAGTCAAGAATTTCATCTATTCTTGGTAGAGGAAATTTATCGCTAACTACTTGTTTGTGGAGAACCCTATAATCTACTACGAGTCTAAGATCTCCATTCTTTTTTGGTACTAAGATCACTGGTGCACAATACGGACTTATACTTGGGCGTATAATTTCGTTTTTTTCTAATTCATGGATTTTATTTTTTAACCACTCTTTGTGCTTATATGGCACACGATATGGCTGTTTTGCTACGGGATTACCAGTCGTTAAAATTGAATGTTCGTGAAATGGTATTAGCCCTATGTCATCTTCAGATGCAGAAAATACATCCTTAAAATTCCATAATAATTCGCATAATTTTTTCTTAAGCTCCGTATCCGTAATATGATCCATATTAAATTTGTTTAAAAATTGCGATTTAGTTAAAGGATATTTGTCATTTGAAGTTTTAATACCGTTAACTGCATTTCTTTTAGAATTTTCCCATCTATTTAAATCATTTTCCGTTAAAACCTGTATTTGAACTAAACACGTCCCCTTTTTAATTGTAATTTTATCATTTTCATGGTTATTGGTTACCCAAATAAAACCTTCCCCTTTGTCATAAGATATAATCTGTTCCTCGCATAACAGATTTTCGGGTATTTCAGACGGTGTCGCAAACCATATTTCTGATTTGCTGATCACTGGTTCGATCATTTGTGATATTTCAATTTTTTGCATCGCGTTGGGAGGGACTTTTGTTTTCCTTATCGCGAATCCGTAATATTCCTCTTTATTTTCATTGTTTATTAGATTCATACTGGCGCTATCCTGCGCCATTGCGGCATCTTGTGGCGTCACGTTGGGTTTTACTATGTTTTTCCACAATTCCACTATTTTCTTAATTTCGTTTGACCTGTACTGTCGCATATCTCCTATTTTTATTTTCGCAGATTCAATACTGTTATTATTTAAATATACTTCATTTCTGCAATGTCTCTTAGGGTAATTGAACAAATTTCCAATTATGCCATGTCTTTGCGAGATATGAGGTTCATAATACTTCGACATTATACCACTAGAAATTTTGTTTACTGTTATGTTGTCTTCGTAACCTCTGTTACGATTTCTTAAGGTAGAAATTTCTTCCCCTAACTTAGCTGGGTAGACAAGCCTTTCGTTGGCTACGTCTAATAGTATTCTATTAGACCTTAGAAAATTTGACCCTATAATAGCTTCATATGGGAAATTATCACATATAATAAAATTTGTCATAAAGGTTCTATTGTCTCTTTTTACGTTAGGCAAATTGACCCTTTTGCATTTAATTTATGACCTGTAACACTTGTTAAATTGGGATTATTAGGGTTCCTTTGTCGCCTAATGTGCAGAGGCAACATATTAAATACGCAAGAGTTTATGATATTTACAGTAGCTCCGCTGTCAACTAAGGCCGTAAAGTAAACGTTTTCTACACAAAAATCATTAAATATAGGTAACTTGTTAATAATATCACTACAAGAAGGCACTAATATTGTCTTGGACCTATTAAATATTCCTGGCACCCTCTGGGTCCAATTTATGTTTCTAAGGGGCCCGAAACGTTTCCCTGAGAATTTATTTCCTGTGTTGGTGCCTGTAATAGATATTCAGACGTATTAGGTTCCGTAGGCATATTTAAATGATTTACGTCTGTCTGTCTTCTCCATGTATTATTATGGTAACGTGGATGCCTCGTGTCAGTGCCGCTTACTGGCGTTGACTGCCAATGCCTTTGGCTTGCAAAATTTTCATTTCCCCTCGGCAAATTCTCGGCAAATTCTTGCATAATATTGGCCTTGACGAGTATTTGGGTTTTCAAATCTGTAATTAATTTGTCTGTTGGGGAGAGGGTTATACAAATTTTGTTGGTACGCATTATAAGGTACTGATTGGTGCAATCCCCCTTGGTTATCGCCTATTGCACGACCGGTGCTAAAAAATTGTTTTTTTGAACAAATGGTTGCCGTAATTTTGTGTATTACCGACAGCGATTCTTGGTATAGGATTGTTGATATAGTGGCACTCTCTTGCGATATGGCCAACACGATTACAATTATGGCACCTTATTATTGTAGGGTTATTTCCGTAATTAGCTTGTTTAATAGGCTGAAAACGTACTGTTTTCTGCCTAGCAGGCTCTGGCGTTTTATTTCTTTGTGCCACTTTGGAATTATCCCTTGAAAAGAAATTGGGGGATGCCTGATCGCCCTTGAAGATTAGGTTCGCGTTTGAGTCGCCTAGGCTATTTATTTTTGCATTACTATGATTAGCAATCATTTTATCAACTTCGATTAGTCGCTCTACCTCTTGGACTGCAAGATCCAACGTCTGAATATTTTTGGATATTACTACTCTATATAGTTTTGGGGGTAGCCCTTGCAAAATGGTATTTAGTATGACTTTTTCATACAATTTCCCAGAACCACTTCCGTATTTTGCTTCTACAAAAATGCGTATATTATCAAGATATTCCCTTATATTCTGTGAAAAATCAAAGTTCACTACTCCGTGTTTTAATTTGATTATGGAACTGGTGTCTATAAACCTATCTTTGAATGCTTTTAACAATTTATCAACCGAATTTATTGGCAAGCTGGCGTCGTCGCCTATAGTAGGTTCAATATGCTTCAAAAATGTTAAGGCCTGGCCTTTTAATCGTAGCAGGAGCATGTCGACTAACGCTTCTAGCCCTGTTTTTGTTAGTTGTACAAACTGGGTCAATTGGATATTAAATTCGTCAATATCTGATTGACCATTGTACTCCGGGATAGATTTCGCTATTTCTATATTTTTCGTGACTAACTTCTGCACTATTAATAAATCGTTGAGTTCTTCCATTTTTTTTTTTGAATCAGTTGAAAATAAATTTATTTTTACTTAATCTATTTTGGGGGATGCTACTATCTCCTATGGGATATAAGGGTTTTCCTATCGTAGCTTAGCGGCAATAGGCCTAATCACTTTTCTTATATGTCTGTATCGTTCCCAAGAATTAAATTCAAATTACAAAGTTTCATAGCCTATTTAGTTCGCAAGTTTTTCTCCAATTTCCGACTCGCGCCATTTGTTATGTAAGGTTTTTTGAGGAATTAAGAATTGTTAAACTATAAATTCTGACGTTTCAGACCTTTGTTTCCATGGCATAATTAGATCTGACTTAAGAGATACGAATTCTTATAGGCTAGCAGGGGTTAGAAACTTTTTCTAAGCTGTGGCGATAACGACTTTTGGTGTTTGTAGGGATGAAAAACGTGGCCTCTTCTTCTCGAACTATCTGGAGATCAGATTTCATTGGGAGCATTTACCTTGGAGACTTAAGAACTAATTACCTATTATTAGACTAGACGCAGACATATAAATGAAATAAACACAGATAAAAAGACAATAGATTTATTGAACTTACATGCTTAGTTGCACAGCAACGGGTCACTTCAATGACAATAACGGTGACCAAAATATAATGATTTCGTCTGAATCTCTCTAGGTCTGAGGTACTAATCGTTTCAGATCTGACTTAATAATAATCTTAAAAAGCACTTCTACCCCACTACCAAACGCAGTTCTTTCGTCCTGCGCTGTAAGGACTGGCTTGCCATTGGCTCACGTGGCCCAAGGACGCGAATCCTCGTCCAATAATCTCTTTAAGATATTTCAGATGATTCAGGCGTTCACACAGTTTTTTGCCATTTAAACTTCCTTAGAAATATTGTGCATAGCATTTTGTTTGCTACTAATTATCTTAGCGAAATTCGAACGACTAGCGTCGTTGTTTGACTGAAGCTAGAAATGCAATTTCTCTTTTTGCTGATTAAGAATTTAGACTCTTGGAAGCGGTATTTGAAATCAATTAGGGGACGTTTAATTTCTGCCCGAATCATCTTTAGAAGGAAACACTCCTGTATTTTAAATATATCATGGTACACTATGACTGTGTGCCTGAGCGGGTGTACTGCCATCTATAACCACTCTAACCTAAATTCAACACACAATTTTTTCGTAATTTCTTGAATGGAATATCTGTATTGTGTATCCAAGAGGTGAATTCAAGGAAGAGTTTGCTACTAACAATTTTTACATGATTTCTTGAATGCAATTTCTGTATTGTGTAACCAAGAGGTGAATTCAATAAAGAATTTATTACTTACTTACAATTTTTCATAGTTTCTTGAATGAAATTTCTATATTGTGTATCCAGTAGGTAAACTCAAAAAGGGTTTGTTAATTACTTTCAATTTTTTCATAGTTTCTTGAATGAATTTTGTGTATTGTGTATCCAAGAGGTGAATTTAAGAAATTTTTTTTACATACTTACAATTGGTTCATAATTTCTTGAATGAAATTTCTTTGTTGTGTATCCAAGAGGTGATTTCAAGAAAGAGTTTGTTACTTACTTACAATTCTTTCATAGTTTCTTGAATGAAATTTCTGTATTGTGTATCTAAGAGGTGAATTCAAGAAAGAGTTTGTTACTTACTTATAGTTTTTTGATAACATCTTGAGTGAAATTTCTGTATTGTGCATCCAAGAGGTGAATTCAAAGAAAGTTTGTTACTTACTCACAATTTTTTCAAAATTTCATGAATAAAATTTCTGTATTGTGTATCCAAGAGGCAAATTCAAGAAGGAGTTTGTTACTTACTTACAATTTTTTTATAATTTCATGAATTACAATTTTGTGTTTTGTATCCAAGAGGTGAATACAAGAATAAGTTTGTTACTTACAATTTTGTCATAATTTCTTGAATGAAATGTCTGTATTGTGTATCCAAGAGGTGAATTCAAGAAAGAGTTTGTTACTTACTTGCAACTTTTCCATAATTTCTTGAATAAAATGTTTGTATTGCGAATCCAAGAGGTAAATTGAAGAAGGAGTATGTTACTTACTTACAATTTTTTCATAATTTCTTGAATGATATTTTTGTATTTTGTTTCCTAGAGGCGAATTCACGAAAGAGTTTCTTATATACTTAAAATTTTCTCATAATTTCTTGAATGAAATTTCTGTATTTTGTATTACAATATTTTCGTAATTTCTTTAATGAAATTTCTGTATTGTGTATCTAAGAAGTGAATTCAAGAAAGAGTTTGTTACTTACTTACAATTTTTTAATAATTTCTTTAATAAAATTTCCGTATACTTAAAATTTTCTCATAATTTGTTGAACAAAATTTATTTATTGTGTATCCAAGAGGTAAATTTAAGAATGAGTTTGTTACTTACTTACAATTTTTTCATAATTTCTTGAATGAATAGAACTATTCTAAAGAATAAAGACAGGTTAAGCTTAAAGATATTTATTGCTTAAAAATATTGAAATAGATTTTCTTGAAAAAAACATATTTACATAAAAATAATACTTAAAGTTCAATGTTAAACATCCACAAACGAAGACCCCATGATATAGAATAGTTTTTACCGTTTCTTATGCACTTAACGCGATCAGGTATGTCCCTAGGTAACCACTGCGCGAAGAACATAATTCTGTCTTCAGGACGGTGATAAGTCCCTTCGAATTTAGGACACTTAATTTGTTCTAAATTAAAATTTAGAATCCCAGGGTCAGAGTTTCGAATAAAAACTTTATCTATAGGTACGTTAACCTTTACGTATAGTGCTTTAACCCCGAAAAGGCTGCAAATTTTACTGACTTCTTCTTGAACATTTTTCAGTCCGTGACCACTTTTATTATGTGGTGTAATCACTCTATTGTAGAATCCCAGTCTGTTTATACGACGTAATGTACTGCTCCAGAAGCTTTTTTTAGTCCATGTTAAAATTAAATAAAAAAAGCGAGTTTTATTTAGCTAAAAGTAGGGAGTGGCATCAAAACTTAAAACGAACAGAAGTTACAACGTATATGAGGGAGATTGCCTCCTTCCTCAATACCTCGCTCATTACGATTAAGTTTTTTATAGAACTTTTAAAAAGGCCTATTATTCTTCGGAAGAAATTGGGATAACCAGTCAAACTTTAGCGTAAAGAGAGAGGTATTTAGGAGGAAGCCACCCCCTCATATATGTAATTATTTCTGTTTGTTTTAAAATTGATGTTGCTCCTTACGTTCAGTTAAAAAAACTTGTTTTGTTTTTCTTGATTTAATTTCTGATCGTTTTTAAATAATATCAGGAAATCCCACTCACCCTCCTTGGAAAATGTCTTCCCTTTACGGATAATCTCTACGGAAAGTTCTTTCCCGGTAAAATACCCCCCCCCCCTACGCCACCAGGAAAGTTTCCCCTAGATAATCCCATTCTAGCTGAATGTTCCCCCAGAAAAATTTCTTACAGAAGAATCCGATTGAGAAGTTTTTCTTAGCACACTTTCATTCGAAAAAAACTTAAATTTCTGTTTGTTTTTTAAATTATGCCAGAAATCCCCTCTTCCGTGGAAAAGATTTCCTGCAAATTCCCCCCGCCCGCCCCATAGTAGAAAGTTACTCCCGCAGCAAATTCCCTTTTGAGAACTTATCCCATGAAAAACTCCCCCATGGAGAATTTCTCCCGTGAAAAATCTCACTCCCCTACAGAAAGATACTCTAGACAATTCCAACCAGGAGAAAATTTTGGTACAGGAATTCTGGAAAATTCCCCCATGTAAAATTTTACCTGGAAAGCTTAGCCTCTGGAAACTTTCCTCTCCGCCGAAAATTCTCCCCCCAGCAGAAAATTCACTCCCCCCCACACCCAGAAAATGTCTATATACTTCCCAATAGCAAATACTATGCGTAGACAATGGGAAAACTTCACGACTTACAGACCTTTGCCTAGATTTTTTTGGAGTGGGGGACGTCAGGTTATACCCAAAGACATCGTTACTGGACTTTTCAACTATGCTGAACATAACAGCTATTTCAAAATTTTGATCAGACGACTTTGAGGAAAAAAGGAAAGAGGGTGGTAGGGGGGCTAGTTGCCTTCCAATCTTTTTCGTCACTTATAAAGGGCTCTTGAAAATTCAATTTCCGCTCGAATGAGCCCTTTCCCGACATTCTAAGACTTATGCAATCACCCTTCGATGTGATAACCCCTGGAAAAAAAGAAAAAAGAAAAAAAAATGAATACGTATTCGTGATCTTTCTTCTGGGAAAAAAAATTACAAAATTCTAAATTTTGCAGATGGGAGCTTAAAACCTCTATAATAGGATTTCTTGATACGATGAATCTGACGGTGTGATTTTCTTGTCTTATAGGGGGTGTTTCCTACGATTTCTGAAATCAGACAAATTTTCTCAGACTCTCAGCTCTTGACAATTAACAGTAAACCTATTGAATCTTATACACTTGGAATCAGCGTAATAAGTTAATCCTTTTGATATATCTGTTGATATCAAAATTTCGTTTTTTAGAGTTTTGGTTACTATTGAGCCGGATCGCTCCTTACTTATAGTTCGTTACCACAAACTGTTTGATTATAATAGAGGTCAAAATTAGAACGAAGAGCAACCAAAAGGTATGCAAAAAACTTTATTACAAAAATCTTGTACCCAAGGCAGAAAAACTCGAACCTGAGGCAAAAATATTCTAATCACACAAGCAAAAATTTCTACCCCTTTGTATCAACCTAAAAAATCAAAGGTTTTAAACATCAAAACATTTTAGACCGGTTAAAAAAGGACAAAAAACACGAAGTTCTATCCCACTCACAAGAAATTGATCTCTCAAATTTTAACTCAAGGTATATATTCTCGTAGCTTGTGATTAGTAACACTAAACATGATGAGTTTTATATGTTTGAACTAAGCATAACAAGCTGATTCTTTTGATATATCTATTGATATCAAAAATCTGTTTTTAGAGTTTTGGTTAATATTGAGCTGCGTCGCTCCTTACTTATAGTTCGTTACCACAAAATGTTTGATTATGTCAGAGGTCCAAATTAGAACAAAGAGCAAATCATATATATGAAAAAACTATATATATGAAAGAACTATAGACATGCACGTTTTCAAAAGGACATATAAGCTATATCATAGGCAGCGCTGCTCTATTTTAGCTAGAAATATCATTGAAAGTTTTAAAGGAGCTAATTCGATCCAAAATTATAAGTTCAAGTGACCCCGTTAAAAGTAAAAAGAGACTGGAAGACAAGCAGCCCTTTTCCAAAGCCCCTTCATTTTGCAAATGAAGTCAAAATTTTGAGACAGCCATTTTGTTCACTGTAGTAGAACGTTCCAGCAACTATGTCCTTAGGGATATTGGGTATCTCAATCCCCCACAATTATGCAATTGACTCATTATTCTTTAAAACTAAATGTCGCTTAAAACTGAATCAAAAGGTAGTATGTGTATGGCTGCCGATAAGATACTTCAGCACTGTCTCTAGAAAGGCTGGGGATATTAAGTTGAATATTTCGGTGCTACTAATATTGCTACTTCTGCTATTACAATTTAAATTAATCAAAAATTCTAAGTGTATCCAGGTTTTCAAAGAGGCCCTATGCCTTCTCAAGACCAGAATATAATTTGCACTTAATTGAAATCAAAATATGTTTTAAACTTTTTCATTTTTTTTACTTTCATAAAATAATTTATCGAAATTTTAAAGAATAAACATCAGTATATGTGAATTAAACTGACAATCCACGGTCATTTGTTTGTTTTTTTGTTTGTTTTTTGTTTTGTTTTTTCAGTAAAGTGCAAACTATGTTCTGGTCTTGAAAAGGCAAGGGGGTTATTAGCCCTACTCATGTGAATTTTTGCTCGTTTTGAGTTGAACTCGGCTATTTATTGTAATTTGTGTTCATTAAGTGTTTCATTTATTTATTGATAGTGATTTGTGCTCATTTTTGGCTTAATGGAGCTCTTTACTTTTCTTCGAAAAACTTGTTTTGTAGAAAATTTTTTTAAATTAATACCCAAAATAACATCATACGAAGAGGAATTTTTTTTAATAGAAAAAATAGTTTTCTTTGATATTATGTTTAACTTATTGCAAAATGATTGATACATATAGTAATTTCATTTCAAAAGAGCGCCTAAAAATCTCTCTATGATGTTCTAGTATAGTGGTTGCAGAGGAGAAGAAAAACAAGGGAAAAAAAGAGACAGACATGAGTACTACAAATGCAAAAACGTAGTTTTCCGTGCTGTTCAAGCCATAGGTCACTAAGTCTACTGAATAGGGTTTTCAAGCACAGTAACTCAAGGGTGTACTCCTTGTTTTGATCAAAGCCCTTTCTTATGGGTATAAGGCTAAATTTTAAGATTCTCATTAACTTGTTTTCAAAAAAAACATTTTACAATTAGGACTAATCGAGGTGATGAAAACTATTACTGAATTACATACAAATGGTAATTTTTCCTCACCAACCAGTTTCTGATAAAATCCATTTTATGCTTTTTGGTTACTATGGGCCGTGGTTTGTTCTTTACTAGGTTGCAGCTACTGCTGCAAATTAGATAAAAGTGTTTTCAGCATGAAAAGAAATATGTTCTGTTCCTAACAAAAAAACCCACAAAAACATGCCTCCTATTAGTAGTATGGGTTTATGCAGTGGAAGAGGGCAGTACCCCCCCCCCCATAAAAGAGGGCCTATATTCCAGGAGGGTAGAACCCCTTTTTCTTAACAATATAAGGAAGTGTACAGTACCCCTTTTTGTAGTAATAAAAGGAAGTGGACAGTACCCCCTTTTTGTAGTAATATTAGGAAGCGGACAGTATCCCCCTTTTTGTAGTAATACGTTCAAGCGGGGCCCTATCTTTTTTACACATAGGTTTCTCAGAATTTTGAAAATTTCATAGGTTTCTCGGAATTTCACGAATTTCAAGAATTACACCTTATCTGATATTGCGTAGTCATTCATGTTGTCGGTGAAACAATGTAATATATAAAAGCGGTGCCCTATCCTTTTTAGTGGGGTGACCAATAGGTGTTGAGGGTGTCACAAAGTAGAAACTAGCAATTGTTAATTTAGTCTTTAGTTGATAGTGGTAGTGACAAGAACGAAAATTATTGGATTTGAGAAACAGAAGATCTTACGGAATCTTGTAACATTGGGAAAATGTTTGAATTTTAATGTTGAATTTCAGATGTTAATTGTACAAAAGAAAATATTCTCTGAGGAAATGCTTGAAATTTTCATGGAAAATGATTCACCATATTTGAACTACTGTATGAAGCCTATACGTTGTGGACCAGATGCATTTACTCAATTTGTTGATGCATTACTTGAAACAAAACAAAATGACATTGTGATTCTACTTTTAATAACTACCTAGAAATTCATTTAAGACAGTCATTTTGTAAGACAATATTAAATAAGTTTTTGTGACGTCACTTGATCAATTCTCTTCCTCCTAGAAGACATCCTTTTTATTGATTTTGAGTCAGTTTCTTTTTGGCAGTAAGACGGACAACATCAGAAAAGATTATCTACATATATTCACTATGTTTATTTACATTTGCCAGCTGGTCATCATGTGAGAACTGTACTACAGTTGATGACTATAATGAAAAGTGTAGATTATGCAATCCGTGTAAATTACATAGAGAATTTGCTGCACAGATTATGGATTGTAATTCCTGTCTTGAAGAGACTTGTGACTCTCATCCTAATGGATATCTATGCTCCACTTGTCATTTTGATAAGTGTGATCAATGGGAAAATACTTACCCTGGCATTATTGGAAAAATCCTATACGTGATTTCAGTTTATTTCTAAGAGTTTGGTATCGTCGTGGATTTAAATTGTTTTGGGAAGAAGAACCTTGTCTACGCTTCAATTGCAGGAATAATAAGAGTCTGGTTCTTGCGTCATCGCTGTGAAGATTCCGGCTACTATGATTATAATCCTACGGATTTTTATTTGGTGACATAAAAAATTACAGAAAGTGATCCTTCATATGAGAATATTGTGAGCGATATTACCTCAAATAGTCAGATAGAGACATTTTAATTTTACAATATGAATAATAATAGTATCTTTGACTTCACAAAGAGATTTAATAAATATTAAGTTACATTATATTGAGGAAAATGGGACCCTGACTTTGCACGCCAGGATCAGTACAAGTTGAATCCCAATGATCTGCCACCACTATTTGTTGTCGACGATGACGACAAAAATGACTATGAAGACGAAGAAGAAATCTAAACAATGAAGACAAAAGACTTTTTACAGTACGTATATATTTTATTAATAAACAAATTTACATACATTGTTAAAACACTTTATTCTTAGGGCACTGAAATTAATATTTTAAAGGTCTGAGAGGATATTTTCTACTAGAAAATGATTCAAACGAGGATTGCATACATAAATATTGAGAAATTCACTGTAAGTATAGTCACGACATCGAAAAATGAAATATAGTAAGGTATGAAAACCACAGCTTTTGGTTGATAAATCTTGTACTCGCATTCGATTTTGAATAATTGTTTTCCCACTTCTTTCAAGGTAGTTTTTAATGTGAGTTGTTTAGAATGCATATGTTTGACCAAGAGGATCAAAAAATTGTATATTCTTCACTGTTTGAAATATGCACAGCCAATGACCCGTCTGCACAGTCGATGGACTACTGTTAACAATGATAATGGTATTGATAGCAGTATGAATATATTCAAGGAAATCTGAGGGTATTCAATAGGATTTGTATTTGGAGATATATTAATCCGTGTTAAATACATCGATTCTTTGATTGGTGTTCATGGTGCCAAGTCTATTAGAACACTGCTGTTGGGGGTAATTTCCCAATAGGTTTCAAATTGATTAAGTGAGATCAATGTTACACTCTCCGTCAATGGTTTGTCAAAGGTACACTCTAGACGTACAGTACCCATTTGGACAATACTCATATCTTGAGTACCGGACAAGTCCAAAACAATGATACCATAACTTTCTGCGAACATTTTATCGGTTATACTATTTTCATATAGTTGAGAATCTCGATCTAGGGATTGCATTGTCAATTCAAATAGGGTCCAATAGGATTTATCAAAGAATAAATTGTAGAGAGGAATTCCATTTACTTTACATACAAGAGAAGAACGTCCAAACAGTTCGAATTCATGTGGAGAACTTGCTTAAGATCCTATGGCACTGGTACTTCTTACAAAACCCAAAGTAAGTTTCAAAGGAATTTTACCATTGATAAATGAAGAATCGGTGTAGGTACTTGAAACAATGGTAATATGACAATGATTGGTGATTGTGTGAGGAACAAGCAGTTTGATATATTTTCCAGAGATTCTTATTTTTTCCATTGCCAAAACAACAGAACTATAACCTGTTTTTTTCGTACATGAAGCATTACTGAGGTGAGATTGACACTGGTATCGGGTGCTGCATCAAGTGTTTTTCTCACGATGAAATTGGATGGAGTGAGTTGTAACTTTATATCAATTTTAATATTGGAAGGCATTCATTGAGATATATTATATATTTCATGATTGAATCAACCAACTAAATGATACTCCTTGCTCACTGCCCAAGTAAGTTCACAATCAGTATCAATATTTGATCTATAGTCATAGCCCATTGGCAGACCTCTCAATTTCTTATAGGACATTGGAGTCATTAACGTAAATTGTATTTAGCTTGTATAGTTTGATATATTATTGTTAGTACTCACCAATGTTCCATTTATGTAGACACATATTTGATTAAACAAATTGTGTAGTATACCATTCTCATACGATAATCCATCAACAACGGAGGGAGCTAGATTGTCAGACTTTTTCCTCACCACACCTTTTAAATCCATAATCGTTGATGATAAATCTATGAAGTAGTCTTCATTGAAATAAATTTGAAAATGTGTGTTTTCAGAGAGGGGTTGTTGTGGATAGAATTGTTCATAGCATCCATGTTTTACACTAACATCTACACTTTCTGCATTGAACAGAATTAGAGATGTGGTGACATTGGGATGAGATTCCTTGTGGGGTAGATATGACATTTCAGTCTATGAAAAGAAATCCTTTTTTGATCTAACAATTTTTCTTCGTGGTTTCTTTTTCTTCCTCTTTGACAAGAGTGATGTCTTTCACTTCTGTCCTGAGTAGAGCCTGATGAGTGATGAGGTGTTACTCATCCTTTTTAAACCTTTTCCACTTTGTTGTTATTTCAACAGCTTGCCAAGGGATCATGCGCTGGACCTGATTTTGTGAAACAATTTCTTTAAAATCTTTCCCAGCCCCCCAATCATATGGCATAGAGGATGCGAAATCTGTTGCAATCGGAGCAATATATTTTTTAGCCAGAGATATTGCAGAGCGAAACAGCTTAGCAAACCAACTGACAAGGCAACAGCCCGACATTGACTGACGACCTTTATAATGGTCCATCTCATACGAGTTCCAAATACCAAGTGTTTACAGGAACATACTGAAGATGCTTTATATTATAGTGATGAACATGTTCATGTGTGTTTTTCATTCAAGAACACGTAGTAGGGGAACTTTTGAACCCATTCTCAATGTTTCAACAAAGGATGCATAAAGAAATGTTCAAGAGCCCGAGGTGAAACCGGGTGAATAATCTGCAAAAAATAATATTATCCATCCCACTGACAGTTCCTGCGTTTGTACCACTGATCATATTCTATTTAAAGCCAAGAATATCTCTCAAATTATCATTGAGATGAGTTATTTTTTCTCAATGGGTGAGCTAATGTAAATTTTCCGGGTTTCATTGAATAATTAAACTGCAATGTAACTTTCTTATTAACAGAGATTTTTTATTGATTGGACGACACAAATCCGTCATATCACCAAATTTTATGTATTTTAGTGTGACATGGGGATATTTACTAGATTTAAGTGCTTCAGCCCATTCATATTCGACAAAGAGTGACCAATTGACTGGTATAACTTTTATCTTATACGTACGATCTTATCTCAGGATATCATATATATCTTTGAGAATACAATCGACAAGAGCAACTTCATACTTTCCATCCACGAATTTGATGGGGGGGGAGAGTTCATTTCAAAAGTCACTTGTTTTATGCAAACTATTGTACAGAGCATTGGAGACGTTGGACATAAACGTTACATAGAAATCGTTGGGCATTGTGTACGTCCTTGGTGGATATCCACGAATCAAAATCAGAGTTGTATCCGAGCCAACGAACAAGCAACTGTCTCTTGCCCCTGCGAGTAGTAGTCTTTAATATCCATCAATCTGATAGATCACAGTGTTTTTAAATTTTTGTAACTTATAATCATAAAAGCCACCAAGAATCTCATCATCTTTCATGTTACGAAGACGATAAGTGTAGGGTGTAGTGTCTAAGAGTTTGGAAACTTTAAAAAGTTTAGTGGACCATAAGAAGTTACCCTTTTCAAAAACATTAGTAGTTTGATTGATTCAAACAGTATCACCGACATTGAACTTTTTCTTTTTCTTCTTACCATTGGAATATTATTTAAGACAAGTGTCAAATATGTTGACGTCTTGATGAACTTCCATTGGGGTTTGATTTGGATAAAGGTCAATAAGGACGTTGATTATAAATCAACATGATTTTATCCAAATCATGAACAAAAGCAACAGTATTTATTAATATGCGATATCTTGAAATTACAAGTCGAATAGTTCTTATCAATTGTTCAGCCAATGCTGCCTTTATTGGACTATGACTATGATTGAGCATTGAATTATATTTCAATTGAACCTTTTTACATAAGGATTAACAAATTCACTACGCTGATTTGTTGGAAGCTTCTTATAGCAATCCGGTTCAAGGATGATTTCAAGAGATTTAGAAACTTCATTACCTCTCTTTGACCGCAGTGGAATGGCATATGCATAGTGACTAAAAACACTGATTGCAAGTACATTGTACCTGAATGGCTCATTGTGACACCGTCTCATCTAGAGTCAAAAGATCTACTTGTAATATTTGCAATTGGAAAAAGGCTTTAGTTTTTCGATAGTGACTACCACGAACTCTACGATTACGATGTAGAGTGTAATATGATTCATACTGTAGATACTCTGCCGTCAATTTCTTATCATGTAGAGTGACTTGAAAAAGTGTAGCGGGTGAACTTAAACTTCCCACTTCACCAATATTCTCATAAACATGTTTCAATACTTCAACCATTTTGAACGTAAACACGTAGCGAAGTGTCCACTGCCGATTTGTATACTAACAGGTGATGGTGAGGGAGATACAGTGATATTAAGACGTCTTCGCTTGAGTCCCCCAATCACTATTGTCAAATCATTTCCACTTGGCTTGCTAGTATTTTCCGAAAATAATTCAAAACATCTTATGATATTTGACTAAATTCCTTTAATTGTTTTAAAACATGTTCATTGCCAATAAGACTTTTGGGAAAGTTTGATGAGTTTAAAAATTTATGGAAATGACTGTCAAATGATACAAGTCTTTTACGATTTATAACCAAAGCTGATAATAAATTAAGTAGAATGTCGGTTTTGCCATGGATTATAACTTGATTTCCATTAGCATCAGTTTAGACATGTTCACTTTCAGTGAGATAAGTCAAGAGTCTTTTACACTGTTCACGATATGAATTTGGTATTAGATCTGCAACACTTGTCATAACTTTAGACAAATCTTCTTCATCATTTGGTGTTGTTCTTAATGTTGGTGTTGATAGTGGTGGAGTCAGTTCCTTTTTGGGATCAATGAAATTTACATTGAGTTGTCTCTCACGATAATGTTTATGTTTGTCTACTCGTGGAAATTCATTTTGAAGCAAAATTACATTTTCATCGTCGGCAATTGTCTCATTGTTAATGAATTTGTTAAGATAGTCCTCGGAATGTTCCTTTGGTGAAAAGGCGAGTTCAATTGGAGTCAATTTATAGGCTTTGGCCATCTAGAGAAAACTGTTTACAAGTGCTACAATGATTGGCAGTAGAAGTGTAAAGAAGCTACTCCCCACTTGAAGAAGTCTTTTTCTTTGAAAATTGTTTCCTTTATTTTTGCTTGCTACTGCTAGGGCACGTACAAGGGAACGATGCTGCTTTGTCTGCCGCTTAACACCTTCTGGCAGTTGGACATTTCCTTCAGTTAAATTTAAACAAAGTTCTAATATAAGATTAATAAATTCTCTGTTGACTTCATGTTTGAGTATGGCCTTCCTAATTCGGTCCCTGTAAGAACAAGTCCCTGTAAGAACTTCGTGTCCGGTCCAATAGTTTTATTTTATTGTAGGATTCTTGCCAAACACTGCAGCAATAGTAATTTTTGGGGGATTTTCAAAAAAAATTTTATCACGATTTTGAATTATTTTTGTTAATAGTTTCGTATTACCAGACATTGATGGTCCACAAAGAAACGACCTAAATGGATTTTTAAATTGATACATAGTCCCTTCCAATGTCAAAATACAACTGACAGTATATTGCATTAGTGCCTTGAATAAATAATAGTAATTTCCCTAATAAGATTTGAGAACAATACATTTAAAAAATAATAAATATTTTTTATTTCCAAATAAATGACGCTACAAACAATACTACATGTTTATTTACATATGAAAAAAGACACTATCAAAAAATAAATTCAATACAATAATACATTTTTATACAATAAAAAGACACTACAAAAACACTTGTTACAATTAGAAATTGATCCTCCCCAATCCCCCCTAGAAGGACGCGAAGGCCGCTGGCGGAGGCTGGACAAAGGCCGGATCCCTCCCTGGGCTGGTTACGGGGGCAACAAAAAAATTTAAACAATATTTATTTACATAAAACACTACCATATGACTCTACCTTGCTTAAAATCACTTCTGAGTTGGGAAAAAGCATGTATAAAAAAGGATCCCACCATCCACCCTTCAACCATTTACTATTGAATTTTTTCCTGACCGAGGTTATTTCTATAGTCTTGACATACACCTCTGTCAGAAGTTAGATAATTTCCGTGGGTTAGCATCGTCACACCATCCGCACACACATAGGCTTTATCTGATACGGGGGACATGGCTATTTTATCCACTAAAACTGTTTAGTCTTTAAATTTCAAAGAGCAAATTGCCATGACTTTCGCTCTTGGTACCAAACTACTTTCCACACAGTTCCTATAAACACTCATGTCGAAATTCTGATTCACATAGCGTCTAGGCACCCCCTTGCAGACGTTTTTTATTACCTCATTGTGTGTTTGCACACAGTACACCTTCGGACCTGAAAGCACACTATTGGAAATCAAGTGGCTCCCCGTCTCGGATTATAACATTAATAATTGATTTGGGGCCTGGTACTTCACTAGCTCCGGGTAAATGGACTCGTCGAAATTGGTTAAGTCCATTCGAGAGCTAATGTGCACACCTTTTTCCAAATCTTCTAATAAAAATGCAGTTTTAACTTTTAGCAAAAGTGAATCGGTATCCTCATAATATACTTCAACTTCTCCCTCCCCCGGCCTTTGGAGCCTACACACATCGAAAAGAATGACAACATGAGTTTTTAATTTTGTTTTTGCACTGCCACTTGCAATATTTTATTTAAAATAATGTTTCTTTTTTTCTATGCAAGAAGACCATATCGGAGTCTATGATGGTGAATGATGTGAAGTTTAGTTTCGCAACGGTTCGAGCATATTCTTTTGGGTCGTTCACTACGTCACAACGACTTCGATTGCGTACACTCTCGCACATTTTACCAAAGACTGACTTGAAAATGAGTTGCAAGATTTCCTTTTCAACCTTCTTTTTCGCTTTGGAGCGTTTACTGACAAAAGTGTCAATAAACATTTTCAAATTGGGTTTTTGGTCGAATTGGAGGGTTCTATGTATCTTTGTGACCTTGAAACCATTTACTACCATCCACCGCAAAAGAACGTGATGTACAACGATATTCTCTTTAGGATGAAGGTCAGCGATAAGTTTTTGTTTTGAAGGTGTCCAGTGCACATCCCCATCCTCTACCAAAGAAATATTGTATGGACTCAAAGAGTCCCTATTCATTGGTCTGTTTATGGACTGGAAAACAAAATCTTTCACCCAGTCATGATATTCTACTGGTTTTCCCGATCAATTTCAAAAAACCATCTTTGCGGTCTATTTTCCTCAACATTGGGAATGTCCAGGAAATTTGAAGCACGAGGATCGTTAAGCCATTTGTAGTTACCACACGGCAAAGAGTAGTAAGACATTGCCGACAGATAAAGAGAGTTCATATCCAGAAAAAACTGCATCCGACTTTACACCGGTGTCTTGTACAGTCGGGTTAGTTTTAAAGATACGATCTCCATGAAAAACCTACCTTCCCCTCATTGATCTATCTACAAATAGATGCTCATCCACGTCGGTGATCAAGCCTATTTCCTCTTTACTGATTTTAAGAATTAAATCCATCTCCAGATGAGGAGTGGAAAAATAATAACCCAAATCCAACCCAAATTCCCCATAGTCCGTGTTCTTGCACACAATATCCAGCAACGTCAATAAATCACTGGCCAGATACAATCTACAATAATCCCATCCATTTTTACACTCTCCCTCTGCCAAAACTCTTTTAGAAAATTCAAAGTCGGCTTCGGTGCATTGAAGATCGTAAAGTGAATCGTAGATCGAAGTGATGGACGTCAATCTTTCCTCACAAACCCCCAAGATGGAGTTGTAGTACTCAAATTAGTACATATGTAGTACTCACACATTAATAAATCATACATTTCACCGTCTAGAAAGTTCTGTTTAAGAGGTGTTGCTTAAGGAGGGCTAAACTATTAAAATCGCAGCTTTTTTGAACTTAAAAGAGTTGTCTTAGGGATTTGGGGAAGAAGCCAAAGCAGTCTAAAAAAAGGATCTTATAATCATTATCTATTGTTTGCCTTTTTAATTCTAAGAGCAGTAGCTTATCAGATGATTTGGGTCTGATACTATATGAAAAAGAAACATTTAACCATGCGCCATCAACAACTCCACCTCATTGCAATCGTAACAATGCCGGTAATATGAATTTCGAATCATAGCGGGAATTGTGCGCATAAACAGGTAGAAAATACTGTTGACTAACGTCTTAATTACATGATTAATCGGCCACTCCTCAAAAATAACTCAATCCCGATACAAAATTACTCAATCCCGGTTACACAAATCATCATGGTCGGGGACCATCCCTTTATCTCTTTTCTCCTTACCCCCTTTCTGATTACCCCCTTTCCGCTTACCCCCTTTCTCCCTTTCCCTTTACACTCAATAAATTCCCCTTTACAAACCCGGCACACCTATATCTGAATGTGTCCACCTATATCTGAATTAAAATATTTAAATGCAGGTGTTATTAAGTTTTGGGTAATACAGGTATTAATGAGGTTTGGTTTCAATTTGCCTCAGCGGTCATGATTCTAAGCTATCCTTATTTTCTTTTACTGTGTCTTTGACTTTGTTTTTCTTATATTTATGTTTGCTCTTAGCATTGATAGCGTTAACTTCATTTTCCTTAGTTTCCGACGGCATATTTTCTGGGTGTCTGCTCGAAAAAGTCACAAGCAGCATTTTTCTTGCCTTTTAAATATTCAAATTCGTAATCTAGGTCTTGGATTTTCATAATTCATCTAGCTAGAATTCCCGTGGGGTTTTTAAATGTGCGCAGGTACTGCAAGCTTTTATGGTCTGATTGTAGTATAAATTTTCTACCGATTAAATAGTGTCTAAATTTGTCCAAGTGCTGGATTATAAATAATAATTCTAAGTTTGTGGTGAAATAACCACTTTCACCTTTTGATAAGGTTCTACTCGAATAGCATATAACTTTTTCAATTTTTTTTGTTTAGGCGTTCCCTCTAGAGGATTGGGGTTTTCTACCGGGATTATTTGCGAAATAATAGTGTCAATGCCATTTGAACTAGCATCGGTTGTGACCACAAATTGTCTGTTTTCGAAATCAGGCAGCGATAATATTGGTTCGGAAGTAAATGCCTTTTTGAGATGGTCTAGGGAAATTTGAGCTTCCTGGGACCAGGTAAAATTTTGGGAGTTCTCTTTAGTGAATTCCGTGAGGAGTTTCGCAATTTAGGCGTAATTGCGCACGAATTTTCTAAAGTAGCCTGTAAGACCTAAAATTCCTCTTAATTCTTTCATACTTCTTGTGGGTTTGAGGTTTTTAACATATTTTATTTTGTCAGGGTCTGGAGATATCTCCCCTTGCGTCACCACTACTCCTAAAAATATAATTTTAGGTTGAAATAAATTTACTTTTTCAGGCCGGCATTTTAAACTGTCCTGTCTGAATTTCTCGAACACATAAGCTAATGTTGCCAAGTGTTGTTGAGCGTTTTCTCCCACGCATCTGACATCATCAAAAAAATGAATGATGTTTTTTAATCCTCTTAACAGGTGTAATAAGGGTCTACAAAGCGCGCTTGAACTTGTCTTAAGTCCAAAAGGTACTCTTAAGTATTCATATAAATCACACTTAGCCGTAGAAAACGCAGTTTTATAGACGTCTGTCTCGACTATTTTCACTTGGTGGTAGCCTCGGGTAAGATCTAAAGAAGTAAAAATTTTGTTTTTGCTTGAAATAGAGTCAAGAATTTCATCTATTCTTAGTAAAGAAAATTTATCACTAACTACTTGTTTGCTAAGGGCTCTAAAATCTACAACAAGTCTAACGTCACCATTCTTTTTTGGTACCAAGACCACTGATGCAGAATATGGACTTATACTGGGGTGTATAATTTCCTTTTTGTCTAATTCCTGGATTTTATTTTTTAACCATTCTTTGTGCTTATACAGCACACGATATGGCTATTTCGAGACAGGATCACCAGTCGTTAAAATTGAATGTTCATAAAATGGTATCAGTCCGATGTCATCTTCAGATGCGGAAAATACATCTTTGAAATTCCATAATAATTTGCATAATTTTTTCTTAAGCTCTAAGTCCGTAATATGATCCATATTAAATTTGTTTAAGAATTGCGATTTAGTTAAAGGGTATTTGTTAGTTGAGGTTTTAATGCCAATTACTAGGTTTCTTTTGGAATTTTCCCATCTATTTAAATTATTTTTCGAGATAACTTGGATTTGCACTAAACACATTCCTTTTTTATTGTAATTGTATCATTTTCGTGGTTATTAGTTACCCAAATAAAACTTTCTCCTTTGTCGTAAGACATAATCTGTTCCTCGCATAATATATTTTCAGGAATTTCATTTGACGGGATCGCAAACCATATTTCAGGTTTGCTATCTACTGGTTCCATCATCTGTGATATTTGAATTCTTTGCATTGTTTTGGGAGGGATCTTTGCTTTCCATATCACGAATCTGCACAATTTCTCTTCACTATTATTGTATATTAGATTCATACTGGCGCTATGCAGCGTCATTGCGGCATCTTGCGGTGTCGAATTGGGTTTTACTATGTTTTTCCGTAATTCCTCTATTTTCTTGATTTCGTTTGACCTATACTGTCGCATTGCAGATTCAATACACTTATTATTTAAATTTACTTCATTTTTGCAATGGCTCTCAGAATAATTGAACAAATTTCTGATTATGCCATGTCCTACTTGCGAGACATGAGGTTCAAAAGATTGTGACATTTTACCGCCAGAAATTTTATTTACTGTTAAGTTCTCTTCGTAACCTCTATTACAGTTTCTTAAGGTAGAAAATTCTTCCTCTACCTTAGCCGGGTAGACAAGCCTTTTGTTTGCCGCTTCTAATAGTATTCTATTAGACCTTAAGAAATTTGCGCCGAAAATGGCTTCATACAGAAAGTTATCGCATATTATAAAATTTGTCGGAAAGATTCTATTATCCCTTTTTACGTTTAGGCGAATTGAACCTTTTGCATCCAATTTATGCCCTGTCACGCTCATTAAATTGGTATTATCAAGATTTCTTTGTTGCCTAATATGCGGAGGCAACATCTTAAATACGCATGAGTTTATGATGTTTGCGGTAGCACCAGAGTCAATTAAAGCCTTAATGTAAATATTTGCCGCACAAAAATCATTAACTATAGGTAACTTGTTATTACTATCACTACAAGACGGTACTACTATTGGTTTGGACCTATAAAACATTCTAGGTGCCCTCTGGGTCCAATTTATTTTTCTGAGGGGCCTGAAATGTTTCCCTGCGGATTTATTTCATGCATCGGTGCCGGCAATAGATATTTGGATATGTTCTTGGAATTTCTAGCCGTGGCAGTGCTGGGTGCTGGCGCTGGCTGCCAATGCCGTTGGCTTGAAAAATTTTCATTTCCCGTCGGCCAATCAACTATTTGCCGTCGGCTTGAAAAATTTGTATTTCCCGTCGGCCGATAATTATTTTGTCTATTGGGGGCAGGGTTATACACATTTGGTTGGTACACGTTGTAATTTACTGATTGGCACATTCTTCCCTGGCTATAGCCTAGTGCACAACAGGCGCTAAAATTTGTTCTTCCGAACAAATAGTTGCCATAATTTTGCCTTTTACCGACGGCGATCCTTTGTGTTCGATTGGAGACATAAGGGCACTCTTTTGCGATATGCCCAACACGATTGCAAATATAGCATTTTGTTATTGTTGGGTTATTTTCATAACTAATTTGTTTGACGGACTGAAAACGTACTGTTTCCTACCTAACGGGTTCTTGCGTTCTATTTCTTTGTGGCACTGGGGAGTTATCCCTTGAAAAGAAATTAGGAGATGCCTGATCGCCTTTGAAGGTCAGGCTTTCGTTTGATTTGCCTAGGCTGTTTATTTTCGTTTTACTGTGATTTGCCACCATCGTATCGACTTCGATCAATCGCCCTACCTCCTGAACTGCAAGATCTAATGTCTGAACATTTTTGGATATTACCATTCTATATAGTTTTGGGGGTAGTCCTTGCAAAAAATTTAGTGTGACTTTTTCATACAGTTCTCCTGAACCTTTTTCGTATTTTGCCTCTACTGAAATCCGTATATTATCAAGATATTCTCTTACGTTTTGTGAATGGTCAAAGCATACCCTTTCGTGTTTTAATTTATTTGTGGAACTAGTTTCGATAAATCTATCTTTAAATGCCGTTAACAATTTGTCGTCTGTATTTATTGGCAATTTGCTTTAGGAAGGGTAGGGCTTGGCCTTTTAATCTTAATAGAAGCATGCCGAATAATGTTTCTAGCTCTGTTTTTGTTAATTCTACAAACTGGGCCAATTGGATATTAAATTCGTCGATATCTGATTGTCAATCGTATTGTGGAATAGATTTTGCTATTTCTACATTTTTCGCGACCAACTTTTGCGCCATTAATAGTTCGCTTAATTCTTCTGACATTTTTGCTTTTGAATTAACTCAAAATAAATTTATTTTTTCACATAACCTATTTTGGGGGAGGCTGTAATCGCCTATTAGATATTTTAAAGGGTTTTCCTATTAGACTTTACGATTATAGGCCTAATCACTTTTTCTTATGTGTCTGTATCTCTCCAATCATTAAATTTAAATTACAAAGTTCATAGACTAACTAGTTCACGTGTCTTCCTCAAAATTTTTGACCACGCCATATGTAGCGATAAAAAAAAGGATTGAGGCAATTACGGTAATAAAGATTGACCCAATTGTGGCCACAAATGTAATATTATGATTTAAAGTGGTGTACAGATCGCGCCACTCGCTGAAAGCGAGAAAAAAAAATGCGTAGCTAAAGTAGGTTAGAAATTCTCCAACTATCAATTTGGGATCGTAACCTCGTTTCCTCGGGTTATCACCTTGTCGATTACCTCTAATGCTATGCAGAAATCATATTCATGGGAGCGCTGCCATTGGAGGAATACGAACTAATTACCTGCCGTGCGACTAGATACATACATATAAAATAAAATAAACACAAATAGAAAAGCAATAGTTTTATTGAGACTTTCATTAAGATGTACAACAGTGCTTCACTTCAAATGACGACAACAAAGGCAAGGATTAATTCGGCTCTCAAAAATAATGATGATGGCAATAGAGACAATCCATAATTGAAACAAAAAACAGTTTTTTCACTATATCAAACAAATATAACTCCCGCGCTTTACTAACTTTTTTCATGATTGGCCCAAGTCCTGTGGAGGGGGCTGCTATTTGTAATGATGTTCGCAAACTTACTACATTATTCGAACTATCTATCCAATGATTTGTTTTTAAAATTTCGATGATTTAAACGTTCACACTGCTCTTATAATTTAAACTTCCAGAGAAATATTGTATCTAGCATCTTTTTATTACCAAATGTCTTAGCAAAATTCAAATCGAATAGCGCCGTTGTTTAACTGAGGCTAACATGCAATTTCTCTTTTTGCTGATTAAGAACTTTTCTTTCTTTTTTTTTGAAGCTAGATTTAAACTTAATTAGAGGAAGTCGGAATTATCTTTAGAAAGAAAAAGATTTTATTTTTTGTATTTTAAATATATCTCATTTTACTCACGGTACAGAGGTTTTAAGTTTACTTTCTGTGCTTCTTTGGTAAGTGTGCCAGGGACGTAATTTGTTATTTGGCAGGGGGGACAAATGCTCCTCCTAGACCTCGGTCCTCCTCCCCTTTCCAGAATATAGTTTATCCTCCAGTTGAAATTCAGTTTCTTCAAAGATGTGGTCAAAACTAAAATAAATCTGCATATTTCGAGCATCTACAGAAAACGTCAGTTTTCTTTATTATATCTTTACCTTTATGGTACTATTAAATTAAAAAAATAGGTTTTATTGAATGAAAGTAAGGATTAATATTAAAACTTAAAACGACAAAAATTCCTTCGTACATGAAGAGGTTTCCCACTCCTCAACACCTCACTCTTCACGCTCAAGTTCTTATAATATTTTTAAATAAGCTTCTTATTGTTCATATTCAGAGTCCTTCTTAAAGGGTTAGGATAAAAGTCAAACTCCTCAAAGAGCGTTCTTTGGGGAGGAGTATTAAGGAAGAATTAACCCCCCACATATACGTCACGACTTCTGTTCGTTTCAAGTTTCAAAGTTGCTCCTAATTTTCAGTTGAAAAAACATCTTTTTCAACTTAATTTTTGATCTCTTTTAAACAAAGCCGGGTAATCCAGCTCCCTCTCCTTCGAAAATTCCTTCCATTCACAGTAAAACCCTCCTTTTAAAGCTCTTCCACATAAAATCCCCCCACGATAAAAATTCCCCCCAGGCAATTCAATTCTAGCTGAAAATCACCTGTGGAAAATTTCTTTTGGCTGATTCTAGCTGAACAATTTTTCTTATCCCACGTTTTTTTGAAAAACACTTTTATTTCTGATTGTTTTTAAAATCATTCTTAAATCCCCCTTCGTAGAAAATGCCTCAACGTAAGGAAAAACCTCAATGTAAAGGAAAACAGAAATTATTACGGTGAACTATTATTAAGAGGGGACAACCCCCTCGTACACAAAATAATTTCTGTTTGCTGTAAGTTTTAGTGTTGCTCCTTATTTTTAGTCTAAAATTACCCTGAACATCTCCACGCGTAAAATTGAGTCGGCAAAGAGAAAACAAGACATAAGAAGAATTTCTTTTAGGAATTCTGGCAAATTTTTCCACTGTCAAATCTCTCCTGAAAAATTCACTCCCAGGAACCTGCCCTCCCCATGGAAAATTCCTTGCGTGCAAAATCTTCCCAGAAGAAAACTTTCCCCCTCTCCCTCATAGCCCGGAAAATGTATGCAGACTTCGCAATAACAAACTCCATACGTAAACAATGGGCAAATTTTATAGCTTACCTTCCCCAGGGGCTGTGGTAAAGGTAAAGGTGAAGAGTACGGAATTAGACTTTACTTTCCCTACCGGTGTTGCTGATTTCCGTTTTCTTGTCCCTTCAGCCAGGAGGTGCAATGAGGGGTTGGGGTCCAACAATCCCGTGCTTTCGCACACCCTTCCTGTTTATCTTCCCCAGATTTTTCCAGGTACTCATTTAGACCCGAGTCGACTCAAGCCGAGTTTATAGTGTCACGCCACTGACCCCCCTCATAAACCAAATAATTGGATACACTAGGATTCGAACCCTTGCCCTTTTGGACAAAAAATCCTAAATCCAGCGACTGCGTGGGGCTGTTTTTCTTCAATTTCATAGTTATTCAGCCTTTGAGTTGAACAAAATGGCTATCTCAAAATTTTAGTCAGACTATTTTGAGATAAAATGCCATGGGAGGGGGCTTAGATGCCCTCCAATCTTTTCAGTAGCTTAAAAAGGGTACTAGAACTTTTAATTTCTGTTTGAATGAGCTCTCTCCCGGTGCTCCTGGACAATTGAGTCGGCACGATAACCCCTGGAAAAAAAGCAATCCGTGATGTTTCTTCTGGCAAAAAATACAAAAATCTACATTTTTACAGATAGGAGCTTGAAACCTCCTAAGTTGGGTTCTCCAATACACTGAATCTGGTAGTGTGGTTTTCATTAAGAATCTATGACTTTTAAGGGGTGTTTCTCCCCTTTTTTGAAAATCAGCCAAATTTTCTGAGGCTCTTAGCCTTTAATGGGTTAGACTAAACGTATTGAAATTTGTATATTTAGAATGAGGATAATAAGCCAATTCTTTTGATATATCTAATGGTATCAAAATTTCGTGTTTTAGAATTTCGGTAACTATTTATTCGTATCGCTCGTTACTTACAGTTCGTTACCACAAACTGTTTGAGCAGGCTCATTTCTCAGTTTTCACGGTCATTTTCCCCTGATTTGGGAAAATTGACTCGAACTTTGTCCTCCCCAGAATTTGGACAAACTTACGCCCCTGAAGTGTGCCACCCACTCCATCCCACTTTTACGGTAAATCCTAACTCCGGAATTGGCTTCCTTAAGCACAAATTTGTGTTCTTCCTCTTCAGTCATAGTCAGAACCTCCGAAAAAATTTGTACATTCTTCTGACAGTTTGCGTCACATTCTAGCTTTGCTCCGCCCTCGAATCATTGTTTAACGCTAAGTTAACCAAGAAAATGCAGAGGAAAGTCTGACTGCCTCTAGACAATCAGCCCTCGCAATAAAAGCGTACTGCTGTTTAGCTTCAAGTCCGATATTAGATGAATGAGTATCACGATCATGGTTGCAGCGGTAGCTGCAACCTAGTAACGAGCGAACCACAGCCCATAGTAACCAAAAGTTAAAAACGCGTTTTGAAAAGAACTGCCTGGTGAAAAAAAATGTCATATGACACTGAACCATGAATGGTAATTATTATTTCGTTTCGTCGTAAAAGAAAAAGTTTATTACAAAAATAAATCTACGATGATTAAAAAAAAAGCCTCAAATCCCTCAAAAAAGGCGTCAGATTAAAATAAAAAGTGTACCATTGAAATCAGCATAGTCGAAAGCTTGAAACAGGAGAAATGCTGTCCCTCTCCTTGAACAAAAAGGAAAATCACTCTTTTGTATGGGTAGCACTGATCTGTCTCCCTTGTTTTTCTTTCTGTTTTTTTTTTCAACAGGCCTAACGGGCTACCAGAACATCATAGAGAGATGCTTAACGGCTCATTCAAAAGCTATGTCTCATATCCACGTGCTTTTTATAAAAAGTTTGCTGTAAAATTTACTAAGAGTAACCAAGGTAACCAAGTCATTTTATTTTACATAGTAAAATCAAATATTGTGCATTCTACTAGTGTTCTCCACTTTATGAATATTAAAAAGAATTATAGAATTGTAAATAAAAAAAATTACAATGCGTCATTTATTCTTTGTCAATAACGTCAAGAGCTTTATCCTAAATGAATTAGTTTAGTCATCATCTTAGAATGTAAAAATCAGCATAAAAATCTAATTCTTTTGATGTATCTATTGATATTAAAATTTCGTGTTTTTAGAGTTTCGGTTGCTATTGAGACGAGTCGCTCTTACTATACCTTTCGTTACCACGAAAACTTTGATTATGGCTTCACTGTTCATGATTTACTTTAAAATATATCGTAATTCTAATTCAATTACTACAGGCCTTAATGTGTTCTTTAATATAATGATGAAAATTATATATATTTAAAATTAACATAAGACTCCAATTCTTGTGAGGTATCTATTGATGTTAAAATTCCGTTTCTTAGAGTTTTCGTTACTAATGAGACGAGCCGCACTTACTATACAGTTCGTTACCACGAACTGTTGGATTGTGACAAGATTGGTCAATCTTTATATTGAAATTATAATCTTATTTTAGTTACTATGGGGCTAGAAGTTTGTTCTCTACTGTAATTTAGGCCAATTAATTTCCTTTAAAATGAGCCATTGAACAACTCTCTACGATGTTACAGTGCCAAGCTATCTGTGGAAAAGAAAGAAAAAAGAAAAAAAGATGCCGTTTAGGCAGAATGCTGTAGTAGCTGCCACTTTTCTTGATTTTCAAGCAGTCATATTTCCCTTGCTTTTCAAGCCAAATGACAGAAAGTTTTTCTATGCAGGGGTTTCGGACACGGTGGTTCTACTGGTTTGCTTTTTGTTTTTATCTTACTCTTTTTTTAGGATTATGGGTTTTTTATATTTCTTAACATTGGACGTGATCGTCTCTTACTAGGTTGCTAGCTACCGCTGCAACCCTGATCGTCTCTTACTAGGTTGCTAGCTACCGCTGCAACCCGGATCTCGGTCTGATCTGTTCCTTGTTTGACGTGAAAGTACAAACAGGAAAAAGCCTATGGCTTTTTCTTAATTGGAATAGTAAGAGACTAACAAGAAATATGCAGTTTCTTAAGAAAATTGATTCTGTTTCAAAGATAATCTGTTTTAATTTCAAAAGATGTTACACCCCATTCATTTCCTTTAAATTGAGAAAAGGATGAGTACTTCAAGTTGCAAAATTGGTTTAGGAGGGACACTACGTAAAGAACTTGTTCTGAAAAGATATAATAAAGCCTTTTGAAAAGTACTGCTTGGTGTTGGGGTATGCAAAAAGTCGTAAAGTAAAGTTGTGGGTAAAAAAGATGAGTACTTAAAGTTGTAAAATTGGTATAGGAGGGACATTACGCAAAGAACTTGTTCTGAAAAACTATAATAAAGCCTTTAGAGAAGTATTGCTTGGTGTTGGGGTGTTCAAAATATGTAGAATAAAGTTGTGGGTGAAAAAAATGAGTACTTCCAGTTGTAAAATTGGTTTAGGAGGGACATTACGTAAAGAACTTGTTCTGAAATATATAATAAAGCCTTTTGAAAAGTATTGCTTGGTGTTGGGGTGTTCAAAAAGCTGTAAAGTAAAGTTGTTGGCGAAAAGGATAAGTACTTCAAGTTGTAAAATTGGTTATTACGTAAAGAACTTGTTCTGAGAAGTTGTAATAAAGCCTTTTGGAAGTATTGCAAGGATGAGTGCTTCAAGTTGTAAAAAAGGTTTAGGAGGGACATTACGTAAAGTACTTGTTCTGAAAAAATATAAAAAAAGCCTTAGAAAAGTATTGCTTGGTGTTGGGGTATTCAAAAAGCCATAAAGTAAAGTTTTGTGTGAAAAGAATGAGTACTTCAACTTGTAAAATGAGTTTAAGGAACATTAAGTGTGGTAAACCTTTCTAATTTAGTTAATTATTAATTTAGTAAAAATATATTAAGACGCAAAGACAAAGTTTCAAAATACCAATTTTTATTAAAATAAGGAACATATCCTGCCAAGTTTCTGTTTAACGGGAAATTGAGAAATTACCACTTCCTAGCATTTACGTGGGTTGGTTAAAGGAAGGTTATGGTTGACAAAAATGTATAAAAGATACATTTTATCCGAAGATTTAGATTGATACTAACTTTATGCCGGACTAACCTCTGGTCCGTTGTTTTTAGAAATACCTTGGAATCTTGTCTTATCATTGTAAGTGTCTAAGTATCTTATTATATATATATTATTGTAGTTTCTGAGACTTGTGGCCTGCTTGGGACAGCCAGCCCCAGTAGAATATCTATATCTGTAATTATTATTTGTAAATTGAATAAAAGTATTGTATTTTAGACAACCTCTCTACGATCTACCTTTAGCCCCTCGAACATACCCAGTCAGTATACCTCATTTGTTCAGTCATAGCCTAAGGCGCGCTACCAAAGTTAAATTACCTTAGGGCCAGAGTTTATCTCCCCTATAAAGGGAGAATAAAGGCATCTACGACTACAATACTCAAATACCATAATAATACACTTCACAAAAACTTCACAACAACTGGTGGCCGTTGAAAAAACTGGGTCGAGGAGACTAAATAAGGTTACAAAAAAAAAAATAGAAATGACCGTATTAGGGGGGCAAAGTAAATGTACTTTGCTTTTAATGGCACTCGAATTAGCGAAACTTCGAGCAGCTTTGCTCGAACTTTGGCTATTAGAAATAGATTTTTATCCCCTCAAAAATTTGGGTACAATAGATAAAATGGAAAAAAGGCTCGATCAAGAATTGTAAAATAGAAAAAAAAATACAGTATCTAGTTTTTATCAAGTAGAAGCAAGTGAATAATTAGTAGTTTTTTTTAGTGTTGGTAATAAATGCAATGTAGTAGTGCCGTATATTACTAAATAATAAAGTATTTGTACCGAGAATTGAAAGAATAAAATAATAGATAATACGTAAAGAAAAACAAAATCTAGCTGGACCGATGAAACGTTGGTAGAAACAGAAGAATTTTAGGCATAATAGTAGCAAGTAGGGTCCTAATTCAGCCTTACTACAGGTACAGGCTATGGACTTATTGTTCAAGGATAACACTGCTACAATCTAGCAAAGGAAGCACATAAATTGTGGTCCGAACAATTATAGGTTAGAACCTGCCATTTCCGAGTGTTTTAGGAGTAGAGATGCTTCAAAAATATGGCATCTTACGACGTAATAAGCAATAGAATTACCTTTGTTAAACCTAACAAATACTAGGTTAGTTATGGAGTTTCACAAGCAAAGGGAAGGAAAAGATATATAAATATATAACTAAAGTACTTGAAGAAAGGGATGGAAAAAACGAGAAAAGTAACCTTATAAGTAAGAAAACAAATGTGGAAGCTTAGAAAAAGGCGCCGAAGGAAGCAAAAAAAAGAGTTGTTACCCAGCTCTGATGGGAACTCTGCATAAGGCGAGAAATTCGGTGAAAGAAACCGTTAATCACAGAAAATGTAGGCATGGGGATAGGTCTTAAAAGGGTCTCCTTTACCTACACACAGGACCTTCATCTGAATAATGGTGTTAGAAAAAGTTCAAATTCTGAATTAGCCGCAAAAAATGTGTCCGAAGAAAGTTCTAATTTGAATTTTAAGCCATGGCTGCTTTCGAGGCATGTAGATGTAAAGCTACCAGTGTATGAAAACTGTTATGCTTGTTTACATAGAATATAAGCCCATATTAGGACAAACGGAGAAGGCAATGTATCCTTTTGGAATAGCTAATATTGAAAACTCTGGTCCGCTCTTACGGTTACTCAATGACGAATCATCCTCAAGTCTAGTCTGATTATAAATCAGTAGAGTTTAGTCGAATATCATATAGAGTGTCTATCAGATAAAACACGGTCTGATAGTAGAAATCAAATAGAGTGAAGCCAATAGTCCCTTATATTCAAATTAGCCTACAAGTAGATTGTATCTAGTAACGAAATAGAAATAATATTACAGAAACAATTACACAGGACGTTACAGTTTATATTACAATATTTAATGTTCAGATTCCTAACTTCATACGGGTTAAGGTAAACTTAATAAACACTATATACTTAGAATCAGCATTAAAAGACAATTCTTTTGACATGTATATTAAAAAAATATATTTTTGGGGGATAAATTAAAAAAAATTGTTTTTCAAGAAATTTAAAATTATTATAATGGGAAAAACAGTAAGAGTTTACATTATGTGGCCACTACGTGTACAAACTAGCTGTAATGTTATTATAATTAGTTATAGTCTAAGATAATATTTTTTTATTAGTTACAAATAGTAAAAAGAAAAAATTTTTTTTTAAGAAACGCTATAAAGGTTTAAGCAAAACTTAGAATAAGCTTAGAAAGCAAAAAGAGTGCTAGGTAAAGGAAACGAAAAGCGATATAAAAATAAATTATAACCTAAAAAACACTTACCAGGAGGTAAAAGCCAAGGACAAAATCTATTAAAATAAGCCAAAAATTAAACCTCATCGTCATAAGCAAACCACAGTAGTTCAAGGTAATAATTCTAACTCTAGCGATGTATTTGATCTGAGAAAACAAATTGGCACAGGAGATCCCTAGTTTAAACAATTGGCTTTCACCTGTGCCAACCCAAACACCGAAACACAGAAATTCATTCATACAACGCTCCCAGATTTAAGCTTATCAATAACCACAGATAGTGGAAATCGCATTCAAAGCTATGTAGCCTTGCCAAGGGAATTATTGTCTCTCTTTCTTTGGCAAATACAATAGTAATTAAATCTAGGATAAAATTAGCAATCAGGATATCGTAAACCTTATATTTTTATGAAGAAATGAGAACTAGCAAACGCAGGGCAAAACTTAATTAAAGATGTTCTAAAAATCAGCTGAAAAATACAGTACTTTTCTAACACGAACACTTTTGGATGAAGAAATTTAAATAATTTCAAAAAATACAGGGTGCAACAATAGACACCCCCGCCCCTTAAAAATAAAGGGATAATGAATTTGACCATGGAAGGGCAATTAGCATAAAAACTTGTAAAAGTTATTGATAAAACATGAAACATATCAATACAGGCTTAGAAAAGACCTATCTTACTGAAAAAAAACGGAATAAAAACTTGAAAAAACCCTTAGGCTTCATTGAAGTAAAGAAAAAAAAGGAGAAGGGTTCAAGTTGAAAATATAGCCAGACGAAATTAAAATGAAAATAAACTGAATGAAGTCAGCTAAACTCTGTTATACGCACTTATTGAACTTGCCGAACGAAACTAGTATGGAAATTGTACTAAATAAGTACAAATAAGTAGCATTAATACTAAAGAGCCACCGTTACATTGGTTTACGCGGGCCGAGATTAATAGAAATATTGGAGAAATGCTCCAAGTAGTCAAGAAAAGAAATTTGGCTCTCTTATGTGGAAGTCGTTTTCAGAAAAATGACTAACATGGCATGAAAAATTAAAAAAAGGCACATAATATCCATAAGGACTTAATTTGAAGTTGAAACCTTAGACAAGACCACTAAAAGTGGGGAAGTTAAAGTGAAAATAGTCATTGTCACTTGTATGTCAAAAACTGAATTACTGTGTGCCATGAAGGCCAGGTATTTTCTGCAGAAGGGCCACTTTTTTCTGAAAAAGAATAGCCCAAGAGAAAATTGTGGCCACAAATTACTAAATAATTAATTATTGTATGTGCAGGTTCATAATAGTCGTTTTAGCTGTAGTCCATGACAAGAGGACCTGGAAACGTTATACGGAGCTACCAGAAGGCAGTCCTGGTAAGCAAACCTTCAGAGTACAGGCAAAGTCATTTGATTATGACATAACAGGTATAAGGTGAACAGCAAAATTTTTTAACTTATCAGATCTAAACTGTGAATGGAGCCTTATACCAAAGGACATTAAAGCTAAAAAAGAGAGATTACAGACAAAAACGTTACAAAACTGTCTCAAGTTACATAATTATTATTTGTTTTTTAACATTAAGTATCAGCCTAACTTCGGTTAATATATATATTATATATATATATATATATATATATATTATATATAATATATATATATATATATATATATATATATATATATATATATATATATATATATATTATATATATAATATATATATATATATATATATTTATATATATATATATATATATATATATATATATATATATATATATATATAATATATATATATATATATATATATATATAATATATATATATATATATATATATATATATATAATATATATATATATACTATATATATATATATATATATATATATATATATGCTACCGTGAATGTTCGAAATATTGGTTCTCAGCTTGAACCAGCAAATATTGTAGTATTGGTTCTCAGCTTGGCTTACAAACAAAAATGACTAAGATAATCTTACTTCCCACATTTATAGCTGTAGTACCAAATATTGCCAGTATTGCCAATAGTAACTAAACTGTAATATATATCAACATAAAAAGGATATCAGAAAAGTTTTGGTACTTGGACATTATATGGGCAGTTACAAGGAAACCAGTCACGAAAAACCCGTTTTTGACGGGTTAATTCAAGACACCGCTATAAAGTAATGGAATGCATAGCGTGGTTTTCATTGCGTATACGATATTTAAACTGTTGTTTTTTTTTAGGTATAAGAGGGGAAGGTACCTAGGTTAGGTTACGTATTTAATATATGCAATGCTTCCCCCCCCCCCCTAATGTGCAAACATATAGTCCAAATTTGTTTATAAACTATTATATATTTATCATATTTAATTTTATTTCATTAGCGTTAACCAAACTTGACTTTTTTGAAATGCCCCTATAATGCCCAAGTACCAGCTTTTCTTTGGCAACATAATATAGGCTACTTTCATCAGCGCGGCCGAAAGGGGTTTATTGCTTCTTTTTTCTCATGTTTTTGTGCATTTAAAGTGTTGGTTCTTGAAAATTTCTCGTGTAAATCCGGCCTGGTTTATGTCTCATGTTTTATAGAATTAATTTTTCACCTCTTATTGGTGTTTGCTTTTCAGCTTATGGTGGAATATGACTAATTTTAAGTTCAGCATACATGTTTTTCTGGAAAACAGCAGCAATTGATTGCAAGGGTTTTTCACCATTTTTTTTTTCTTCTGCAAAAAAAAACCCGTACGTTTTGAAGTTTTCTAGGGCATGCGAGAAAACCTGCTAAGAGAATCAAGTGAATTCCGATTAAAACCGGATTGGATTGTAAACTAAGTATTTATGTGAAATTTCACTGCAATTTGTGAGATGTTAGGGATTATATCATAGCAATAATAAATGTATCACAACAGTAAATAGATTAAAACTCATCTTGTGTAAGATAAGGTCAGGGTAGTTGCGATTTTTCCATACCATTGTAAAGTATTTAACATCAATTCGAGAAGCTTTTCCGGGTATCTCATTTCTTAGTTATTTGGGCATTTATGTGTCAACGAGAGCATTCCAGGGGGGGCTCTTGGGACTAAAGCTAGTCGTGGGAAAGGGCCCGTTCCCAAGCATGGTTGAACAACCAATAGCTGGAACTTCCGTTCCAGGAAAGTTATATTCTTGGTTAATTTCTAAAGGCAATCCATCTTTCGCCTTCGTCGTAGCTAGTTGTTCTTGTGCTACCTTATTTTCTCTATGTGCATTCTCACGTTATTTAATAAAGACCATGTACCAACGTTTATCGCCTATCTTTGGAATTTACGTAAACCATTACATCTGCCAATATAAAAAGGCATACAAATAAAGAAATAAAAAGAGGTTTACACCATACTTGTGACTTTCAAATTACTTTTATGTGTTTTTTTTTTTTTGCAAAATCAATGTGCAGTTCTGATTGCATTTTCCCGAAAATTGCAGCATTTAGGAAATAACGGTAGGATAATCACGCTTCTCACAATCATAACCACATTGCCAATATCAAGTAAACTGTAATACATATTGACTGGTGTTAATTCTTGAAATTCTCTGGTGTAAAACCAGCTGTGTTTTATTCCTAATGTTTTATGTCAGTGTTATAACGCTTTTTCGAACTTTTGCCATTCAGCTTACTGTGGTTTATGACTCACACAATCTTGCTTCCCCCGTTTGTAGTGTTTTGTTATTGTTTTTGTTCCAAAAGACGAAGTTCAAACAAAACACAGCAATGAGTGGGTGAATTCAAGTTATTAGTGTCTTTATTTTCGTTCCAGATAATAAAACACAATTCTCAGCTAATTGTAATCACAGAAACAACTAAAATATTTGCCCCATTTGCTTATCTTGAGCATACAAGAGGTTGAATTTTTAGACGTCAGCTATCTAACTCTCCAGCTTTGGGTTAAAACCACACCAGCACAAATAACAATGACACGAGGCAGATATCACATTACCATTATGGACGCGACAATTGAGGGGAAACAATTTCTGTTCTAAATTCTGTTACTCCTCCCAATATTGTGAAAATTACCTTTTTTTTGTATTTTTATTTTTTTTAAATCGAAAAAAGTACCTTTCTTCCCTTGGTTTTGAAAAGTAGCTTTTTCGTATATTTTATTGAACAAGTTGAAAAAATCCCCGTCCACCCCCTTATATTTTCGTGAATTTGCACCCTTATATTAGTAAATAACGGACATTAAGTATAAGGGAACGACAAAAAAAAATAATAATAAAAATGATAATAATGATAAATGGATATGAGAAAAAGAGTAAACAAGATTATTTTTATTTTATGACTAACTTGCTCTTATGAGAATTTTAATATCCAACTTTTTTTCACCTTCCTTCGGTAAACTTGAAAAAACGAATTTAGCAAATAATGTGTTCGACATAGAAAATTATAGAGAACCAAAAATCATTGAGAAGGAGCATGGGCACAAGGGCCCCCATATGCAGGTATTTTACTTCTACGCCTCTTTAGAAAGCTTATTCTGCTCATGGACTCCTGAAATTAGAAAGATTCTCCGTAACACGAGTAAAATGACAAACAATATTTTTTTTCATGTCGAAGGTCAAGCAATTTTTCTTAGAAACCAATTACGCCAAGTCTCTATTAAAATATACTTAAGCATATTCGCTAAATTCAAACACTGAGGCAAATTCTAGAAATTCTGAAAAGCTTGTGCTCAACACAGGCACGAGGAAGAAATTTGCCTCGGGGAGGAGGTTAGTATTTTGTGAGGGAGAAACACAGCTTAAAAGTGCGCAATATAATAGGGACGACCTTGAACTTTTGCTTGGGGGGGGGCGATGGAGTATTTTTAAAATTATAATTCCTATAAATATTTAGAATATTATGACTGTTCTTTAGATGCTTTATTATAAGTTTCCAATGCATTTATCAGAAGATTCTTATATTAGCTATTCATTGAATGATTAGAAATTGCCGTGGAAAATCAAATTCATCTCGTTAGAGAGTAACTAATATAATTCAACTTATTCTAAATAACTTACCCTTTTATACTATTGAATCAAGTTTGAAAGTGATCAAAAATTATCTTCTATTTCAGATTTGTACCGGTAATTACTGTGCCGTAAGCATGCGGTAGCCTATATAAAAAAAAGCGTTGCATGACAAATTAGTTTCTCTTCTCGATTAATATTGAATTAGAAACCACTGGAACCTAGTCGAAACCATTAAAAAAATATTCTACAAAAATCACTCTATAATTGGGTCACTGCTCAACTGAATCACGGTAGCCTAATACGAAGCAAGAACGAAGGAGGAGGGGTGCTTCAAGCCCGTTTCTTCCAAAATCTTGAGTTAGGATTTAGAATTGAATTTAATTTTACTTTCCACGAGTCTTTTTTAGTTTTTCTTCAATAATCCCTCCCCCCAGAACCTATTTATGCTAATTTGACTATGGCTATGTATTGTTTTAGCGTGCTTTGTAGGTAGCTGAATCCTCACCAGAGGTCTCGTATTGAAAAATGTTTACTAGATACCACAGTATCTCGTTGCATTGAATTGTCTATTTATAATTTGTTGCTAAATAATTTATTGAAGGAATCTCCATCTTTCTGTTTCAAAATGTGCATTTGAGTGACTAACTTTGTTTTGGTCTTTTTTTTTTTTTTTTTTTTTTTTTTTTTTTTTTTTTTTTTTTTTTTTTTTTTTTTTTTGCTTGATAGATTGGCTAAGAGGATAGTTATTAGTTTTTTGAATAAGTGCAACTGACTTACAGTCAAAATAAATAACAATGACCTAAAAGTGTCATTTTATTTTAACCTCCTCTGGTAGGATATGATCCTTTGAACTCCTCTCTAGATTTAGGGCTTTTGTACACCATGCACCATATATCCTGTTAAATTGTCTACAAGTTTATATACAACAGAAATATCTTTACTTTTCTCCTTAAATTTTCGGTACTTGTGCATTATATCTTACCCATGGCTATAGACTGTACAAGGAAACACTACAGGAAACCAGACAAACGGGTATTTGCTAGATGAATGGAGCAAAGCGTGATTTCTTATTACTTTACAATATTTAAACTGTTGTTTTTGGAGGTTTAGGGGGGAAATAGGTGCCTAGGTTAAGTTAGGTTAGTTTAGGTTACGTATTCAATACAATCCATGCTTTACCCTCCACACCCATCCCCCTTAACGTGCAAATATATAGCCCAAATTTAGTTCTAAGCTATTATCATATTTTCATCCTATTTTATTTTATTTCATTAGTATTAACCAAACTTGACTTCTTTCGTATATAGCGGTGGGTGAGATATAATGCACAAACACCAAATTTTCTTACGATAAAGTCATATTCTGAAATTATCGAATTTTTTAATCAGAAAAATAAAGGGTGCATTTTTGTCCTTTCTCACTTTGGGGTCTTGGTTCAATATAATGCGGGGAACTCCAATGTTTTCTAATATATGATGAAACGTTTCATTGAACAGCCGGATTTTTATCATTGAACAGCCTTGAATTTAATTATACTCTCAACGAATCCTTTTGGTTTTTTCTTCAATTACCCCCCCCCCCCGAACCTATTTATGCTAGTTTGACTGTGGCTATGTATTTTTTACAGTGCTTTGTAGGTAGCAGAATCCTCACCAGAGATCTCGTATTGAAAAATGTTTCCTAGATACCACAGTATCTAGGGGGGCAGTTGCCCCCGACCCCAATGATGTGGAGAAAAAATTTAATACATCCCATGCCCTTTGACTATCCAGATATGGACCCTTCTTGCGTATAAGGGAACGACAAAAAAAAACATAATAATAAAAATGATAATAATGATAAATAGATATGAGAAAAAGAGTAAACAAGATTATTTTTATTTTATTTTAATCCTAATAATATTTTATGACTAACTTGCGCTTATGAGAATTTTAATATCCAACTTTTTTTCACCTTCCTTCGGTAAACTTGAAAAAAGGAATTTAGCAAATAATGTGTTAGACATAGAAAACTATAGAGAACTAAAATCATTGATAAGGAGCATGGGCACAAGGGCCCCATATGCAAGTATTTTACTTCTACGCCTCTTTGGAAAGCTTATTCTGCTCTTGGACTCCTGAAATTAGAAAGATTGTCCATAACACGAGTAAAATGACAAACAACATTTTTTGTCATCCAAAATCTTGAGTTAGGATTTAGAATTGAATTTAAATATACTTTCACGAGTCTTTTGGGGTTTTCTTCAATATCCCTCTCCCAGAACCTATTTATGCTAATTTGACAGTGGCTGTGTATTGTTTTAGCGTGCTTTGTAGGTAGCTGAATCCTCACCAGAGATCTCGTATTGAAAAATGTTTCCTAGATACCACAGTATCTAGGGGGGCAGTTACCCCCCGATCCCAATGATGTGGACAAAAAATTTAATACATCCCATACCCTTTGACTATCCAGATATGGACCCTTCTTGCCCCCCCCAATAAAATGCTGGAGATTCGCCCCTAACCACCAATTCACTCTTTCATTTAACTTTCCTTCATCCTTAATTTCAGTTTAAGCTTACGACCTTTCCACTTGCTATTCTCCAATTTATGTGTTGGAAATACTTCATTGGACAGTCTAATATCTTTTGCAATTTCACGAACCTTATGAGAATATTCTTTTTTTTTCTTTTTCTGTATTTACCAGCAACAAAAAGCAAAACAAAAATCTATTTTAATGTTTATTTAATTTTTGGGGCCTTAATTTGCTTAAGTCTAAGGTTGGCAAAGAGTCGTGGTGCTTAACGATTCCTTCTTTGCTCATCATTCTATCAACAACTCATTTTGCTTAATTAAGATTTCTTTCCCTCTTAATTGCTGTTTGCGTTTACGACGCTCAGACCCGTGGAATTTGCGTTCTTTAGCTGTTTCTTCCGTCCTAAATTTATTTACTTCTTAATTGAAAAATGACTTTCTAAAAACGAGCTTTTCAGAGAAAATTAAAGAGCTTAAACTTTTTCTAAAAAAGAATTGTTTAAGAAAAGTAAAGAGCTACATTAAACCAAGGATGCAGGCCTGTATTCAGGATTTTTGTTCGGGGGTGGGGGTTACCCGATTTTTTCCCGTGGACTTTGTATAACATCCTCGAGCAACATTACGTTAGCTCGAGACCGTTAATCCGCCCCTTGCGAACGAGGACGCGTCCACTAGGCATACTTTCGTATCTATAAGGGGCATTTTTTTTTTTTTTTTTTTTTTTTTTTTTTTTTTTTTTTTTTTTTTTTTTTTTTTTTTTTTTTTTTTTTTTAGTAAAGCAAAAACAAGACAAGTATTTACATACAGTTAAATACTAGAAGCTATTTTTTTGCGCAAAAGAAGCCAAATCGTAGGCTAGAAGTAGTCTATATATTTTTTAGTTTTTTTTTTAGCTAAAAGTAAGGGCGAATATCTATAAAACGAAATACAGGCGACGATTTTTCTTCCCTGCAAAATGTCGATGACCTTGTCAGGGCAGATGTCAACGTCCCTATGGACTAAAAGGAGGACTAAGCCACTCAATCGTTCTTCTCCTGTTGAATTTCTCAGCCAGGTTTTGAGCCTTCTGAGCGTTGAGAAACTTCTTTCCGGAGTAGCAGTGCTAACAGGTAACGTCGCAAGAACAGCCAGAAGAAAAAAAAACATTTGGAAAAAGGTAGCGTCGCATGCCTGAAGCGAAGACACAGCACAAGTAGGCCTCTCTGATACCGGAACATTCTCCCACTTGATGCGCCATAGCTCAATTTCTTGCTTCAGACAGTCTGGCTCGGGAAAAATATCGCCATACAATTCAACCAATGACTCCAGGTTTAATGCCTTCAGATAATTCAGACAATTTTGGCAGGAGAAAGGACGCTGAGATTTGACAGCAGTTTTTGGTGAAGCACAAATCGTTGTTTCAGCTCGGAAGTGAAGTGGTCCAGGAAAGAAATAAAGAGCAAGGTTCTATAGTGGTTGAGAAGGTCTGGGTCTTAGCCAAGTCTCTTAGCCAAGTCCGAAATTGAACTGAACTGAACTGACAATCTTGCACTCTCATACCATACCTCGAGCGCCCATTAGTCCTAATTTACTATGCAAGGTCAGGTGAACATGGGGTTTACTTACGGTTACCTAATTGGTAATTAGGTTTACGGTTACCTAATACGGTTACTTACCGGTAATGCAATAGGATTTAGTGTGGAGCATATTTTTTTTCTGGTAAGGTTTTGTCTTTACAAGTATTTTTTAGACTAATTTTTCGACTCGGTCAAAAATTTCGGGGGGGGGGGGGTTCAAACCGGGTAAACCCCCCCCTCCCCCTGGATACGGCCTCGCAAAGATGAGCAGAAATAAAGTCAAGTAATAATGAAACGTAAAACGGACATTAATCACTATTCATAAGTCAATGAGACACAAAATGAACGTAAATTACAATGAGTAATCAAATCAAACATAAAGTAAACAGGAATTACCGCAAACATCTGTAGGACTAACGCCCCTTAAGCCTTTAAAAGGACAGAGCGTCATTTGCGCTTTACTGAAACAATTCTTATTTTGAGCTTGTTTTTGTTTGTGATGACATCAACAACAACAAAAAAAGAAATCAATGCAATAACGTAGATTACTGAAAACAAGTAATTAAGCTGACTGTTTAATATGTAATGATAATTATTCCCTAAGGTCTCAGCATTTTAGATTTACGTATTAAACGCTGTAAAAGAAAAAAACTCTGTTTTCAGTAAAGCACAGTAAATTTACAGCCCTTGACCCAGGAGCTGTGGCGGCCATGTCATGCCTTGGCGCATACCTATTTGATGTTTTGGCTATTTTTAACAAAATGGCTTTCTCAAAATTTTGATCGAATGTCTTTGTTGGTTAAGGTATGGAAAAGGGCGAAGGTAAGGTAAGGCTGTGGCGGCCATGTCATGCCTTGGCGCATACCTATTTGATGTTTTGGCTATTTTTAACAAAATGGCTTTCTCAAAATTTTGATCGAATGTCTTTGTTGGTTAAGGCAGCTGAGAAGGGCGAAGAAGAGGAGCTGATTGCCCTTGAATCACTTTTGATTTTTAAGAAGGACACTTCAGTTTTTAATTGAACAACCCCCTTTTGAAATTTATATGGCAATTCTTCTCTGTGAAGTGGCCTAAAACTAAAACAAAAACTGACATAAATAATACATGAAATCTCCTTCACTTTCTGTTTAGGTAGCGCAACTGAGCTGCCTGTGATGGTAGTAATTCTTAAACTATTTCACTTTGGCTGTGCGTTACATCTTTTGAGAAATTTTTGTAATAATACATTCTAGTGTAGACATGACTAAGCAGTCATGTTCTAAGATTAATTGTTAAGGAAATCCTTTATTTATATTTTAACATTATGTTTAAATCACTGATAAATTTTACACAAATTGGGCACTTATATTTTACATTGAAACTAACAAGAGATTTTTAGTTTTCTGAACCATTC
>CM051257.1:17968580-17978580 GCA_027921565.1 Artemia sinica
CCATTAAAGATGACTTTAAAAAGCAAACATACCAGAAGCTTTATTCACGAGTTGAATAATGTATGCGCTGTCAAAATCGAGGCAGGATGATTAATGCTAAAATGTTTATATTTTAAGAGTAGCACCACTTTGTAAATTTTATAACAGAAAAAAAGATATTTTAACAAGTTTATTTAAATTAACGAATATGTGTGAAAAAAGAGAAGTATAAGTTGGCAACTTAAATACACAGGCGGTATTTGTTAATTAAATGAAACACACCCAAAAATTACACTTAGGTTAGGTTTAAGTATTAGGTTAGGTTAAGTTTAATTATAGTGTGACTGTGTGTAAAATGTTTTAGCTACGATTATTCTGCATATTATGAAGTAAGAATGTTTTTCTAATTTCACAGGTTCCAAATACTTAACCCTCACCTCCCTAATGTGCAAGTATATGGCCATAATTTTATAAATCCAATGCATTATATAATCCGTCACTCGTCTTTGTGGCTATATTAAATAAATAAAAAAAGTTTTTTAAACTGAAAGTAAGGAGCCACATAACAGAAATTATTCTGTATATGAAAGGGGCTGTCCCCTCCTCAACGCCTTGCTCTTTACGCTAAAGTTTTTTATTGTTTTAAAAATAATTGAGTTGTGAGACAGAGTCAAACTTTAGCGTAAAGAGCAAGGCGTTGAGGAGGGGACAGCCCCTTTCATACACGGAATAATTTCTGTTCGTTTTAAGTTTTAATGTCGTTCCTTACTTTCAGTTTAAAAACTTGTTTTTTTTATTTAATTTCTGATCGTTTTTTAGTTAATGCAGCTTTTATTGTGGTTCACCGTCATTGAATAAGTAAAAAAAATGTTGTTCCAATTCTTTAAAAATGACCCCTTAATCACAAAGGCCGTTAATTAGAATAAATAGCTCTTATGAAAGTACTAAAAATCTTTGGCTTAAAGAGCGAGGCATTGACTAGAAGGTGAACCCAATCATATAGCTAATATTTTTTTGTTCGTTTTAAGTTTTGATGTTGCTCCTTACTTTCAGTTGAAAAACTTGTTTTTTATATTTAATTTCTGATTTTTTTTTTCAAATAATGATGGGAAATCTGGCGCCCCCTTCATAGCAATGTCCCTTCCCCCATGAAAACTTCCTTCATGAAAAGATCCTCCCATATAACCCCTGACCCACCCCACCCCCCACTACCATAAAAAATTCCCCCTGAAAACGTCTGTATACTTCCCAATAACCAATACTATATGTTAACATTGGGTAAAGTTCATAACTTTCAGCCCTCCCCCTGGGGGCTTCGAGGGATTAAGTCATCCTAAAAGACATAGTTACAATATTTTCGACCATGCTGAACAAAATGGCTATCTCAAAATTTTGATCGGGTGACTTTGGGAAAAAATGAGCGAGGGAGGGGGCCTAGTTGCCCTCCATTTTTTTTGGTCACTTAAAAATAGCACTAGAACTTTTAATTTCCGTTTCAATGAGCACTCCCACGATATCCTAGGACGACTGGGTCGATACGATTACCCCTGGGAAGAAGAAAAAAAAAAAAAAACGTATCCGTGATCTTTCTTCTGGCAAAAAATGGAAAATTCCACATTTTTGTAGATAGGAGCTTGAAACCTCTACAGTAGGGTTCTCTGATACGCTGAATATGATGGTGTGATTTTCAAAAAGGTTCTATAACTTTTAGAGGGTCTTTCCGCCTTTTTTTGAAAATCAGCCAAATTTTCTCAGGCGCGTAACTTTTGATAGGTAAGATTAAACTTGATGAAACTTATATATTTGAAGTCAGAATTAAAATCTGATTCTTTGATATATCTGTTGGTATCAAAATTCCGTTTTTTAGAGTTTCGGTTACCATTGATCCGGGTCGCTCCTTACTTACAGTTCGTTACCACGAACTGTTTGATAACTGGTTTTCTGAAATCTAACCTAAGTGTAATTCTTGAGTGTGTTTCGTTTAATTAACAAGTTACCACAGAGCCTTCAGTGAGAAATCCAGATTTTCTACTACGGGGTTGAAAAAAAGTCTAAATCACCAATAACTTGATGAAAAATGCAATGTGAAAACCCTACCAAACCACAAAAGGGTGAACACTTTATAAAAATTGGGAACAATTATTATATTGTATAATTACTACTACTCTGCTACTAGCAGTTCACCGCAGTGCTAAACTTCCTGAGGCCAGCATAGGTATAACAGCATATATAAACACGCATAACTTTTCCAATTGATTAAAAATCCTTCTTCTTTACACCCTTCCAAGAATTTTACTTGAAGCCTCCGTTATGAACTCCTCCCACCCAATTCACGAACTACTTTTTGTTTGCCCCTACTTTTGTTTTTTAGGTTTAGGGGAGGAAAAGTACAATGGTTAGGTTACGTATTTATTATATGCTATGCTTTGCATAGCATATAATCAATTCTAAATTCTTGGTCAACCTTTTTAAGACATTAAATAAAAAAACAAGTTTTTTAAACTGAAAGTAAGGAGCGACATTAAAACTTAAAACGAACAGAAATTATTCCGTATATGAAAGGGGCTGTCCCCTCCTCAACGCCTCGCTCTTTACGCTAAAGTTTTTTATTGTTTTAAAAAATAAAGTTGTGAGACAGAGTCAAACTTTAGCGTAAAGAGCGAGGCGTTGAGGAGGGGACAGCCCCTTTCATATACGGAATAATTTCTGTTCGTTTTAAGTTTTAATGTCGCTCCTTACTTTCAGTTTAAAAAACTTGTTTTTTTTATTTAATTTCTGATCGTTTTTTAGTTAATGCAGCTTTTATTTGCATAAAAATTTTACTTTTCTTTTGCTAAATGGATGTCTTTACAAATTAACTTACGTAACTAACTTCTATATTCGTATATTTTTCTTCTGGCAAAAATACAAAGTTGCAGATTTTTGCAGATATGAGCTTGAAACCTATGTAATAGGGTTTTCTGATACGCTGAATCTGACGGTGTGATTTTCATTAAAATTCTTTCACTTGTAGGGGATGTTTCCCCCCTCTTTAAAAAATCGAGTAAATTTTCTCAGGCTCGTAGCCTTTGATGAGTAATACTAAACTTAATAAAATTTATATATTTAGGATCAGCATTATAAACACATTCTTTTGATACATTTATTGACATCAAAATTTCGTTTTTAAAAGTTTCGATTACTATTGAGCCGTATCGCTTGTTTTTTTTTATTGTTTTTTTATTACGTATATGTTATTACTTATATGAAGGGGTTCTCCCCTTAGTCAATACCACGCTCTTTACGTTAAAAGTTAAAAAAAATTTTGATTCACAAACCCCTGAATCACAAAGGCCGTTTAATTAGAATAGATAGCTCTTTTGAAAGCACTAAAAAAAAAACTGTAGCGTAAAGAGCGAGGTATTGACTTGGGGGAGAACCCCCTCACATACGTTATAATTTCTGTTCGTTTGAAGTTCTAATATTCCTTCTTACATTTCAGTTGAAAAAACTTGTTTTTTTTATTTAACTTCTGATCGTTTCTTAAATAATGCTTGGAAATCCGGCGCCCCCTTCATAGAAATGTCCCTTACCCCAAAGAAACATCCTCCACGGAAATATTCTCCAGAGTAATCCCCTCCTCTAGCCCCCCCCCCTCCAGAAAAATTCCTTCCTGAAAATGGTTGTATACTTCCCAATAACCAATAAATAATGCTGGCAAGTCCGGCGCCCCCTTCATGGCAATTTCCCTTCCCCCATGAAAACTTCCTTCATGGAAAGATCCTTCCATATAGCCCCCGACCCTCTCCTTCCCCCACCTACCAGAAAAAATCTCCTCTGAAAAAGTCTGTATACTTCCCAATAACCAATACTATATGTTAACATTGAGTAAAGTTCATAACTTTCAGCCCTCCCCCTGGGGGCTTCGAGGGATTAAGTCATCCTAAAAGACATATTTATCATATTTTCGACCATGTTGAACAAAATGGCTATCTCAAAATTTTGATCGGGTGACTTTGGGAAAAAAATGAGCGTGGGAGGGGGCCTAGTTGCCCTCCATTTTTTTGGTCACTTAAAAAGGGCACTAGAACTTTTAATTTCCGTTCCAATGAGCCCTCCCACGATATTCTAGGACCACTGGGTCGATACGATCACCCCTGGGGAAAAAAAAAAAAAAAACAAACAAACAAACAAATAAACACGCATCCGTGATCTTTCTTCTGGCAAAAATGGAAAATTCCACATTTTTGTAGATAGGAGCTTGAAACCTCTACAGTAGGGTTTTCTGATACGCTGAATATGATGGTGTGATTTTCATTAAGGTTCTATAACTTTTAGGGGGTCTTTCCCCCTTTTTTCGAAAATCAGCCAATTTTTCTCAGGCGCGTAACTTTTGATGGGTAGCACTAAACTTGATGAAAGTTATATATTTGAAATCAGCATTGAAATCTGATTCTTTTGATATATCTATTGGTATCAAAAACCCGTTTTCTAGAGTTTCGGTTACCATTGAGCCGGGTCGCTCCTTACTTACAGTTCGTTACCACGAACTGTTTGATATAGGCGGGCTTGCCTTCTTTGCCTCTCATTCCAGGCAATCTAACGGTCCTATGTCGATTTTTAAATTCTTGGTCAACATGCCTGAGACTCTAGGCAGGCATGCCTTTCCAAAAACTAACCTGTCCAAGATAGTCCAGGACTTTTAGGGTTTGACCCGGACAAAATTGCAATATAAACGAAAATGGTACCAAAATGATCAGAAAAAAATTCTGTACAACATACTAAAAGTCCCTATAAATCCGAGTAGGGCGAGTACCCAAAAAGCAGGGGAAAAGGGGGAAATGCGGGGGAAATTGGGAAAAATGCCGAACATGGCCAGAAAATTGTTCAAAGTGAGTTTTCTGGGGCTTTCCCATACGCTGATCACGAAACTGACATCTAAAATTCAGTATAGAATAAAAGTACTACGGAAAACGGGGGAACAGGGGAAGAGGGGAAAAAATTTAAAAATACAGGGTAGGGGTAGAAAGCACTTTGAAATATGTTTTCTGGGGTCTTTCTATCTGCTGATCCCGAAACTGACATCTAAAATGAAATAAAGAACATGAGCCCCACCATAACGGGGGAAAGAGGGGAAGAAAAGGGACAATTGAAGTCAGGGGAAGAAATCAGTTTGAAATGTGTTTTCTGGGGTTTTCCTATCTGCTGATCACGAAACTGACACCTAAAATAAAGGAAAGAAAACGAGAACCATGAAAACCGAACAAACTGGAGGAAATAACGGAAAAGGGGAAGGGAAGCCTGACTCCTGAGCCAGCTGCTAATGGCTAATAAGTAGGCATATGGACAACATAACTCGCTTAAGTATCAAACTTTTACTTTCTTGAATCACAGACATTTCTTACAACCATTTGAATTACTAAACATAAAGAAAACAACCGCTTGGCAGTGATCACAGTATAAAACTTCAGCTATTATAGGTAAAATTTGGACTTTCGAAGGCAGTATCGTTGAATAAAAAACTAAAAAAAGAACTTCAGTAACTATACGTAAAATCTGCACTTTTTAAGGCAGTAGAGTTGACTTGAAAAACACAGCATTGATGTCACTAGTCGAGCTCCTCGTCTTCGACAATCTCGTTGTCCCTGTTCAAACAGTTGATACCTTGACATTCTTCGCACGCGAACGTACACGCTAATCCATTTTTCTTGCAGCTGCATCGCGAGTTCTCGCATCCTGTCTTACAGTTGCATCTCACGACACTCAAAAGAGTCTGAGGTGCGGGCAACAAATCGGTCATCACAGGTGAGTATTTATGGTCTCTGAGGACCCAATCCCAGTCAGCCGGGTCTAGGTCAGCTGGTTCCCCTTTCAAACGGGATACCTGGAGGCGCAATCGCTGGGAGTGGAATGAAGCTGCAGCTTCGGTTGGCGAAAGCCTTTCAGGCTTAACAAACGCCGTAGTATTTGACGAAGAAACTTTTTCCAAGAAAATTCGATGTCGCAGCTTAGTGAGATGTTCGTTTGGTCGTGCTTTATACAAGCTGAGGAGAAGATATTCACCCGCTTTCACAATTTTATCTTTAGACGATGATTCATCCAGAAACACTTCGCATTTTTTTCTGAACACTTCGCTCTTCTTCTTCGTTTTGCTTCTTTCCATATTGCTTTCGCTATTGCAGGTTAGTCTGGCTGACGCGATGTCATTTTCAGATGTATGGGCAGCAGTCGAAAGACGTTGAAAAAGCAGTGCAGGGTCGATATGCAAGATCTCGCCATCTATCCTTATGTTCCCATCGGATGCCAGTGTAACGACTTTGTCTTTCTTCTTGAATGAAAAACTTTTGACGGATTGGCCATCCATGCGCTGGAGGATCAGCTCACCTACAGCTTTAGCATCCTCTGCATTGACGCCTTTTTGGGCAATCAGCCCGGAACCTATACTTCTAAGCTCTCTGGAACTAGTGAAAGGACAGTTCTCTAGAAGGAATTCAAGAAACGTCAGTAGATCCTTAGTATCTCTCTTTATTCGTGCTGCGGTTGCAGTAACGTGCTGTTCACTAGAACTGTACTCTAGGCCCGTCAGTTTCTGCATTAGATCATTCACTGAAGCGAGTACTGGCATAGACATTGTCCATATGTTTCTCTGAAGCTCAGTCATCTCTTTTCCTCTTGTCAGCCCTCCATCTGTTTTTAGGCTCATCATTAGCACTGTCTCGATGACAAGGTCTGGAGCCAATCCCGCCCAATAACGATCACTTTGTCGGGCAATAAACTTGCCGCTTGCAAACTGTCCGAAGAGCTGTGGATTCGATGTTTCAAGTTCCTGCATCATCTGAAGAAAAAGACGAACTGACTTGGCATAAAGATTATGCCCCGTAGCTGCGAGGTATGGAGCATTTCAGAAAGAGAGGATAAGCAGAGATCCCAGTCTCCAGTCCTTTCTGCTTTCAAAAACTTCCGAAAGATCGAAACCATTTCGGAATACTGCATGAATAGTTTGGCAGTTCTGCTGGATTTCAGAGACAATTTTAAGGCTTCGAGGCGTAGCGAAACCGCCTGAAGGGCTTCGTGATTAGCCGCTTCTTCCACAGAAATCTTTCCATCCACCAAATCGTCATACATGCTGGAGACTCGTACAAGATCTTCGTGGTCGGAAGGTCTCTCGTCACACGGAATCGAATATGCCATGCACAAAAGTGGAATATTCAGTGATGCGTCAACTAGCTCGTGAGCTCTTACTGCTCTTGCAACCGCTTTGCCGCTGAAAATGTGTTTCACTGTATTCTCCCCGTACACAAGTTCTAACATCTCTTTCAGGCCCGACCCTTTCCTTATATAGCCTATGGCCCCTAAGAAGCTCATTCGTGTATGGAACCCTCCAAGCATTGTTACAATTCAGGCACCCAGGGAAAATAATGAATTAAACTTGGCTTAGTACTGAAAGAAGAGTTGCTGAAACGCAAAATTATGCTTGACTTAACAAAAAAATCTCGTCGTACCTTGATTTATCCTGCTACCATGTCACATGTGTAAGCATCCACGCAGACTTGGGACTATTGGATCCGCTAGATGTCATTCCGTCAGGATAGTTTTTGGCGTCGGCACTGGAACTCCGAGGTGACTAGTCTACCTTGCTTCTTTTACTGAATGTCGAATTAGAACAGGATTATGTTGACGAACCCACGCGCTTGTTGATAACGGCGAGAAATACGGAATAAAGTAATTTCAGTATCTTTCCGTATTTCTTTCTTGAGTTTTTTTTTTGCCTTTTCCGAACCTATGGGGTAGCCAAACCTCTATAGATCTCCTGTATTAACATTTGTAAACATTTCCACATTCTTTCTACCCCTACCCTGTATATTTCCCTTTTTCCCCTCCCTCCCCCCCCCATTTCCCCGTTTTATGTTAATCAATTTTTTTATATCATTTTAGTTCTCAATTTCGTAATCACCAGATAGGAATACCCCAGAAAATATCTTTCAAACCGCTTTCTACCGCTACCCTGTATTCTTCTCTTTTCTCCCCTCTTTCCCCTGTTCCCCCGTTTTCTGTAGTACTCTTTTTCTATACTGAATTTTAGATGTCAATTTGGTAATCAGCGTATGTGAAAACCTCAGAAAACTCACTTTAAACTATTTTCTGGGCATGTTCGGCATTTTTCCCATTTACCCCGCATTTCCCCTGTTTTTCGGGTACTCACCCCACTCGGATTTATGAGGACTTTTAGTATGTTGTACAGAATTTTTTTCTGATCATTTTGGTACCATTTTCGTTTATATTGCAATTTTTTCCGGGTTCGACACTTTTTTGAGTTAAAAGTCCTGGACTAATAAGAGAGATTTTGAATTGAAGTTATCAAGTATTTTGCAGTAGGTTGCATCAAGACATAGTTATTTGTAGAAAGAGACAAGCCAAGACAGGTGTTCCAAGTAATTGAGAGGCAAATGTTTAAATGGCTGGGGCACGGGTAAATGGTGGGAGTAAGTATGACTCTTTAATATACATATGCTATGCTTTGCATTGAATATATTAATGGCAAAATTAAAAAATCTTCCATACTTTCTGTTTTGCAATTAAATTAAAAAAAACAAGTTTTTTAGCAATATTAAAACTTAAAACGAACAGAAATTCTAACGTATAATAGGGGGTTCGTTCTCTAGTCAATACCTCGCTCTTTATGCTAAAATTCGAATTTCGTTCCAATTCATTAACGATGACCCCTGAATAAGAAAGGCCGCTTAATTAGAATAGATAGCTCTCTTTAAAGTACTAAAAAAATCTTTAGCGTAAAGAGCAAGGTATTGACTAGGGAACGAACCCCCTCATATACGTAACAATTTCTGTTCGTCTTAAGTCTTAATGTTGCTCCTTACTGAAAAAAAACTACTTGAAAAAACTAGTTTTTTTAATTTAATTTCTGATTGTTTTTTAAATAATGCTGGAAAATCGGGGACCCCCTTCATAGAAATATCCCTTCCCTCATGAAAACATTCTCCATGGGAAGATCTTCTCACGTAACCTCACGTTGACCTCCTCCCTAGTTTTCGTTTGGCCGTAGATGGCCAACCGATAAACATGAATTTTGGCAATCTTTCATTGGCAGGATGTGTCCTAGCCATCTCAATCTTTCTCTCATTTTAGCAGGATAGAACTACATTTTTCTTACAGCTCATTGTTTGACATACGGTCAGTCAGACCGGTACTCAAAACAATTCGTAGACAATTTCTCTGAAAAACTTCTAACAAATCCTCCAGCTTTTGCAGTACCCACGCTTTAGAACTATGTTGATCAATGCCATCGCCGTGGCTTCCAATCATCCAATCCTGGTTCGCAGACTCGTTTTCCTATTTTTCCGAACTTTTTTCAACTAAAAAAAACACCCTGGGCCTTGGCAATTTTTCCTTCAACATCTTCAAAGCATCCGCCATCTTTACTAATAATACTACGTAAGTAAGTGAAGCTATCCACATCAATTTTCTCGTTACTCAGCATCACCTTCTCAGCTTCATTTATTCCCAGGCTGTGCGGCCTAGTCTTCTTAACATTAATTTTCAAGTCTATTCTTGAGCCATAAGCTCTGAATACACCCAGTCAGCAGATGAATTATGAGAAATATATTAAGCGGGCTATTACTAATACTACTTCTAACCACTCACCGCAGCACCAAGCCCCCTGAGGTCCACACAGCTACGCACGCTCCTCCTACATTCCAATCTATTCAAAGTCACCCTCTTTACACCCTCCCAGGAAGTTCCCGTTTCATTTAAGTCTTTCTTTGTGACATCCTCCCACCCCGACTGCGGACGACCTACTTACTGTTTAGCCCTAGACGGTTGGCCGAAAAGGACAGTGTTTGGCAATCTGTCATCCTTCATCCACAGAACGTGCCTTAGCCATCTCAACCTTTCTCTCATCATAACCCTAGAATGCGGGACCACAGTTTCCGTATATCCTACTGTTTGAAATACGGTCAGTCAGCCGTGTATCAGAACAATCCGTAGGCAATTTCTCTGGAAATCATCTAACAAATCTTCATCC
>CM051257.1:17983580-17991080 GCA_027921565.1 Artemia sinica
GGCTCGAACCCTTAAAATAAGCTACAGCTCGGGATTTTCAAAATCCCTTAAAAATTACTATTAAAATTAGACTTTTCTATACAGGTTGAGCAGCTTCAATTATGTATGGAAAATTTGACAAAATCTCTTGAACTTGTTGCCAAAGCCTCTGTGAGTCCAAGGCCAACCACTTTAGAATTTGCCAAGGAAGTAACTTGCAGCGAAGTGCCATCCTCCGACGTTGCACCTATTGACGTTAGATCGTTTGCAAGCACGATGGTAAAACAACTAATTCAAGAAGCTGTCACAGGTAACGGTAGATAGAGTTTTTGGTTCGAAAAACAAATTTGAAGCCGTTATAGTGTTCACCCTGTCAATTGGTAACTGTATAAATTGCATTTTGCTTATAATTTATGTTATAGTTGCATATACCTAATATGTACATATAATATAGTTACATATAGCTGACTCGTTTGTCAGTTATGTGAAACAGACTAGCTTTCACAATTCACCTATTAGGCCTTGGCATAGACCTCAACAGCATCCAAAATCGTCGCAAGGGAAGTTTTATAGAATAAAATAGAATTTTATTTTAAAAATTACTATCACAGAATGATCGCCGAATTTTAATTTTACGTCCAAAAAAAACACTATATATACCTCAAAAGCACTATATATATATATATATATATATATATATATATATATATATATATATATATATATATATATATATTATATATATATATATATATATATATATATATATATATATATATATATATATATATATATATATATATAATATATATATATATATATATATATATATATATATATATATATATATATATATATATATATATATATATATATATATATATATATATATATATGTATACATATATATATATATATATATATATATATACGAGGCATGTTTTTTAAGTAAGTACCGTTTTACGATTACGCCGCCACAGTGCTACGGTCGTCGTTCTGCGCATGCACGCTGGTTACCTACATCTCTTGTCTACGCACTGACGCCATTACAGTCTGATTTTTAATTGTATACGTTGTTTACTGAGTGTTTAAGATGCCTCCTACAATCGTGAGTCCCGCCGATTGTGAAGTACGGGCGGTTATACGATTTCTTAGTGCTAAAGGCGTAAAACCGATCGATATTCATCGTGAGATCTGTGAAGTGTTCGGACAAAACATTATGAGTGATGGAATGGTAAGGAAATGGGCGAGAATCAAAACAACAATCCATGGAATGGCGACATTCATCATCACCCAAAAAACTGTGCACATGATTTTCCGGGCAGAAATTGTTTGCTGAAATTGTCAGCAACTCTTCATACGACATTTCTGCCTGGTTTGATACTATCATTAGAGCTCTTTTCTGAGCTTTTTCGATCCTGGCGCTTTGCTCAGTAGTCAGCCCAAAATGCCATACAGGAGCTGCATATTCCAGAATTGTGTGAATAAAAGATGTAAATATTCGGAGGGGGTGATCTGGAGGGGTACCATGTTTCGACACAAGCTTGAGCATCTGCAGCCCAGCATTCCCCTTTTTTACTAGACTAGATGTGTTTGCTTCCCATTTTAAATCACTGGTAATAATAACTCCCAAGAGTTTAATTCTCCTTACTTTGAGAGAATCAGAGATAGTCGGTAAAAAATTTGGTTCAGAAGAATTATAAAATGAAATAGTTAAAGTTGAAGATTTACTGTCATTTACTTTCATATTTGAACTTGAAGCTTTAGTCTTCACGTTATCAATTAAAATTTGAGCTTTGCTACATTCATTTGCTTCACTAATTTCTCCAAGGGTATGGTCGTCAACATATTTCCAGCGGTCTTCACAATCATTAGCAATACCATTGATCATAACTAGAAAAAGAATAGGACCCAGAATGGTACCTTGATGTGCACCACAAAAAACTGGCTCGGGTTCAGAGAAAGACTTCTTATACTTTAAAATTTGGACCCTATTTATTAAAAAAAAAAACTCCGAATCACTTTCACGACAGCAACATTCACTCTAAAATCAATTAAAAGCTTAGAAATTAAAATAATCAATCAAATCGAAACCCTTTTTAAATTCAATTGTTATTAAGTTTAGCCATTTACCAGGCTCATCAACATGCTTAAAAATAAAATGTAAAAGACTGACTAGATAATGGGATGTTGATGTATTCTTTCTGTTACCGTACTGATGAGGATCAAGGAGGGGTTCAACTTCAGCTTTTAGCCAATTTGCTACAAAACTTTCATATATTTTGCTGAACAAGGGGGTCAAAGTAAATGCTTTTATAAGTTCAATCGGAATATCTATGGGGGTTATACAAATTCGTTTAAGTTTCTTTATTTTACTAAAAACTTGATCCTCAGAAATAGTAGGTAAAGGTACGCCATCATGTGGAATTTTCTGATACTCTTGGTTTGTTTACTACATCAAGACGCGGCAGAGACTGGATTATTCTGGCCAAATGACCATTTAACTGGTTAGCAACTGTTTCATCATTAGAATCTGAACAAAAATCAACACCACTAGGGGATTTTCCACAAATTCGTTTTATTTCCTTATACCACATGCTAGGCTTTGATTCTAAACGGTTATCATTTTTTTTGTGGTAATACTCAGCCGCAGCTTTTCTTGTGATTTTACGTACTTTGTTGCGGAGCATATTAACATTTCCTATTTTCTCTTCTTTTCTTAGTTGAATTTTATACTGGACAATCTGTGTTGCACCGCTTGAACGTTTTCTCAGGAAAGCATTCTTCATATTTATTTCTTAATTTATCTTGCAAAAATTTAGCTTTTATTCATACAACAGCTGTATTTCTATTTTTTTTTTAGGAATAATAATAGTGTACATGTCTCTGCTGTACAGTTTTCTGTATCTAGAACATTAAAAAATTCCAATGTTAATATAGTTACATATAGTTACAATTTATGTTATAGTTACATATGTTATAGTTACTATAACGGTAGTTGACAGGTATAATAGGTCTTCTCTATAATTAACATTTTTAAAGGTTTGGGATTTAAGACCCCTAAATTCTTCTCAAGTTTATTTTTTAATTTTGTCCTCCCCCTCTGTGCTAGTAATCTAGAATTGTTTTATAGTTTATTTGCCATGTATCACATCACCCAGTTCTTAAAGTGCTGGCTCGTGTTAATAGGGATCACTTGAGGGAGTTTAAAGTGCAAAGAAAAAGAGACTTAAGGTGGGAGAGGTTGTGGGAAGGACAAACGACTTACCCCTTCTGTTACAATTGATCTGAATAATTTATCACTAAAGTTCGGAAAACATGGGCCTTAAAAATAATCTGTTCTGGCTTCCAGCCAATAAGGTTAGGTAGCTAGTACTGTGTAGGATCAAAGATGGCAGCACAATTTTTTGCACTGATAAAATAAGAGGAAGTGGGGGATCTTGTTACTCAGAATTGTATTTGAATTAGTTTTATTTTAATTATTTGTAAACATCCATTTTGAACTCAAATGCAATTAAGTTCAAATTTAAATATATTTGAATTAGGCTGAATTATATTTGAATAGAACTGTAGAAAAACAAACAGGAGCGTATTAAGAGCTTATATTATTGTTATTTTATATATTAATTGTTATTTATATACAATTATATTATTGTTATTTATATTATTGCTTATATTATAAGCAATAATATAGAGCTTATATTATTGTTATTTTATATATTAATTGTTATTTATATACAATTATATTATTGTTATTTATAGAGCTTATATTATTGTTATTTATAGAGCTTATATTATTGTTATAGAGCTTATATTATTGTTATTTTATATATTAATTGTTATTTATATACAATTATATTATTGTTATTTATATATTATTAGCTTATATTTTATATTATTGATTTGATAAATGTGTTTATATAAATAACAAATAATTCCTTTATTCTTCATAATAGCATACAAACAACACGGTAGAATATGATTGTCAATTGTACGTTAATACACGTATCTACAGTACATTTAAAAAAAAATTCAGAAATTGAAATTGCGTACAAAGTAAGTTACAAACGAAGACAAGTATCGGTCTTTCAATTAACAGGTGTCTATATCAGTTGAGAACAAATTTTAAAAAAGATGGAAAAACTCTTAATGAGTATTTAGATAAATAAAATAAATGGAATAGTAAAATTTATGAATGAAAAATAATATGCTAACATGAGATCAGCTGACATCAAATTCCATCGGAATGTTTCGATTTTTCGACATAATTCTCCCATCTCAAGCAAACAAAACTGTTTAATAAAAGAAAAAAAAAATATTTAAACAAATTTCTTGTAATATTATTTTAAAGTGTATTAGATCCACGTAGAAGAGAAGTTAATAACGTAAAATATTATAATATATATAATAATATCATAGATTATAATAATAGTATATTATAATAATAAATATTAAATAAAGCGTAAATAAAAAGCGTAAAATATTACCCATTTTGATTAGTTTCCGTGTTAACTACATGCTGATTTTTCGACACAAGAGTTTAAGCCAGATCAAACAGTTCGTTTTAACGAACTGTAAGTAAGAAGCGACCCGGCTCAATAGTAACCGAAACTCTAAAAAAAGAATTTTGATACCAATAGATACATCAAAAGAATGAGATTTTTGTTCTGATTTCAAATATATAAGTTTCATCTAGTTTAGTCATACCCATCAAAAGTTACGCGCCTGAGAAAATGTGCCTTATTTTTGAAAATAGGGGAAAATAACCCCTAAAAGTCATAGAACTTAATCAAAATCACACCATCAGATTCAGCGTATCAGAGAACCCTACTGTAAAGGTTTCAAGCTCCTATCTGCAAAAATGTGACATTTTGTATTTTTTGCCAGAAGAAAGACCACGGATGCGTGTTTTGTTTTTTTGTTGTTTTTTTATAGAATCATAGAATCATTTTAATGAAAAACAGCTGTCATAGACACATTAAAAAAAAATGCACTAAAAGGCGCTGTTTTTTACATGAAAACTTTTTTACATAAAAACACTTCTCTACATTTTATTAAAAGCACTTGTAAAAAAAGGAACAAAGGAGTTACTAAGTCTGTTTGTGCGGCACGAGACGGGCATAAGTTTGCTTTTGCTTCTGGTATTTGCGCGGACAGGCATTTCAGGTGGTAATATTGTCCTATGTACAGGACTAGACAATAAAAACTGGCCAAAACGAATCATCAGCTGAAAACGGCGATCGCGAAGGCTTGGTATTTCAAGTGACTTCAGAGCGGAGCTGTAATCTACATATTTGTCGCAAAGAATGATCTTTACAGCTCGTTTCTGGATCCCCTCCAAATCATCACTGAAGTCATCTATGTGATGAACTTGTGGGCCCCAGACGGGACACGCATATTCAAGGATGGGTCGAATAAAAGTGAGGTACGCTGTTTTCAGCTGATACACTGGAAAACCTAGGCGGCGCATCGCCACCAGTGTCCGCATAGCATAATGTCCCTTCTTAACCAGCTCTTGTACATGAATAGAGAACGAACAGTCCACACTAAAGGTGACGCCCAAGATAGTCGCACACGAAGCAGAAGGGAACAAAGTCGTGGGGCAGGTAAAATCGCGTTTAAGTGGGTTGAACCTAAAACCTTTGATTTATTCTCATTAATTTGAAGACTGTTCGCAGTACACTGTGATTTAAACTGACCGAAAAATTTGGGTCGAACTGGGCTACAGCTTGCGAATCCTTTACGTGGTATTTAAGAAGCGCAGACAAATCATCGACGAATTTAAAACGATCGTCAAAGTCAGAAAGTACATAGTTGATAACAGCCAGGAAAAGAAGAGCTGCTAATTTGGTACCTTGTGGGGCGCCACATGTAATTTCCACCCATTCCGATTCAATATCACCGGGGAAAAGGGCGTACACTTTTTGATACCTGTGACGTAAGAAATCAATTACTTATTGGAGGATGTGCTCACGGGCACCCATTGACTTGAGATTCTGGGCGGCAAGAGGGTGCTTAATCAAATCAAATGCCTTTCGGTAGTCTACCAGAAGTAAATCTACAAACGAGCTTCCAAACTCAAACCATTCAACTACTAGGTGATAAAGCCGTACTAAATAAACAGACGTGCTGCATCCCTTCAAGCAACCATACTGGAAGGGGTCAAGTGACGGTGAAATGTCCGTGAGAAGTTCACGATATATGAAAGATTCTGCAACTTTAGCAAAGTTCGGTGTGATCGAAATAGGTCTTAACTGATCACATGTCTTAGGTCCTTTAACTTTGGGTATTACGCGAACATAGGCTCGCTTCAAAGCATCGGGAAAGGTTTGTTCACTGAAGCACTGAGGGCTGCGAGTCTGGTATAAAAAGTCACCTTCATAAAGGGTCTTTTGGCCTTGTCTACATGTATCTTTTATACAAATAGGGTATAGATTTGTGTTCAAATCTGCATGAATAAAATTTACGGCCAGTTTTCAGGCTCTCCAACACATTCCCTCCTCCAAACAAAAAAGGGTGGTCCCTTACCGGTGAGTTTCAAAACAAAGAAAACGTTTTCCTGTTCAGTTTTTGGTTGTCCGTCCCCCTTGCCCAATTTATTTTGTGCACGAGAGTTCCGTAGGCCTAGGTAGAAAAAAACAAAAACAAAGCCAAAAATTATTGTCCATTTTCGGGAGAGAAAAATATTTTTCTTTTTTTCTTGTGTTCTGGGGCATTCTTGACCTAATAACTTAAGGATATAAATCATAACCGATTAGAAAATAATAGTTTTTGTCCTTTGGTGGCCCTGTTTGCGTAGGAACTTACGGCTGCAATTTTCAAACTTATAGTTCCCTCGTAACAGAATGTTGGTCTCCTTAATTCAAGCTAAGATCCGTGAAAGTTTGAAGTCAATGAAAAAAAAAACAAAACAAATCTGTTATCCACTCCGGCCCCCATATTTGGGAGGTCTCTTCACCGACTATAAACATTTGCCTTTTTGAGCCACATTTTCATGGAACCAAATTTTCTTTTCAGTTTTATTTTAGTGCTTTGGATGTTGCGTGGCCTAAGAACTTGAGGCTAGAAGTTTCAACCAATCGAGCAAAAGATTTCTTCATTTTTGGGTCTCCATTATTGGAGAGACCATGTCCTCGAACTAAGATAGGCCACCAGTAGGCTCGAACAGTAGGGCCCCCTTAGCCGAGGGATTTACGGTTTGAATTTTAAAGCTGTGGGAAAAAAAAGTTTCTTGTCCTTCTGTTTTACCTATTTCTCCGGGGAAGCAGCATTTTTTTCATGCTTCCTTCATCATTGGGGTCCCATCAGCCAAATAACTCAAGTGTCTAAGTTTTCGGACGATCAGAAAAAGTTTTGGTACTTCATAGGAACTCTTTTTCGGGGTGAGGGAGGGGGTTAAAGCTTCTTTTTTGTACGCTAAGTTCCTCTTGTTCCAAAAACATACGGTTGTGAGTTTCAGACTGATCGGGAATTTTACGTCCAAAAAAAAACACTATATATACCTCAAAGGCACTATACATA
>CM051257.1:17993580-18183580 GCA_027921565.1 Artemia sinica
GCAACTGTTTCATCATTATAATCCGAACAAAAATTGACACCACTAGGGGATTTTCCACAAATTCGTTTTATTTCCTTATACCACATGCTAGGCTTTGATTCTAAAAGGTTATCAATTTTTTTGTGGTAATACTCAGCCGCAGCTTTTCTTCTTATTTTACGTACGTTGTTGCGGAGCATATTAACATTTCCTATTTTCCCTTCTTTTCTTAGTTGAATTTTATACTGGACAATCTGTGTTGCACCGCTTGAACGTTTCCTCAGGAAAGCATTCTTCATATTTATTTCTTAATTTATCTTGCAAAAATTTAGCTTTTATTCGTACAACAGCTGTATTTCTATTTTTTTAGGAATAATAATAGTGTACATGTCTCTTCTGTACAGTTTTCTGTATCTAGAACATTAAAAAATTCCAATGTTAATATAGTTACATATAGTTACAATTTATGTTATAGTTTCATATGTTATAGTTACTATAACGGTAGTGGACAGGTATAATAGGTCTTCTCTATAATTAACATTTTTAAAGGTTTGGGATTTAAGACCCCTAAATTCTTCTCAAGTTTATTTTTTAATTTTGTCCTCCCCCTCTGTGCTAGTAATCTAGAATTGTTTTATAGTTTATTTGCCATGTATCACATCACCCAGTTCTTAAAGTGCTGGCTCGTGTTAATAGGGATCACTTGAGGGAGTTTAAAGTGCAAAGAAAAAGAGACTTTAGGTGGGAGAGGTTGTGGGAAGGACAAACGACTTACCCCTTCTGTTACAATTGATCTGAGTGATTTATCACTAAAGTTTGGAAAACATGGGCCTTAAAAATAATCTGTTCTGGCTTCCAGCCAATAAGGTTAGGTAGCTAGTACTGTGTAGGATCAAAGATGGCAGCACAATTTTTTGCACTGATAAAATAAGAGGAAGTGGGGGATCTTGTTACTCAGAATTGTATTTGAATTAGTTTTATTTTAATTATTTGTAAACATCCATTTTGAACTCAAATGCAATTAAGTTCAAATTTAAATATATTGAATTAGGCTGAATTATATTTGAATAGAACTGTAGAAAAACAAACAGGAGCGTATTAAGAGCTTATATTATTGTTATTTTATATATTAATTGTTATTTATATACAATTATATTATTGTTATTTATATTATTGCTTATATTATAAGCAATAATATAGAGCTTATATTATTGTTATTTTATATATTAATTGTTATTTATATACAATTATATTATTGTTATTTATAGAGCTTATATTATTGTTATTTATAGAGCTTATATTATTGTTATAGAGCTTATATTATTGTTATTTTATATATTAATTGTTATTTATATACAATTATATTATTGTTATTTATATATTATTAGCTTATATTTTATATTATTGATTTGATAAATGTGTTTATATAAATAACAAATAATTCCTTTATTCTTCATAATAGCATACAAACAACACGGTAGAATATGATTGTCAATTGTACGTTAATACACGTATCTACAGTACATTTAAAAAAAAATTCAGAAATTGAAATTGCGTACAAAGTAAGTTACAAACGAAGACAAGTATCGGTCTTTCAATTAACAGGTGTCTATATCAGTTGAGAACAAATTTTAAAAAAGATGGAAAAACTCTTAATGAGTATTTAGATAAATAAAATAAATGGAATAGTAAAATTTATGAATGAAAAATAATATGCTAACATGAGATCAGCTGACATCAAATTCCATCGGAATGTTTCGATTTTTCGACATAAATCTCCCATCTCAAGCAAACAAAACTGTTTAATAAAAAGAAAAAAAAATATTTAAACAAATTTCTTGTAATATTATTTTAAAGTGTATTAGATCCACGTAGAAGAGAAGTTAATAACGTAAAATATTATAATATATATAATAATATCATAGATTATAATAATAGTATATTATAATAATAAATATTAAATAAAGCGTAAATAAAAAGCGTAAAATATTACCCATTTTGATTAGTTTCCGCGTTTACTGCATGCTGATTTTTCGACACAAGAGTTTAAGCCAGATCAAACAGTTCGTTTTAACGAACTGTAAGTAAGAAGCGACCCGGCTCAATAGTAACCGAAACTCTAAAAAAAGAATTTTGATACCAATAGATACATCAAAAGAATGAGATTTTTGTTCTGATTTCAAATATATAAGTTTCATCTAGTTTAGTCATACCCATCAAAAGTTACGGGCCTGAGAAAATGTGCCTTATTTTTGAAAATAGGGGAAAATAACCCCTAAAAGTCATAGAACTTAATCAAAATCACACCATCAGATTCAGCGTATCAGAGAACCCTACTGTAAAGGTTTCAAGCTCCTATCTGCAAAAATGTGACATTTTGTATTTTTTGCCAGAAGAAAGACCACGGATGCGTGTTTTTGTTTTTTTGTTGTTTTTTTATAGAATCATAGAATCATTTTAATGAAAAACAGCTGTCATAGACACATTAAAAAAAATGCACTAAAAGGCGCTGTTTTTTACATGAAAACTTTTTTACATGAAAACACTTCTCTACATTTTATTAAAAGCACTTGTAAAAAAAGGAACAAAGGAGTTACTAAGTCTGTTTGTGCGGCACGAGACGGGCATAAGTTTGCTTTTGCTTCTGGTATTTGCGCGGACAGGCATTTCAGGTGGTAATATTGTCCTATGTACAGGACTAGACCAGTGTCCGCATAGCATAATGTCCCTTCTTAACCAGCTCTTGTACATGAATAGAGAACGAACAGTCCACACTAAAGGTGACGCCCAAGATAGTCGCACACGAAGCAGAAGGGAACAAAGTCGCGGGGCAGGTAAAATCGCGTTTAAGTGGGTTGAACCTCAAAACCTTTGATTTATTCTCATTAATTTGAAGACTGTTCGCAGTACACTGTGATTTAAACTGATCGAAAAAATTTGGGTCGAACTGGGCTACAGCTTGCGAATCCTTTACGTGGTATTTAAGAAGCGCAGACAAATCATCGACGAATTTAAAACGATCGTCAAAGTCAGAAAGTACATAGTTGATAACAGCCAGGAAAAGAAGAGCTGCTAATTTGGTACCTTGTGGGGCGCCACATGTAATTTCCACCATTCCGATTCAATATCACCGGGGAAAAGGGCGTACAATTTTTGATACCTGTGACGTAAGAAATCAATTACTAATTGGAGGATGTGCTCACGGGCACCCATTGACTTGAGATTCTGGGTGGCAAGAGGGTGCTTAATCAAATCAAATGCCTTTCGGTAGTCTACCAGAAGTAAATCTACAAACGAGCTTCCAAACTCCAACCATTCAACTACTAGGTGATAAAGCCGTACTAAATAAACAGACGTGCTGCATCCCTTCAAGCAACCATACTGGAAGGGGTCAAGTGACGGTGAAATGTCCGTGAGAAGTTCACGATATATGAAAGATTCTGCAACTTTAGCAAAGTTCGGTGTGATCGAAATAGGTCTTAACTGATCACATGTCTTAGGTCCTTTAACTTTGGGTATTACGCGAACATAGGCTCGCTTCCAAGCCTCGGGAAAGGTTTGTTCACTGAAGCACTGATTGATGATCGATGCCAATGGTTTGGCTAAAAACAAGGCATATTCGCGAATAAGTTTGACCGGCAACTCACCAGGGTAGGAAGAGCAATTCGGTTTTAGTTTTTTAAGTTCTTTAAAAACAGCAAATTCGGTAAACTGTTTTATTTCGTCAGTTTCACAATCGACTAAGAGATCAACCAGTTCGGCCTCTGTAATTGAGGGGTAGGTGGTACAAATGCCAGCAAAGAACTCGTTTACGTCTGAAGCGCTCATTTGAGATCCGTCAGGCTTGGGTATTTTTAGCTCACTGTTAACTGACTTGCCAGTCATTTGTTTCACTGTGGAATGCCACTTCCGACTGCTACTTTGGAGAAGGGGTACTACCTTTTCCGAACATAATTTCTTCGCTTGAAACGATTGACGGCCACGATATCGGACTCACTTACCACTACAACTTTAGTGGGAAAAAACTTGTGAAACATCTCTAACAGAAGAGAGTTAAACTGCTGAACTTTGCTATTCAGGTTTACTATAGAACACAGGTCGTCGAAGCAGTAAGTCCCGATCCACCGACCGAAATCACAGATTGATTGAGAGTTAAGCGGACGAATAGTCACTTTGGTTCTCTTTGGCTTCGGTTGGTTATTTTTGGCTTGCCAGAGAATTACATAATGATCTGAACTCTGGAGAGGACCTAACGACCGAGGGGAGTAATAATTGTCACTCATGTTTGTAAAAATTAGGTCTAGAGTACTGACACTCTGGTGCGTAGCAATGGTAACTACCTGCTTCAGATCAAGGACACTAGATACCCATTGTCTGTTCGTCTGGTTAAAATCGCCAGCTATTATGAAGCCAGGATAGGCATGGGCACGACGAAGTTTATCGATGTAGGTCTGTAAGTAGCTGATAAGCTCTTTCCTATTTTTTGCACTCTCTGGGTAATACACAGATGCAATTATCAAACATGAGAACTTTTTTGATAGTTTGGATGGCTTGCACTCTACCCAGACAACTTCATGACACGAATCGGTTTGTATATTTAACAGCTTAGATGAAATATCATTACGAATATAGATACCAACGCCACCACCTTTTCTACTCAAACCTCTATCACAGCGATTGTTGAAATAGCTAGTGTAGCCTTTTATTCTACCCATTTCATCAGTGATATCCCAGCATTCGGTAACTGCAGCAATAGGAACACTCACTTCTCTCAGCAGTATCTCCATCTCGTCAACTTTATTTGTTAAGGATCGGCATTACACAGAAAGAAATTCGGAAACTTTGCCTGAGCTGATAACTGTTCAGGACGTAATAGCGGGGGAAGTTCATCAGAGGAACATGGTAAGATCGGCTGCAGCTGTGATGGAGAAAGAGTGGGAGGAATTTCGTACCTTTGCAAACATCTTATTTTCACAAGAGTCCTTGGTTCACATGCAGCCGTCCTCCGGTCAGAACGACGTTCCTCAGAAACATGAACGGGTATGGCCGTCTGTCTGTTTCGCCGCCCGCCTCTCTTTCCAAGCTGTCTACGCTTTTTTTTAAGCATGGAGTCCTCTGGTGGCCGTTTGAGTAATCCAAAAAGCCACAGACTGACAAATGTAAATGGGGTTGTAGTCAGATGAAATGAATTAAGTCTTCTTAAACATTCTTTTTGATAGGTAAAAGTCATTATGATTACAAATATAGGGAGGCCAATTCCTTGAAAGAATGCACCATCAAAAACAGTTGAGAACTCCACACAAACAAGCTAAACTAGAGTTTAGCAGCACCATCTATATGAATCAAAATTAGATGGCGCTGTAGTCAGTTGAAAATGAATTAAGTCTTTAAACATTTTTTTTGATAGGTAAAAGTCATTAAGATTGCACTTAGCAAAGCTAGGGAGGCCAATTCTTTGAAAGAATGCACCATCAAAAACAGTTGAGAACTCCACACAAACAAGCTAAACTAGAGTGGCGCAAAAGCAGCTGTAATAGCGCTAGCAGCACCATCTATCATAGTTCAATTTTTTTTACCAGGGGTGATCTTATCGACCCAGTTGTCCTAGAATATCGCAGGAGGGCTCATTCGAACGGAAATTAAAAGCACTAGTGCCCTTTTTAAGTGACCAAAAAGAATGGAGGGCAACTAGGCCCCCTCCCACGCTCTTTTTTTTCCAAAAGTCACCCGATAAAAATTTTGAATAGCCATTTGTTCAGCATGGTCAAAAAATATAATATCTATGTTTTTGAGGATGACTTTATTCCCCACAGTCCCCGGGGGAAGGGCTGCAAGTTATGAACTTGGCCAAACGTTTACATATAGTATTGGTTATTGGAAAGTATACAGTCGTTTTCTGGGGGAATTTTTCTGGTAGTGGGGGGGGGGGGGGTGGATTGGGGGGTTACTTGGGAGTATCTTTCCATGGAGGAAGTTTTCATGGGGGAAGGGACATTGCTCTGAAGGGGGCGACGGATTTCACGGGATTATTTAAAAAAAAGATCAGACATTAAATAAAAAAAAACAATTTTCAACTGAAAACTTTTCAACATCAAAACTTAAAACGAACAGAAAGTATTATGTACATGATCTTTACGCTAAAGTTTTTTTTAGTACTTTCATAAGAGCTATTCATTCTAATTATGGCCTTTGTGATTAAGGGGTCATTCTTAAAGAATTGAAAAAAAAATCGTACTTTAGCGTAAAGAGCGAGGTAATGACTAGGGAGGCGAACCCCCCTAATATACGTAATAAAAATATACGAATATAGAAGTTCGTTACGTAAGTTAATTCTTAAGTTACGTATATTTATTACTAATAAAAACGTTCGTAAATAAAATTAAACAACTTCCGAGAAAGCCATTTAGCCAGAAAGAATCAAAGTTAATATGCAAATTTCGTTTTGATTATTCATGTACGGTGAGCCAATATCAAAACCTGCATTAATTTAAAAACGTTCAGAAATTGAATAAAAAAACGAGTTTTTTTTAACTGAAAGTAAGGAGTGACATTAAAACTTAAAACGAACAGAAATTATTACATATATGAAAGGGGCTGTCTCCTCCTCAACGTCTCACTCTTTACGCTAAAGGTTGACTCTTTCTCAAAACTCTTTTTAAAACAATAAAAAGCTTCAGCGTAAAGAGAGAGGCGTTGAGGAGGAGACAGCCCCTTTCATATACGGAATAGTTTCTGTTCGTTTTAAGTTTTAATGTCGCTCGTTACTTTCAGTTAGAAAAACTGTTTTTGTTTGAAATTAATTTATAAGCTCTATGATAAATTTCGATTTTTGAACTATAGAGTGCTAACATTGATGTATAGAATTCAATCGATGTTTTAATATTTTTATCTCTATGGTCTCTATATTTTTGTTTCGGTTTTCAAAAACCGACATTTGATGATTTCGAATTCTGCAATGGTTATAGCTTATTGTTTTAACAAAAAAAACTTTTCATTTTGAAGGCTAAACATATATATTTTAAAACAATGCTATTAGTCTTTAAGGAGTTCGGGGGGTGGGGGGGGTGCAGCGCAACACTTACTTTCGGTTATTTCTTTTCGTTATCTTTCTGTTTGTTTTAAGTTTTACATCTTATATGAGTTAACTCGTGCTCGTCTTAAGGCTTAAATTGAACTCTACATATCGTTGAATGACAATGCTTTTGGTATCGAATATCTTAGCATATCGGAAAAGAAAGAGCCCCAAAACAGCCCTAAGTCAAAGCAGTCAAAACGTATAAAAGCATCCGCTACTCAAAATCCAATACAGAGCTTTGACGGTAGCTTCTGATGCTCGAAATCTCACTGCATGCCAATTGGTATTGGCAGGATGTGGCAGATGTGGATTTGGCAGACTCGTGAAAGGCTTAGCCCGACGGCGCTAAAAGCAGGTTTTTTTCCGGAAATTGAGATGGAGAAAGAAGCTTGTGACGGCAAAGACACCCACTGCCATTCCACAACACGGGAACAGCTCTACTGTATTATATCGTGTTGGAGTGATAGTTTTAAATGGTCCAAAACAATTCAGGTTCGTAAATTATTCAATATCAAATTATTCAATACTAAATCATTCAATATTAAATTATTCAATATCAAATTATTCAATATTAAATTATTCAAAATCAAAATTTGAATGCAGCGACCATGGGTTATAGAAAAATTATTTTTGAGTGTTTTTGAGTGTTTGAACCTAAAAAGTTTATATTACAGTCACATATTTCTGTTCTCAATCTAAAGAAGAATTAAATTTGACTTGACTTTTTTTTTGACTTGACTTGACTTTTATTTTCAACTAATAATACATCATACTTAACTGGCACTTACAACACATTTTTTGAATAACATTATCAACAAACGTAGAGATGGTAAGAACGTATGACGTTTTATTAAGCCACTTTTGTGACTTGAGCAGCGTCACACAATCTTTTATCATAAACCAAAACTCATTCACTCTTTCTACTCTTTTCATACCATTCAATACAAATTAACTCAATTTAACTTTTTTTTTAACATTTTGTTTTACAACTTAATTACAATTTAACATTAAAAAAAAAAAAAAAAAAAAAAAAAAAAAAAAAAAAAAAAGCCAGCGTTATTAGTCACTTTTAAGGTAATTACCTGCTCGATAATGGATCGATGGAATGCATCAATAATGGAAACATAAGCAGGGAGATATCTAAAATATTATAATATATAAGATATATAAATAAGATAATAAAATAAGATATATAAATAAAATAAGATAATAAAATAAGATATATAAAATATGGAGATATCACGCCAATATCTAAAATATTTCTTTGATCCTGCTATTCCTGTAAGTAAACCAAACCTTTTTGAATTATTAATTAATATATTATCCATTCATAGGTCAAATTCTGTTAAGTAAACTGTTTTCTTTTTGTTATTTTATGGAAGAATTTGTTGCGTATTTTTGCCACACAGGCTCCCTTGAGCTTAATAACTAACCGTTTTTATATATTTGGTTGCTTGTTCTTTGTTTTTTCTTCTAATAAGTTCAATCGATTTCTAAAAACGAGTAATTTCTCATGCCACCCAGCCACTCAGCCTTTCCATTTACGTAAATAAAATAAATGTATTTAATAACTGTTCCAACTTTTAATTAAGACAGTAAAAAAAATATCGGAAAAATATATTGACTAAAAAATGGCAGAATATTTTGACTTCACAACTGAAGCGTTTATCAACGGGGAAAAAAGAAATATACTAATTAAGCAATTGTATGTGTTCACTGTTTTGTCTAATTTTTCCTTTTTTTTTCTGTTGATGTGAAGCTAAAATATCTGGGTTTTCATTTATGTATATGTATTTCAGCAATTATCACTCTCTTCCTTGAAAGTTGTACTTCTTGTTATATATTTAATTTTAATACAATTACTAAAAGTGTGTTCCTTGAACTTCCCTGTTGTTCATTTTTTTTCTTTTTCTATGTTTTATGTTTGTTTGTTTTTCCTTCTTTTTCTTTACTTTAAGCTGTTATTCTGTCTTATAGATGAAGAAGAAAAATTTCAAAGCAGGAAGAAGAATGAATCTGAATTGAATACACAAGGATCGTCAACATAAATTCAGGACAAATAACCTACGATTTAGCAGTGCTTTTAACCATTAGCAGTTCTTGTAGAGTTGAGTAAATATCCTAGATACCAAGATATAGCGCTTTTCTGTCCATGCATTGCCGCTTATAACTGCCAGTGCCAGCAAATGTAAGATTGTTTGCCTGCTAACGTCCGAAAATGAAGAAAACAAAGCAGATATTACGGCAATGTTCTCCTCCCAAGACCGTAGCCAGTGGGTAGGGGTTTTGACTCCCCCCCCCCCCAATATTTTTTGCGACTCGTAAAAAATATAACAAAAATGAATATAAACAATTTTCGTGATGCGGCTTTTAAAGTTTTCTTTGTAACCCCCCCCCCACCCCCTAACAAAAAAAAATCATTTTGTAAAACCCCCGAAAAAATGTCTCCGCTAATCTGTTCTTAGAGCTTAAAGAAAAGAGTTATTTTGCGTAATGAACACCTTCAAATTCAACAGACTTCCTTCTTTTTGGCATCAATCCTTTAAGATCTGTTGATTTGTAATTGTTCAAGCGGTGCCTCAGGTACTTCCTATAGGTCAGTGGCTCCCAAAGGTTTTGAGATCCCGTAGGCTACTCCTTGAAAGAAATTTCATCGAGGACTACCCTCTCTCACGTAGTACTATTAAGTATCTGCGATACTTTTGAGTAATTAGGTTTATTTTTTCCTCATCTCAGTAAAGACTGAGGTTATTACTACCACCATTAAAGAATGGTTCCAGCTACTAGCTTTAGGGAGGAGGGAGGTCTGTTGACCAGCTGGAAATAATTTGAAGGATTGTTGTCCTTGGCTGACACTCGCCCAGTCTTCAAAATTGTACAGATTCTGGATTTTATAAATATCTTCTTAATTTACATTTTTAGTCCATCGTTTGAAAGACATCTTTGGTTGAATCCAAAAATTATTAAATTTGTTAAATATTTATTAAATAAATTATTAAACTAATAAATCCCAAAATTTATTAAATTAAATTAAAAACTATTAAATTATTAAAATTAGTGAATTGTAGTATGGCGTTCAGCGCTTTGAATTTTCAATGTGACAACTTCAATCATTTCCCCCCTTGTATTTTCTTCATAAATTATCTACATAGTGGTTAAAAAGGATAAATTGTGTGCACTTACCGGCGTTATTGGAGCTTAGCCTTTCCAAAAAAAAATAACTGTAAATCTGAAAAGAAATATTCAAGCACTCCAGTAAACAAAGATACTTTCACAAACCTGATATTTTTTATACTTCTATTAAGATATGGTATCTTATTTAGACTCATATATTCTTAAAGCACCTATGAAATGAAATGGAAAAGGAAGTAGATACTTAAAATAAAATCTGATTGTCGGAATTAGCTAAATTAAAACTTAAAAAAATTAGTTTTGTGTTTTGACCGACGCCATATTTCAAAGAAAAAAATTGGAGGAAAGTCAATGTGAAAATAAAAGGATCGTGTTTAAATAAGAAAGGTGTTTTCTCCTTTATTTGTGTTTGGGAATCAACAGACTGATGCTTACAAACGAACAGTGAAGTTAAAACTAGTTGGTTTTGCTTATTGATTTTGACGGTACAACGTGACAACACTGACGAAAGTAAAACACTGCCCTAAAAACTCCGAATTTTAAAATCACCAATAGAAGATTTCAGAAAGTCATGGTTTTTAACTATGCATTGACTTGAGATGCATCTAGTGGGCCAATTTTTTTTTTTTTTTTAATTTCTTAATATCTATATTGTTGATTATTTTTTTTTTTATAAATATCGTGTTATTTCACTGACTCTGATTTCAGTCGCAGACATTTATTTCGCTTAAATTCTTGATAATATTTATCAGCAACCTCACACAAGCGATGAGTCAGTTTGCATTGCAAATATTTGCTTTGATTTGGTTAGAAGAAAAATCGACTTTCATGGGCCAGGTTCCGCATAAAAATCCATATCAGTCAGGAACAGTGTTTAAAGCTTTCTTTTTAGAATTGTTTCGATGATTAGAAAATATAGTAATAAAGTACAAAAAAGTCTTTGTAAGACTTTCTGGTATACTATAACACACAGAGAAAGAGGAGGGGGGATTACTAGGCAGTATACAGACAAGGTACAGAAATTAGTTATTAAATAAATTCTTGCCGATTTGGGGTTTATTCAGATATTTCTTTTTTCAGAAAGTGTAAATGTAAATGAGAAAAATATTGATGAAAGCTGAAAAAATATAAAAAAATTTTTGTACAACTATCTGGTATGCTATAATAAATATACAACGGTGGGGGGGGGGGTATACAGACAAGGTAAGAATAGACAGAGATTAGCTATTAGATGAAATTTCTCTGCTGTGTGCTTTTAAATTTTCTCATGAAAAGTGTAAATGTAAATGATAAAAAGTAGATTTGGATGAGTAAAGCTATATCTTGGTGTTTATGAGTGTCGTTTCTAAATGTCTAGGATTCGTATAAGCTTGTTATTTTAGTTAATTCATTGCACTGTTTAAACATTGAAGTGCATTACGGAGCAGATTTGTATATGTTTAAATTCAAAATTTTGTCTTACTAAATTTAGAGGTTTTTATCTGTGTCTTTTTTCTTTTTATATATTTAGATTTTTTGTCTTTTTGTTTCCCTTTTTAAGGAGAAAATTGAAAAAAATGGTAGGATTTTAAATGTTGTATCGAAGCCATTATACTACTTCACACAAAAAGAAATTCACAATTTTAACTAATTTACAAGCGTACTTTTCAATAATGACCATCAAGTAGATAACCATCCAACACTATTTCAACCAAAATGTAATTTTAAGCAGATTATTGTTCAAGCTAAATGCAAGGGGAAATATGTTTTCGGGCCTTAAAGTGCAGTGTTTTACTACATATCTGGCCCTAAACTTTTGTGGAAGCCCAAAAATCTAACTTCAAAAAACTCTTTCATTCAGCTAACTGTTTTCTTTAGAACACTTGTATGGTTTGATAATCTAATTCTAGAAGAGTTCTCACTTTTCCTTTATTAACAGATTTCCCTGTAGCCTTTGCAATACTTCTTAGGACAAAGTCCGCTAAAATAACCCATACAAACGGGGATTACTGTAATACAGTAAAAGTTTCGTTCAAGTAAATATGAACTCGATAAATATTAAGTATTCACTTGCTTAAACGGATCAAAGGACAACTCATCTCGGTTATCTGCTGGTGAATTGTCAGATGGGCTTTACATCCAATGAATAAGATCGCTGGATTTTTTCTTTTATTATTTATAATTCACGACTAGCCAGTTCGTTGTATCTACATTTGAAGTCTAACATTTTGTTCTTTCATTTTAACGACACATTTTTGCTACGGAAACGGAAAATTGAAATGACAACTTTCTTGGAAAAGCCCATATCAACGCTAATTAATTTCCTTTTTTTACCTTGTAATACCTTTTTGTCTTTGCTTCTATTTCTTCAGATTCACAATAACCATAGTAAAAACTATGTCTCCAAGCGTCCATCTTTTTGAATTTCAAGAAATGGCACCCTTTACCTTTGCTCTGATTGGCCAACTATAAAAATTATCCTTGAAAGTTGAACATATTCCAAGTTCCAAATCACTAAACTACTTATAGGAAATATTATTGGCGTTAGGATCCTGCATAAATTTATTTTTTGTACAAGTGGGATTATACTCTAGCTCTAGCATTCAACGTAATATATGTGGTCACTGCCCCAGAAGGAGGGCCAAAAATCCCAATCTTTAGCTGACAAATGAAAAGGCTGAGAATTTTGCACATAAAAAACAGGGATTGCAAAATATGCCAGAACGTTGTTGTTACGCCGTAATATTTTCTCCAAGATCTTCGGATTTCAGTCCTGAGCTTGGAATCTTGGGAAAAGTCTGCATATTAAATGCAATCCTCAAAAAGTACATAGAAAACTTTCATTCACTTTTCATCGCTTTTAAATATTTTTCTTGTAATTAATTGTCTTACTTGTTTGTATTAATTAATTACTTAATTAATTAATTAATAATTACTTAATGACACATATTTCAGCAGTTAAAAAAATGCCTCTTTTGAATTTTGAAATTACTAGTTATGAACTAAGACAAGATGTCAATTAATTTTGAAATTTATTGTAAAGAGAAGATCCTTTTTGTTAGTACCGAATTAAAATCATATTTTCAAGAAAACAGTAAAACAACCGGAAAAAATGAAAACTAACAAAAAAAATGTAGGACATTAAAGAGAAAAATAACTGGGAAAGAGCAGAAAACCAAATGTGAAAGAAAGGCAATGCATAGCCAAGTATTTTTTGTGTATGTGCCGCCGAGGATTAAAAAAAAAAAATTCTACTCTCCGAAATTATGTATTTTAAGGAATCTATCTTTAAATGTTTCTAAGATAGAAAATAGATTTACATATATGCCTCTCAAAACGTTAAGCAAGAATAAAATGCAATAGAAAAGTGGGAAAACAACAAAAAAAATCACTGGAAAAGAAAAAAAGTCAAAGGAGTTGACAAGACTCAGAAACTAAAAATAGGGGTTGAATAACGGGATCGAGAGTTCTTTTCAGCTCAACACTTTTTATTGCTTACATACGTTACATCTTCATACGCTTCGTAACTCTGTTCATATTTCAGTATATATTTGATTGTGGCTGAGTGGCCTCCTTTTCTGACGCTCGAGTATTGATGTTGAATCAATAGTCAGAAGTCAGTGTGTGACTGAGACAAATTGCACTGGTAAGGTAAAGAGTATGAGTAACTTATAAGAGTAGGAACTGGCACTGATGTCAACCAAAAAAACACCATCAATGCCATCTAGTGTTTGGTTGCAATTAGCATTTTGTTTTCACTGGTAATAATAAATATAATTAATTAGTGTAGTAATAAGTGTTTGATCTCAGTTCCTGACAGAGAAACCATTAAAAAGCTTGAAAAAATATCAAGTTTTGCCAAACGCTAGATGTCAGGGTTTTTTTTTCGATCCTAGATCGAACAAATATCTTTCGGTATCAGTTATCAATAAACCATCTTCGGTTATTGGTAGTTTTCTGGGAGTCTTTTGTTGTGGTCTGCAAGTGGCTCAGTGACGGCATCTATTTTATGGTAAGGAAGAATTAGATGGCACTTCGATAATGTTGTCAAGGAGATTATTACATGTATTAGTAGCACTGGCTCCCTAGAGCTTAATGGTGAACCATTTCTATGCTTTGTTCCTATTTTTTTTCTCATAGATTAGTTTTTTTTTCTTAAAATAATGTTTAAATAAAATTATAAATTTTCAAAATGTCTTGTGCTTGCAGTTTGTACACAGGTATATCTTTCCTGAATTTTACCCGGCTGTGAGTAAAACCATCTTTATTTCAAAGTAGAAATCACGCTCTTAGGTTGGTTACTAGTACTAGTCAAGGGTTTTTTTCGATCCTAGTGCCAGTTTCTACTCTTATAAGTTACTCATACTGTTTGTCGTTAACATTGTCGCAAGGCTGGTAAAAAAAGCACTTATCGCTCTTGCGAATTGCTCTGTTTTTTGTTGTTTTCTTTAGACTCAGAAGTTGAAGCATTATAGACAAATGCAGTTCACTAGTTTAATCGCCACAAAAGTATATTATATATGCAACAAATTATGACGTAGGGATATGTGACGCGTCGTATATATGACACAAAATATGTACATAACTACGGAGCAGACGATTGTCTTGTAAAATTAAGGACTATTGTTTTAAAAGACTGTTCTGCTCCAAACCTTTTTGGTGCAATTACTACTACCAACAACTCGGTGATAAAGGTGGCGACACAGACCTGGTTGTGTCTTATGTGGTGCTTAAGGGTATATTGGAGCCAAGGCCGTATCCAGGGGGGGGGAGGGTTACCCGGTTGTACCCGCCCCCCCCCCCCCCCCCCCCGAAATTTTTGACCGAGTCGAAAATAAGTCGAAAATTAGTAAAACCTAGGTAAAAAGCAGTAAAATTAGTCGAAAACTGAGTCAAAAATTAGTAACCCCCCCCCCAAAAAAAAAAATAAAAATCCTGGATCCACCCTTGACTGGAGCATAAGGGTTTTGTTTTTTGCGCCCCTTATGGCAGGGACGAGTGATGTGCATATTTATCTAGCTCCTAACTATTCTGGAATTTTAAGATTCCTCGAATCCATACTCATCTTGAAGAATTGAATGCAATGCTGCCTGTTGATATCTGAATATTACAACTCAGTGTTTTAGTTTTTAGTATAATTTTGTTATTATTATATGCAATTCGTATTACACTTTGAAATCTTATGTTGTATTTCAATAAAAATTTTCTTTTCATCAGCTCTTGATATTTTTATTTAAGTATCTATCTTATTAAGCGAGCAATATTTGTGTATGTGTATATTTTTTCTCGAAAGTGGCACACATCGAGGAATATTAGTGAAAAAGCTTTATGTTTAATAGAGAGAAGGGTCTTGTACAAGAATTATCCGAGTGATAGACCATAGGAAAACAAAAGGAATGTAAAGAAAATGGAGAAAGCATTAAAATATGAACTAAGGAGGTGTGAAGTTGAGGCCATGGATAAAATTTCTGAGGATCTGGAAGATGCAGCTAGACGGCATAATATTATACTGAAATATTATACTATTATACTAAAATATTACACTGTCATGTTAATAAATTGAGAGGGATTAGTCAATTTGGACTTGCCCCAGTTAAAGATAGGAATGAGGCCACAATTAGTGATAAGGAAAGAGTTAAAGAAAGACGAGCAGAACATTTTGAGAATTTGCTAAACCGAGATTGAGTTGTAGAAAAAGATAATGATAAGTCAATTAATGACACAACAAGTTTTGAAGAATTTAGAAATAAAGTTAAGGAAAAAATGTATTCTAATAATGAGTTTTAAATTATTATTTGTCATTTTTATTGATATTTTATTTATAAATTTATGGATTAGCAATAACAAATCAAGGAAAAAATATATTCTATTAATTAGTCCTAAGCTATTATTCGTTTTTTTTCCTCTTCTTCTTGTTCTTATTTTGTTGTTTGAGGTGTGTGAAGGAGTATAGTGGATTATTTGGTTAGTTTTTCATTTTTTTTTTTTTGTCGTTACGGTGACTCCAGCAGTAACTCAGCAAGGAATTACGTATTTTATTAATACACATATATATATTTTTTTATATTATCAGTATTTCTGGTATACTTAATTTGTGCTAGAAATTAGTACTAAAATTTTCTCTTTTTTTTCTATTCCTGGCACAACTTGCCTTTCCAAGTTCGTGGCAGGCTAGAAGATTTAGTTGAAAGACGTGTTTTTTTCATGTATTATATATATATATATATATATAGATATATATATATATATATATATATATATATATTATATATATATATATATATATATATATATATATATATATATATATATATAGATATATATATATATATATTATATATATATAGATATATATATATATATATATATATATATATATATAATATATATATATATATATATATATATGTATATATAGTATGTATATATATATATATATATATATATATATATATATATATATTATAATATATATATATATATATATATATATATATGTATGCATTTTGTCAAGTTCTATTTTTTTTTTTTTTTTTTTTTTTTTAAACTAAACTAACCGAAAGATATAGAGGAAAATGAAACAGTTTGTGATACCTTGGATGTGAAGGAAGATTTGTTTTGTGAGGAAGAATTAGCGACAGTACTAAAAGAATTAAAAATTAATAAGGCTCAAGGGGCTGATAGTGTGGTAAAGAGTTTCCTAAGTATGACGGCTCTGAGGTTAGAAATAAGTTACTGAAGATTATGAATATTATTTTTTAAAAGGGGAAGTAACTAGCAATTTTAGAAAAACCTTAATAAAACCACTGTATAATAAAAGTGATAAGAGTGAGTGTAGTAATTATCAAGGCATTAGTCTGGTCTCTGTAGGTGGCAAATTAATTAATAATATGATACTTTTTAGACTGAGAGATGCTGTAGACAAAGAACAGTGCGTGAAAGTGATTGAAAGAGAAGAACAGTGCGGTTTTAGAAAAGGTAGAGCTTGTGTCCACCAAATTTTCACTCTTAGGGTAATAATTAAGAAGTGCCTGAGTTATCAAACACTTTTGGTTCTTAAGAGTTTTGTACCAGACAAATAAATTAAAATGATTAGTGCTATGTATGAGAATAACACTGCTGCGATTAAGGTAGGAAATGAGGTTAGCACCTGAAATCGTATTAAATCAGGAGTTAAGCAGGGGTTTTTTTTCTATCCCCCTTTATATGGATCATTTTGATGGATTTTGTCTTAAGAAGCACAGGAAAGGCAATGGGAGACCACGGAATCAAATGGGAAGGAAAAACTCTCCTGGATTAGATTATGCTGATGATTTAAGCATCCTAGATAAAAGTTTGAGCAAAATGAATGAACTTTTAGAGGTTTTATGAGTTCAAGGTGCTAGAATAGGTTTGAAAATAAATGTTAAGAAAATTAAGTCACTAAGGCTAGGAATAAGTGAAAAAGAAAAGGTGGCGTTGGGTAACGAAAAGATTGATCTGGTGGACAGCTTCCCTTACCTTGGTGTCCTTGGTAGTATTATTAGTAAAGACGGTGGGAGCGGTGAAGATGTTAAAAGTAGAATAGCCAAGGCTCAGGGTGTCCTTTCACAGTTAAAAAAAAGGTTTGGAAGAACAGGAAGATAAGTCTGCAAACCAAGATTATTATATTGGAAGTTACAGTGATGACAGTGGTCAAAAATGGCTCTGAAGCTTGGGCGTCCGAAAAGCGGATGAAGATTTGTTAGATGATTTCCAGACAAATTGCCTACGGATTATTCTGATACACGGCTGACTGACCGTATTTCAAACAGTAGGCTGTACGGAAACTGTGGTCCCGCTTTCTAGGGCTATAATGAGAGAAAGGTTGAGATGGCTAGGGCACGTTCTGCGGATGAAGGATGACAGATTTCCAAACACTGTCCTATTCGCCCAACCGTCTAGGGCTAAAGAGTAAGCAGGTCGTCCGTGGTTTGGGTGGGAGGATGTCACAAAGAAAGATTTAAAGGAAATGAGAACTTCCTGGGAGGGTGTAAAGAGGGAGGCTTTGAATAGACTGGGATGGAGGAGGAGCGTGCGTAGCAGCGTTGGCCTCAGGTGGCTTGGTACTGCGGTGAGTTTTTGGTAATAGTAGTAGTAATAACCCGCTTAATATATTTCTCATAAGTCATCTGCTGACTGAAATTAGAGATTTGCCATTGTGAAAAAAACGATCTGATGGGGAAATTAACTCAGAGTTTAAATTTTAGAAAAACATTTTTCCTATGAATGACGTTACATTCATATGCGTTTCTTATCTTTCTGTTTCCTTTATTTGTGCTTACAAGCCCGCTAAGTCCAATGGATAGCACGTCAGACTTATAACCCGAAGACCAGGAATTAGGGTTGCGTTTTATCCCTTTTTATATAGATCATTTTAGACTTAGATTATGCTGATGATCCTGAGCATCTTAGATGAAAATGTTAGCAAAATGAATGATTTTTTGGAGGTTTTGAGAGCTCATGGCTCAAGTCTAGTCTTGGAAATTAATATTAAGAAGACTAGGCCGCGCAGCCTGGGAATAAATGAAGCTGAGAAGGTGATGCTGAGTAACGAGAAAATTGATTAAGTGGATTGCTTGACTTACCTACGTAGTATTATTAGTAAAGATGGTGGATGCATTGAAGATGTTGAAGGAAAAATAGCCAAGGCCCAGGCTGTTTTTTTAGTTGAAAAAAGTTCGGAAGAATAGGAAATCAAGTCTGCGACCCAAGAGTGGATTATTGAAAGCCACAGTGATGACATTGGTCAACCATAGTTCTAAAGTGTGAGTACTGCAAAAGCTGGAGGATTTGTTAGATGTTTACCAGAGGAATTGTTTTGAGTACCGTTCTGACTGACCGTATTTCAAACAATAAGCTGTAAGAAAAATGTAGTTCTATCCCGCTAAAATGAGAGAAAGATTGAGATGGCTAGGACACATCCTGCCAATGAAAGATTGCCAAAATTCATGTTTGTCGGTTGGTCATCTAGGGCCAAACAAAAGTAGGTTGTTCGTGAATTGGGTGGGAGGAGGTAATAACGGAGGCTTCAAGGAAAATTCTTGGAAGGGTGTAAACAGGGGAATTTTAAATCAATTGGAATGGAGAAGGAGCGTGGGTAGCTCTGCTGGCCTCAGGCAGTTTGGTGCTGCGGTGAGCTGCTAGTAGTAGTAGTAGTAGTATACAATATAATAATTATTCCCAATTTTCTTTAAACTAGATTCTTAAGACGCTAAAATCTGATAAAAAGGTAACGGTTTCAGGCTGAAGAAAGAAGTAAAAGACTGACTTAATTAATCTCCTTAGCCAACATTCAGTAGCCATTACTATCAATAATTCCGTGGAGGTGCTGTTCACCAGCTCCAACCCCTAAGTTTGAGTTTTATGGAATTTCGAAATAACTTTTTTTTTTCTCCGCAGGAAGCAGAATGAAAACTATTATTATTCATTTTATATTTCTATTCATTTTCATATTTGTTAGTAATTTATATTTAACTTTATATTTATTGGATTCGATATATTAAAATTCTTTTGCAAGCCTTAGTGTCGGCCGATCGTCTCAAAGACAAAGGACCCATATGCGATTCTTCCAGATGACTAGCCACTGTCCAATAAGAATCTGTAGTTTGACCATCAATTCTGATTGAAAAACCAATGAAATTTTACATCCCCTGTGTCGGCAAGGTTTTTAAATCAAAGCGAGTAGCACCAAGGTGGACTCTCAACGCTGCAAATTGCTCAAACAATACTTCTTTCCAGCTGAATTTTAGCATTTTCCATGTATGAATTTTGCATTTTCCATGAATTTTAGCATGCATGTTAAAAAATTTTTTAGGGATTACTTTTTTCTGAACTCTAAAAATAAAATTCTGCTTTATTGAATAGAAATAACAAAATTCACGCTGCAAGTCTCAGTAAAACTGAATATTTCTATCTCCGGCACAGATAGGAGAGGTTAAATGGTTTTTCTAAAATACCTTACCTTGGTAAGTAGGTGGCTGTTTCTAGTTTTACGTCGTTTATTTGGATGTCTTATCCAAGCTATACAAGTTATGGCAAGACCGCCCAGTCAATTCTAAATAGTTTGGTGAGACAACCTACAAAACTTTATAATGGACAAGATAGGGTGATAAGTTGTCGGATCTCCTAAACTAAGTTTTGGGTATCTGTCTTATAAAGTGCATTATTTTTGTGACAGAGAGAATATTCCCGGATAAGATAAACCTGTTGTTTCTGTTTAGTAGCTGAGAAAATAGGAAAAAAGGATTTTCAATATCGTAGTCAGGCAAAATGGTTTTAGCAGCTGGAATTGCGTTAGGTTACACACCATAAAGTTTAGCAGAGAAGGTTTTGGACTTCGTAAATTTTTAGTTTCTGTTTCAATTTGCTAGCTAAAAGATGAACACAGCGTACGACGCGCCTTTTGACGCTCTTTCAAAATGTACTAATCGCTACCCTTACAAATCTATCCCACGCATCAGTATAGCGGTTCAGCTCCCTACAAGGAAACATTATAAAATTCTCAAAACAACTTTAAAACGTTCTTAAATTCTTACTTATATCATTCCTTAATGCGCATCAATAAAAATTACCTCTCACCAACCTCCCCTCTAATGAACTAATATGTAGCCAAAATTATATATATTCAATAAGTTTTCCATAGCGTAACTCTTTTCTTCATATTAAATAAAAAAAACAAGTTTTTTTTACTGAAAGTAAGGAACGATGTTAAAACTTAAAACGAACAGAAATTATTCCGTATATGAAAGGGGCTGTGCCCTCCTCAACGCCTCGCTCTTTACGCTAAAGTTTTTTATTGTTTTAAAAAAATAGAGCTGTGAGAAAGTCAAACTTTAGCGTAAAGAACGAGGCGTTGAGGAGGGGACAGCCCCTTTCATATACGGAATAATTTCTGTTCGTTTTAAGTTTTAACGTCGTTCCTTACTTTCAGTTAAAAAAAAACTTGTTTTTTTTATTTAATTTTTGAACATTTTCGAATTAAGGCAGGTTTTGATTTTGGCTCACTGTACATGAATAATTAAAATAAAATTTGAATATTAATTTTAATTTTATTTGGTTAAATGGCTTTCTCGAAACTTGTTTAATTTTATTTACGAACGTTTTTATTAGTAATAAATATACGTAACTTACGAATTAACTTACGTAACGAACTTCTATATTCATATATTTGAATACGTATATTAGAGGTTCGCTCCCTAGTCAATACCTTGCTCTTTAAGCTAAAGTTCGAATTTTGTTCCTATTCTTTAAAAATGACCCCTTAATCACAAATGCCGTTAATTAGAATACATAGCTCTTATGAAAGTACAAAAAAATCTTTGGCTTAAAGGGCAAGGTATTGACTAGGGGGTGAACCAAATCATATACTTAATGTTTTCTGTCGTTTTAAGTTTTGATGTTGCTCCTTACTTTCAGTTGAAAAAGTTGTTTTTTTATATAGTTTCCGATCTTTTTTTTTAAATAATGCTGGGAAATCTGGCGCCCCCTTGATAGCAATGTCCCTTCCCCCATGAAAATTTCCTTCATGGAAAGATCCTCCCACATAACCTCCCGACCCATCCCTCCCCCCCACTACCATAAAAAATCCCCCTGAAAACGCCTGTATACTTCCCAATAACCAATGCTATAGGTTAACATTGGGGAAAGTTAGAACTTTCAGCCCTCACCCCGGGGACTTCGGGAGATTAAGTCATCCTAAAACGGGAAAACGAGGACTACTTGGTGAGATGCAGTAGCTTCTCGTTACTCACGAAGTCGTCCCGCCGCAGACCTTCTATAATTTTCAGACTATTCGACTGGAATCTATCGATAGCCATTAGATTTGCGGCTGATGCTTGCCAAGTCTCAGCTCCATAAAGCATCACAGAACCAACGAGGGCGTTGAAAATTCGAAGTTTGGTTGAACGACTGATATTCGGTTTTCGCCAAAGGTGACGGTTCAACCTGCCCATGGCAGAGTACGCCTTGGATAGCCTTGCTTGCAGCTCGGGGAGAAGGGAGCCATCTGAAGAAATCGTGGATCTCAGGTAGGTAAACTTTTGGACAACGTCTACGCTAGTTGTTGCGTCCAGACTGACTGGAAGAATGACAGCAGGAGAAGTTGGGTTTATGGGCATAATTTTCGTTTTGTTCCAGTTTGTATGCAGTCCCACAATTGCGGCCTCTTCTCGTAAGATTCAAAGCGCTTCCAGCAACTGATCCATGGAGTCCGCTAGGATGGCCAGGTCGTCAGCAAAATCAGCATCTGAGATGACGCTATCTCCAAACTTGAGTCCAAAGTTGAGACGTGAAGTCGTCTTTGTCATAACGTAGTCTATGATTACATTGAAGAGCTCTGGGGCCACTGCACATCCTTGACGCACTCCTGTCGTGATTAGAAAGAATGGGTTGCGCCGGCCATTGACTTGAACACAGCTCTCTGTGTCATGGTGTAAAGCTTTGAAGAGTCTGCAGTATTTCTCGTGGAGGCCAGTCGATGCTAAAATCTTCCAAAGTACCTCTCGGTCCACTGAGTCGAACGCAGCACGGTCAACGAAGTCAACGAAGGCAAAAAAGCCTTCTGGCGGAACTACGTGACTTTTTCTATTATATGTTTTAATCGTGAAAATCTGCTTGATGGTGGAACGTTCCGAAATAAAAGCAGATTGTTCAGGTCGCCGAATCCTACGGATTTATATTCCGACAACGATCCAGCAGGACCATTGAGAAATGTTTTTCCTGGGACTGACAGCAGAGATATTCCACGGTAATTTTAACAGTCCCTTCTAGAGCCTTTCCTTTTCCACAAAGGGATGATGTCACCTTTCCGCCAATCTTCAGGAATTATCTCAGTTTGTCAAATTGTGAAGAACAGAGTGTGGAGAAGGAGGAGCATTGTAGGACCAGCATATTTCAGCAGTTCAGATCTTAAGCCACAGATACCAGCAGCTTTGTTATTCTTGAACCTTTTAACTGCGTTTCCAATTTCTGAGGGGCTGAAAGGCTCATATGGGGGAACATTTGCTTCAGGCCTTTGACTGGTAGATTGGCTGGGACTATTATTTGGAGAGACAGACGGGCTTAAATAATAAGAACGAGCAGAAGTGATCCTTCCACCTCTTAAGACAAGTGCCCTCATCAGAGACAAGTGTCCTATCCAAGGATAGGACAGGTCCCAATGTAGGAGTTTTATCTTCCGTAAAATCTCTAAGTTGCTTGAAGAGGCTACCCACGTCTTTCTTTTTTGCTGCTAAAATTTCATCAGCTTTCCTTGTAACAAACTGAGCTCAGTCCCGGTGAATTAGACGGTTTCGCACTCCATTAAACCTCCGATAAGTGACCATGCCCCCTAGGAGTCTTGCCCTTTGCTCTGTAACCTCCAGTATTTCATTTGTTAGTCAAGATTTCTTCGGAAAACCTCTCTTGCCAAGCACCAATCGTGCTGCATCGGTTGTCTGCAATTTAAAACACTCCCAGGCGTCTTCACTGCTGCTAAGTGTGCCACGAAGCTCGAAGTGAATTGATACCTCAATACTATACTCCAGGTTTGGGCCTAGGCTACATAGAAAACTAAACCTGAGGCACAGGAGTACAAGGAAACCCTATAAATGGTTTTTATTTTAACTCACCTCCCTTAAAGTGCGTTCCTCATAAAATAAATACGTGTATTCGTGGATGATTGTGTTAACCTTTTTATGGTTTGGTAGGGTGTCCACATTGCATTTTTCATCAAGTTATTTGTGATTTAGAATTTTTTCTACCCCCCCCCTCATCCCGTATAAAATCAGGATTTTCTCTCCGAAGCCTCTGTGGTAATTTGTTACTTAAACGAAACACACTCAAGAATTACGCTTAGGTTAGATCTCAGAAAACCGGTTCTATAGCCACATAGACAAGTGACGGATAATAGAATACATTGGTCTTACGAAATTTGGGCTATATATTTGCACATTAAGGGGGTGAGGGCAAAGTAAGGAAACAATTGAAAATAATTATTGCTTCATAATCTGCAGAATAATTGTAGCTAATATATTTTGCACGCAGAATCGCAATAATTAAAATTAAGCTATCTCAAACCTATACTTAAACCTAACCTAAGTGTAATTTTTGGGTATGTTTCATTTAATTAACAAGTACAGCCTCTGTCTAATTCGCCTAATTATGCTTCTCTTTTTTTCACATATGTCTGCATATTCTTTAATTTAAATAAACTTGTTCAAATTCGTTTTTTTTTGTTTCTGTCATAAAATGTACCAAGTGCTGCTACTGCTACTCCTGAAATATAAACATTTTAGCATGAATTATCCTGGCTCTATTTTGACAGGGTATCATTAATTCAACTCGTGAATAAAGCTTCTGGTATGTTTGCTTTTTAAAGTCATCTTTAATGGTCCATGACCAGGGCTAAATGGCATTATCGAGATTTGTTTGTTCTTGATATGGATGTATACTGATTGGATAGTAACCAGAGGTTATTACCCTGTGCAAAAAATAGTATTGCTGGTAGTAAAATACAAAACAAGATCTGCGCAGTAATTGCTGAATACGCACTAATTTTAAGCGAGAAAATTGATTTAGAGATAGAATAAAGGAACTGATGCCGGATTCTGAGAAAAAACCGCGGTCAGATTTTACCGTTAACCTGGAATCACACCAATTTTTCGAATGGAATAAATAGCGAAAACTATCGATAATCTGGCCTTTATTCAACTTCTCTCTATACTTTCAACTCATCAAAGCAATAAGTAATTTTCAGCTATACAGCACAAGGGCACGTCAATTTCTTGGCTATGCTTCAAGACAGTGTGGCTAGATATCTGGTATAAGATGACGCAGCTTTAAAAGCGAAAATGTACCGAAAGCATAGTTTTACAAAAATCATTCAGAAAAAACGCACTGACTAGCTGAATTAATGCAAAATCACCGTTTAAGCTCTTTAAACAAACTGTTCAACAAACTCTAGGGCTGCTCTCTAGTTTTCTAATACTAAAAAATCCTTGCAAAATCACCTAAAAATTGCCCCCAAATGGCAAAAACGCGCCTCATTCAGCATCAGTATATACAGGCTTGCTACTCCTGGAGAGACAGACAAGGCCTTGCGACAACCAGGTATGAACCAAGCTCCCGAAATTTTTCAGCCGTGTCTTTACCAACCACAATTATGCTACTGTACAAGTTTAGGGGAGCATTTTTTTGTCAACGAATATACCAAAAAGGTAGATTTCAATGAAAATACCTAAAAAAACATTTTTCAAATCTAGGGAGACAAAAGCCCCCCCAACCCACAAAATTGTGCCCCTAGTTCTACTCATTCAAGGTCAGTTTGCTACAATCAAGTAACAACGAATCATGTCGTAAGGAACAAATTGCCTGAATCAGCTCAAAAGTGTCCTCGTTTAAGCTCTTTAAACAAACTGATCAACAAATTCTAGGGCTGCTCTCTAGTTTTCTAAGACTAAAAAATCCTTTTATTTGTTTTTTTTTTCTGTTTGAAAAAAAATTGTATTCTGTACAAAATTGTTTCAAGTCTGTTTAGTTTCTGCTTGTTCATATCATGAGTTGTTTCTAAATTATTTTTTTAACTACACGTATTCCTTCCTCCTTTATTTTATTGTATATTCAATTCTTTGTCAATAAATCTTATCTAAATCATCTCCTGTCATCAGTGGTGTAGCAAGGTCTTGTGACACCCGGGGCGGAATTTCAACCTGTCAGCCTTCCCCCCAACAAACATTTAAATATTGCTGAGTCATATTTGTTTATGGTGGAAACATACAATTAATAAAAATCTTTTTGAAGTGTTTAAATTAAGTAGTGAAAGGAAAAGTAAATTGCGTGATGTACAACATTAGTATATAAACATTTTAATGTAAATAACTTACATAAATTTAAGCAAAATACAACATTTTTATACATATTAACATTCTTATTACAATATCAAACAACACCATTTTAATTCGTGGCTTACATTCAGTAAGGCTAAAACGGGCAGGGGCTTTTATTATAAACGTTTGCAGAGGAAATATAAGAATAGCTCTAGCTTTCGTATTTTACTATAGACCTATCCATATTTTTTTTGTACTTTGACTTTAAACGCCCAGGTGATTGAATGATATCTGTATATATATATATATATATATATATATATATTATATATATATATATATATATATATATATATATATATATATATATATATAATATATATATATATATATATATATATATATATATATATATATATATATATGTATATATATTTATCTGCACGAATTTGACAAAAATGTACTGTATTTAAAACCCGTGTTTTCATTCAGAGCCTCTTCTTTCTAACTTTGTTTTCTGCAAACTTAGAGATAGCCTCATCAAAGTCTATCTTTTTTGCTACACTGTTTTCAATAGATAGGGGATTTTTGGGGAACTGATATTTTTTTGAGAAGACAGATTTTGGGGGAAATCCCCAAGAACTTGGGGATAGTGGATGTACTGGTATTTTCAGGCAAAATCTGCCAAAAAATTTTAATAGGCCATGCAAACTGCCAAGTAACATTGCTAATATGATTAACCAATAATAGTAGACTAACAAAGAAGATAAATGAATAAGAGGATTTGCGTTGATGAAAATAAAAGGGAATAATTAACGAATAATGAAAAATAGAAGGTAAATGAATAAATGAAATAAATCATTTGCTTTATTGAAAACTGAAAGAATAAGTGAAGGTTGATTTCAGATTTTTAGATGTTTGAATAAAGTGATTTTCATTCAGAAAATTTCTGGATTCTGATACAAAACTGGCCTCAATAATTTTATATGAAAGACAGGGGCGTCCCGAGACTCATTTCATTGGAGGGGCGATCTTAGTAAATTTTACCGAATCGCTACCTGATGTATGCCGAATTTTCTGCAGCAATCAAGAATTTTGCTAAATCTCGGGCAATTTTGCAAAATTTCTGCCGAAATTTTCGCCTTCAGCGAAAATTTTACCGAATGTCAAAAACGTTGGAGGGGTGGCGCGCCCCTAACATTGCTACTATGCTACCCCACGTTTTGCACGACAGAGCATAACTTGTGTTTTGACAGCTTTTGTTTGAGCAAAAACTGATTTTATATATAAAAATAGTATTTTCAGACAAAATCTGCCAACAAATTCACGGCGAGTCCTAATCAATCATAAGTCCTTTTAGACCAATTTTTGTCACCCCTCCAAAGCTGGTAACTAGGGCGCCTTCCTCACACCCCTTTTCTACGCTACTGCCTGTCATCCAATCGAGTCAAAGTTTTACAAATAAACTCAAACCCAATGGCAGTTCATTATGTCAAAGAAATAAGCAAAATATGTGCTAAATTATGTATTAATTACATAATGTAAAATTATGTGTTAAATATGTGAAAATAACTAAAAATAAGTAAAAAATAAGTTAAAGAAACAAAGCTCATGCTTAAATTTAACTTAAACTCAGTGTAAAACTTAAGTTCTTTAGATTTTTTATTATAATAATAGAACTTTGATAAAAATAAATTCGATACTGATTTTTAACCTACTTCTGGACACTCAATTGAAACCAAATTACGTACACGAGGTCAAACCCTGTGACATTGCATTTTTGCAGAGACTAAAAATACATGCGCAGATGGGCCTGTCAGTCAATCGTCGCTAAAAATCTAAGGCCTTTAGATTTCTATGCTTAGATAGTATAGCCTATAACTAGGGTGTTTTACTTACTTACCACTGGACGTGTGCGGATGTTCAGTCTGCGTTCTTCAACCATATGGATGGTTCAGAAAACTAAAAATCTCTTGTTAGTTTCAATGTAAAGTATAAGTGCCCAATTTGTGTAAAATTTATCAGTGATTTAAATATAATGTTAAAATATAAATAACGGATTTCCTTAACAATTAATCTTAGAACGTGACTGCTTAGTTACGTCTACACTAGAATGTATTATTAACAAAAATTGCTTAAAAGATGTAACGTACAGCCAAAGTGAAATAGTTTTAAAATTATTATTATCACATGCAGCTCAGTTGCGCTACCTAATCAGACAGTGAAGGAGATTTCATGTATTATTTATGTCAGTTTTTGTTTTAGTTTTAGGCCACTTCACATAGAAGAAGTTGCCATATAAATTCCAAAAGGGGGTTGTTCAATTAAAAATTGAAGTGTCCTTTTTAAAAGTCAAAAGTTTTTCAAGGGCAATCAGCTCCTCTTCTTCGCCCTTTTCCGCTGCCTCTCCCCTACATTAACCAACAAAGACATCCGATCAAAATTTTGAGAAGGCCATTTTGTTAAAAATAGCCAAAACATCAAATAGCTATGCGCCAAGGGATGACATGGCCGCCACAGCTCCTGGGTCAAGGGCTGTAAATTTACTGTGCTTTAATGAAAACAGAATTTTTCTCTTTTACAGCGTTAATACGTAAATCCAAAAATGCTGAGACCTCAGGGAATAATTATCATTACATATTAAACAGTCAGCTTCATTAGTTGTTTTCAGTAATCTACGTTATTGTCTTGATTTCTTTTTTTGTTGTTGTTGATGTCAACACAAATAAAAACAAGCTCGAAATAAGAATTGTTTTCAGTAAAGCTTAAATGACGCTCTACCCTTTTAAAGGCTTAGGGGGCGTTAGTCCTACAGATGTTTGCGGTAATTCCTGTTTACTTTATGTTTGATTTGATTACTCATTGTAATTTTCGTTCATTTTGGGTCTCATTGACTAATGAATAGTGATTTATGTCCGATTTAGGTTTCATTATTACTTGACTTTATTTCTGCTCATCCTTGGTTTAATGTAGCCCTTTACTTTTCTTAAACATTTCTTTTTTAGAAAAAGTTTAAGCTCTTTAATTTTCTTTAGAAAGCTCATTTTTAGAAAGTCATTTTTCAATTAAGAAGTAAATAAATTTAGGACGGAAGAAACAGCTAAAGAACGTGAATTCCACGGGCCCGAGGGTCGTAAATACAAACAGCAACTAAGGGGGAAAGAAATCTAATTAAACATTTTGAGTTGTTGATAGAATGATGAGCAAAGAAGGAATCGTTAAGCACCACGACTCTTTGGCAACCTTAGACTTAAGCAAATTAAGCCCGAAAAGAATTAAATAAACATTAAAATGGATTTTTTTTTTGCTTTTTGTTGCTGGTAAATACAGAAAAAGAAAAAAGAATGTTCTCATAAGTTTCGTGAAATTGCAATTTGTTAAGATATTAGACTGTCCAATGAAGTATTTCCAACACATAAATTGGAGAATAGCAAGTGGAAAGGTCGTAAGCTTAAACTGAAATTAAGGATGAAGGAAAGTTAAATGAAAGGAGTGAGTTGGTGGTTAGGGGCGAATCTCCAGCATTTTATTGGGGGGGGGGGGCAAGAAGGGTCCATATCTGGATAGTCAAAGGGTATGGGATGTTTTAAATTTTTTCTCCACATCATTGGGGTCGGGGGCAACTGCCCCCCCAGATACTGTGGTATCTAGGATACTTTTTTCAATACGAGATCTCTGGTGAGGATTCAGCTACCTACAAAGCACGCTAAAACAATACACAGCCACTGTCAAATTAGCATAAATTGGTTCTGGGGAGAGGGATTATTGAAGAAAAACCCCAAAAGACTCGTGGAAAGTATAATTAAATTCAATTCTAAATCCTAAATCAAGATTTTTGATGACAAAAAATGTTGTTTGTCATTTTACTCGTGTTATGGACAATCTTTCTAATTTCAGGAGTCCAAGAGCAGAATAAGCTTTCTAAGGAGGCGTAGAAGTAAAATACTTGCATATGGGGGCCCTTGTGCCCATGCTCCTTATCAATGATTTTTAGTTCTCTATAGTTTTCTATGTCTAACATTATTTGCTAAATTCCTTTTTTCAAGTTTACCGAAGGAAGGTGAAAAAAAGTTGGATATTAAAATTCTCATAAGCGCAAGTTAGTCATAAAATATTATTAGGATTAAAATAAAATAAAAATAATCTTGTTTACTCTTTTTCTTATATCTATTTATCATTATTATCATTTTTATTATTATGTTTTTTTTTGTCGTTCCCTTATACTTAATGTCCGTTATTTACTAATATAAGGGTGCAAATTCACAAATGTAAGGGGGTGGGGGGGGGGGATTTTTTCAAAATTTCAATAAAAATGTACGAAAAAGCTACTTTTCAAAACTAAGGGAAGAAAGGTACTTTTTTCGATTTAAAAAAATGAAAATCCAAAAAAAGGTAATTTTCAAAATATTGGGAGGGGTACAGAATTTAGAACATAAATTGCTTTCCCTCAATTGTCTCGTCCATAATGGTAATGTGATATCCGCCTTGTGTCATTGTTATTTGTGCTGGTGTGGTTTTAACCCAAAGCTGGATAGTTAGATAGCTGACGTCTAAAAATTCAACCACTTGTATGCTCAAGATAAGCAAATGGGGCAAACATTTTAGTTGTTTCTGTGATTACAATTAGCTGAGAATTGTGTTTTATTATCTGGAACGAAAATAAAGACACTAATAACTTGAATTCAACCGCTCATTACTGTGTTTTGTTTGAACTTCGTCTTTTGGAACAAAAACAATAACAAAACACTACAAACGGGGGAAGCAAGATTGTGTGCCACAGTAAGCTGAATGGCAAAAGTTCGAAAAAGCGTTATAACACTGACATAAAACATTAGGAATAAACACAGCTGGTTTTCCACCAGAGAATTTCAAGAATTAACACTTCAGTCAATATGAATTACAGTTTACTTGATATTGGCAATGCTGACAATGTGGTTATGATTGTGAGAAGCGTGATTATCTTACCCTTATTTCCCAAATGCTGCAATTTTCGGGAAAATGCAATCAGAACAGCACATTGATTTTGCAACAAAAAAAAAACACAAAAATAATTTGAAAGTCACGAGTATGGTACGGAAAAATCGCAGCTACCCTTACCTTATCTTACACAAGATGAGTTTTAATCTATTTACTGTTCTGGTACATTTATTATTGCTATGATATAATCCGCAACATCTCACAAATTGCAGTGAAATTTCACATACATACTTAGTTTACAATCCGATCCGGTTTTAAGCGAATTCACTTGATTCCTTAGCAGGTTTTCTCGCATGCCCTAGAAAACTTCAACACGTGCGGTTTTTTTTGCAAAACCAAAGAAAAAAAAATGGTGAAAAATCCTCGCAATCAATTGCTGCTGTTTTCCAGAAAACATGTATGCTGAAACTTAAAAATTAGTCATATTCCACCATAAGCTGAAAAGCAAACACCAATAAGAGGTGAAAAACTAATTCTATAAAACGTGAGAGATAAACCAGGCCGGATTTACACGAGAAATTTTCAAAAACCGACACTTTAAATGCAGAAAAACATGAGAAAAAAGAGGGGGCAATAAACCCCTTTCCGCCGCGCTGATTAAAGTAGCCTATATTATGTTGCCTAAGAAAAACTTGGTACTTGGGCATTATATGGGCATTTCTAAAAAGTCAAGTTTGGTTAATGCTAATGAAATAAGATAAAGTATGATGAATATATAATAGTTTATAAACAAATTTGGGCTATATATTTGCACATTAAGGGGGAGGGGGGGGGGTAAAGCATTGCATATATTAAATACGTAACCTAACCTAGGTACCTTTCCCCCCTATACCTAAAAAAAAGACAGTTTAAATATCGTATACGCAATGAAAACCACGCTATACATTCCATTACTTTATAGCGGTGTCTTGAATTAACCCGTCAAAAACGGGTTTTTCGTGACTGGTTTCCTTGTAACTGCCCATATAATGCCCAAGTACCAAAACTTTTCTGACATCCTTTTTATGTTGATATATATTACAATTTAGTTGCTATTGGCAATACTGGCAATATTTGGTACTGCAGGTACAAATGTGGGAAGTAAGATTATCCTAGTCATTTTTGTTTGTAAGCCAAGCTGAGAAGGAAGCATTCAAATAAGCGTTGAAAAACCATTACTACAAAACGTGAGGAACAAATTAAGCCGGTTTTACGATTTGTATAGCTGACGCAAGATGTTTAAAAAAAATACTACTTGTTTACTTCAGTGAAGTCATTATGTAAATTATGAAACATACGTACTGAAGAAGATCCCGTTGCCCTGATTAAAGCCAGTTTTGCCAACGATGCAGAATTTTTATGAAAATTCTAGATTTTTGACACAAAAAGGGTCCAATTTCCAGGGTCTGCATCAACTAAAAACCACCGTCCTCCATAACGAAACACTACTTCATCTAAATACACAATTTACACAAAATCATAATAGTAATACGATATATATATATATATATATATATATATATATATATATATATATATATATGATATATATATATAGATATATATGATATATATATATATATATATAATTATATATATATATATATATATAGTATATATATATATATATATATATATATATATATATATATATATATATATATATATATATAGATATATATATATATTATATATATATATATATAATATATATATATACTACTACTACTAACAACTCATCGCAGCACCAAGCCGCCTGAGGCCAACACAGCTACGCACGCTCCTCCTCCACCCCAATCTATTCAAAGCCTCCCTTTTTACACCCGCCCACGAAGTTCCCATTTTCCTTTAAATCTTTCTTTATGACGTCCTCCCACCCCAGACGGGGACGACCTGCTTTCCGTTTAGCCCTAGATGGTTGGCCGAAAAGAACAATCTTTGGCAATCTGTCATCCTCCATCCGCACAACATGCCCTAACCACCTCAACCTTTCTTTCATTATAGACCTAGAAAGCGGCATTGAACCACATTTTTCGTATAGCCTATTGTTTTGAAATACGGTCAGTCACCGGGTACCCAGAACAATCCTTAAGCAATTTCTCTGGAAAACATCTAGCAAATCTTCATCCACTTTTCGGAGCATCCATGCTTCAGAGCCATATTTGACCACTGTCATCACTGTAGCTTCTAAGATTCTAATCTTGGTTTGCAGACTTATCTTCCTATTCTTCCAGACTTTTTTTAACTGTGAAAAAACACCCTGAGCCTTGGCTATTCTATTTTTAACATCTTCACTGCTCCCCACCATCTTTACTAATAATACTACCAAGGTAAGTGAAGCTGCCCACCTGATCAATCTTTTCATTACCCAACGTCACCTTTTCATCTTCACTTATTCCTAGCCTTAGTGACTTAGTCTTCCTAACATTAATTTTCAAACCAATACTAGCACCCTGAACTCGCAAAACCTCTAAAACTTCATTCATTTTGCTCACACTTTCATCTAGGATGCTTAAATCGTCAGCATAATCCAAGTCTAGGAGACTTTTCCTCCCCATTTGATTCCGTGGTCTCCCATTGCCTTTCCTGTGCTCCTTAAAACACAGTCCATCAAAATAATCCATATAAAGGGGGATAGAACACAACCCTGCTTAACTCCTGATTTAATACAAAACCAGCTGCTAACCTCATTTCCTACCTTAACCGCAGCAGTGTTATTCTCGTACATAGCACTAATCACTTTAATGTATTTGTCTGGTATACCATACAAGGATAAAACCTTTACTAAAGCTCCTCTATCAACAGAATCGAACGCTTGCTCATAATCTATAAAAACTGAGGACCAAAGGTGTTTGAAAACTTAGGCACTTCTCAATTATTAACCTAAGAGTGAAAATTTGGTCAACACATCCTCTACCTTTTCTAAAACCGCACTGCTCTTCTCTTAAAACTTTGTCTACAGCATCTCTCAGTCTAAAAAGTATCATATTACTAAGCAATTTGCTACCTACAGAGACCAGACTAATGCCTCGATAATTACCACACTCACTTTTATCACCTTTCTTATAAAGTGGCTTAATTAAGGTTTTCCTAAAATCGTTAGGTACTTCCCCTTTTTCAAAAATCATATTCATAATCTTCAATAACTTATTTCTAACCTCAGAGCCACCATATTTAAGAAACTCATTTACTACCCTATCAACACCTGGAGCCTTATTATTCTTTAATCCTTTTAGTACTGTTGCTAATTCCTCCTCACAAACAAATCTTCCTTCACATCCAAGGTATCACAAACTTTTTCATTTTCCTCTATATTTTTTCCTGCAACTCTATCTCGGTTAAGCAAGTTCTCAAAATGTTCGGCCCATCTCGCTTTAGCTTTTTCCTTATCGCTAATTGCCACCCCATTCCTATCTTTAACTGGGACAAGTCCGGATTGACTACTACCTCTCAATTTGTTAACGTGCCAGTACAATATTTTACTATTATGCCGTCTAGCTGCATCTTCTAAATCCTTGGCAATTTTATCCATGGCCTCCACTTCACACCTCCTTAGTTCATATTTCAATGCTTTCTCCACTTTCTTTACATTTTTTTTGTTTTCATGTGATCTATCACTCAGATAATTCTTGTACAAGTCCTTTCTCCTTTCTATTAAACATAAAGCTTTTCACTAATATTCTTAGCTGCAGTTCTAGCTTTCTTCCCTAATACACCTTCAGCAACTTCACTAGTTATTTTTCTAAAATTATTCCAACCATCTTCCACATTATCAAATTTTAAACTCTCAAGTTTAGTATTCAACTGTTCCTGGAAAGTTTCTCTCAAATTCTCATCCTGGAGTCTACTAACATCATAACTTCCCGGGAGGTAATTACCCTTCCGATATTTCAGCTTTAAATTAACCCTTGACACTACTAGATGGTGATCTTTACTTTTAACATCAATAACAGCACTCCTATATACCCTAGTGTCTTGTATTGATCCTGCCAGTCTTCGGTTTACTATAACATAATCAATAAGGTTTGCTGTCTTACCATCACGTGAATACCATGTTAGCTTATGAGCCATTTTATGACCAAACACCGTATTGGTTATAACTAGATTGTTATACCTACAAAATTGCAAAAAGTCTGTATCCATTGCTGTTTTCTTTTCCTAGACCAAATTTACCTAAGCTGGGATACCATCTATCCTTATTTCTACCAACCTGGGCGTTAAAATCTCCCAGTAATAACATCATATTTCTACCTGGGACCTTGTCTATTTGCTCCTGTAACTGTAAGTAAAATTCATCTGAGTCACTAGTATCTCCATCAGTCGGTTCTACAGGGGCGTATACTACTATAACTGATACCCTGAACTTTCTAGTCATAAAATGAGCAATTAGTATTCTATTATTAATACCTTCCAGCCTAAACAAGACTTAGCAGCTTCCTTATTCATCATGAGCCCTACTCCCTGTCTATGTACCCCATCCTTCCTGCCTGAGTAAACAAATTCTATATCACCTAATTTCATGCTTCCTACCCCTGGGATATGAGTTTCTGAAACTCCTAATAAATCCAGTTCGAATCGTCTGAATTCGTCAGTCAAAATGTCGATACGATAGTCATTTTTTAATGTCGTAACATTCCAAGTTCCAATTTTCATGTTCTTTAAATCTTTGAAATTTTTTTCGCCTCAGGAAAAGCAATGATCCCGGATACCAGTGCAGGACGGGGATCACATATCTTCTCAAGTCTACACCGAAGTGCTTAAGCCAGCTTAGAACCGGACAGCAAGAAATCCCTGGGACCTCCATGAATGGAGGCTTTGTGCAATCCTGGACCCATCTTGGTCACAACATGGTTTTCAGCACTTGGCGATGCTCTTCTATCAACAAGAGTCGAAATCCTGCATAGACAATCTCAAGCCTATTACCTCTGACTCATTATATATTCATGCCTACAAATATTATGCTACTACGGAGAGGCAACCCGTAATAGATAAATTAGCTAGGAAGAGGTTTTTCAGCCCAAAGACGCCCATCAAAACATACCAATCCCAGAAGAATTGTCCATTAGTCAGAATCCCGTGCGAATGCTGTGTCGTTTACTAGGCTATAATTTCCTCGAGGGGCGCCACTCCTCAAGTGGGAATAGAGTTGACCGCAAGGTCCCCAGTCTTGCAGGTACCCCGAAAAGGTCGAGGCAGCCCTTTGCAGAGGCCGTTGTCCATAGATCTGGATCTTACGCCCTGCCACAGTTGTCCTCCTATAGAGGATCCTCCCGCGATGGTGTTCTGCATCACCATGCAATTTAACCCATTGCTGGGAGAAGGTTTGCAACTCATGGAACTTGTGGACAAACCAGTGGGCCCTTTTGAGTGTACATTTGAGGGGCCTTCTTCCTCCTCCGCCTGTATTTATGACCCCGGGCAAGGGTGCCCCAGATTCTATTATGGACCCCCAGGGACAAGGTCCCCCCTTGGTCCGTGCCTCCTATGGAGGTACCCTACATATCTGTAGAGCGTTCCCCTATCGCCACCTGGGGACACGCTGAATGGCCTGGGGGAGGCCAGATAAACGGATCACTTTTGTTTTGCAAAGGCCATAACTCAGTGACATATTTAACCTACTACTTATAAATATACATAACTCACTGACTAGGCCAATATAAGTTATATACAGAAATATATAACTCAGTGACATACTTAACCTACTACTTATAAATATGTATAACTGTCAAGACATATGTTTGTTGAAACTAATATTAAGTTTTTACTATAGTAATATAATTGTAATAGACAAACGATTAGTTCATGATTATGATGAAAAGGATTATACATTCAGTTTTAATTCAGTTCAAAGATTTCAAATCTAAAATTAGTTTGCGCTTTAATGGCAGCATTAAACGACCGAATTCGCAAGAGGACGCCTAAGGTTTACTATCAGTTCTTAGACTTTAAATTATTGCATTGTAATGATTAGTAAGAAAAGGCGAATCGTGTTGCAAAATATTTCTGAGTAGGGGACACAATCACTCAAAACCCGAAAGAAAGCAAGGTGGTTATCATGACCCAGAGGAAGTCTATTTTTTTGGCTAAAGATAGGGGAGGGAGAAAGACTGAAGAAGTAAACCTTTTGACAGGAGTGTGACTTATTGTTATACTACTTATCTGTTATAGCAATAACACTCAAGTAAAGTGAAGTTAGGTTAACTCTAATGAAAAATACGAAAACATGATGAAAATATAATACTTTAGAAACAAATTTTGGCCATATATTTGCAATATATGTCTGCATACACAATGTGTTAGCTACAGTTATTCTGCATATTATGAACTAAGAATTGCTTTCTAATTTCACATTGTCCAAACACTTTACCCCCACCCCGCCAATGTGCACATACATAGCCCAAATTATATAAATCTAATGTATTCTGTCACCCGCCTCTTGATTTCCACTGAGCGTAAGCTAATTGTCTCTTAATGCAGACAGATGAAACCGGTTTGTTCTCCAGTCATACAGACGGTAATTCTGGTGTGTTGTTTCTGTAATAGATAAGTACGGTACTTATTTAATACTCTGTATTCCTCTCATTAAAAATAGACAAACAATATATTATAAACAGGGTGCCGACTTTAAAATGTGCAAGTATTTAGACCCCCTCCCCCCGAAAAAAGAATGTTTCACATTTACAATCTAAATAGACACAAACTGTTCCAGGCACGTATGCACGGGTGGGGGGCTATACGCATGCTCCCGAAAAATGTCGAGGTCTTTGCAATTTTCTCTATAACTAACCTACCCATATTTTCCATTATAAATTTTGCTTACATGTTGTGTTCTTTCTCAAAATTGTGCCCCCCCTGGAAATAAGAAGATCCTTTGCATTTACAATATTCTTTACGAAGTCGGCGGGGGGAACTGAACTAGACGGAGTCAAAATAGAAAAGAAACATGGAAATTCTCTCATTTTTCCCAAAGGTTTGTAAATCCAAAATATGTAACGTTTAGAAGGAGTTTTTATCATATCCTTGAAATAATACGTAATACAAGGTCTATAGCATTCTTATCCATGGCTGAAATATTTTTTTTTTTTTTTAATTACAGACCATAAAATAGTTACTTAAAAAGAAATGTAGAATTATGAGTTTTTGCGCTCCTTCAGCTATGGTAATTAAAAAGATATTATGCAATATTTCTTGACAAAGTGAAATATATAATCCATCCATAGAACCGGTTGGTCTAATTTGCTTTCCTGTATCTTATTTAGGTTTCAATACAATTGGAAGTTTTATTTTTTCCAAAATGTATTATTCATCTCCTCTTCTCAAAAACAGAACAGAACTTGGAGTTTCATGGTTTTTAAATCAGAATTGTGGCCATCTTAACTTGTAAGTCAGAGAAAATGTTCATGAACAAGCAATTGCTCTTTAATAACAAAATAAACAAACTAGGTTTTTTTTTTTCAGTTGTCACACTCTCCTGAAGAGTGTGTACTGTGAAACTACAGTCTGAATTGATTTTTATATATGAGTTAACTACGTAACTTCTCAGCAAAGTATAATCACCTACGGAACAAGTACCGACAAAAACCTATCCTCTTCACACAAAATTGACCCTTTGTATACCTATGCGAACCTGGCAACTAAAAATCGTAGTTACACAATTCATCCCGGTCACTCCTCGCCTGAATCACGCTCTAGCATAATTATTGGCCGGAGCAAAGTACTTTGGCTCGGAGAGATTAAGTAGTACAAGATTTTGCGTCTAGAGGCGCTGAGGTACGCGGGGTCACTTTTGGAGAGTTTTGTCAGTACTTGTTCCGTAGGTGACTATACTTTGCTGTTCAGAGTCTAGTTTTTGGCTTTCTAACTTGATATTAGCGACTAATAGCCACAGAGATTTGGTGACCAGACCATCAAGATTTGTGTTATCGGAAGTTCAAAATTTCAGGGACATCAGGCAGGCGGGTATATATATATATATATATATATATATATATATATATATATATATATATATATATATATATATATATATATATATATATATATATATATATATATATTATATATATATGTATATATATATATATATATATATATATATATATATATATATATATATATATATATATATATATATATATATATATATATATATATATACATATATATATATATATATATATATATATATATATATATATATATATATATATATTATATCTATATATATATATATATATATATATATATGTATATATATATATATATATATATATATATATATATATATATATATATATATATATATATATATATATATATATATATGTATATATATATATATATATATATATATATATATATATATATATATATATATATATATATATATATATATATATATACATATATATATATATATATATATATATATATATATATATATTCCAACAAACATTTTCTCTGAAATGTCCCTGGATTTTTTATGGTAAGAGGTTAACAGGTTTTTTGCTCCAAAATGGAAGAAAGTCACAGGTTTTGCCAAAAAGACATTATTAGTGCTTTTTTGCTCATTACCTGCAGTTCAATACGACAAACTGTTGGATATTAACGTCAAAGATAATAGTACATTCTTAATCAACAGTTAATACAGTATAGTAGCTATGGTACTCTCCTCTGGTGAAGGAGGATCGAACTACGAGTCGCTCTTTAATAGCAATTAATGAACTAGCTCGAGCTTTTCTGCAATTATTTATTTTAATAATTTAGTTACTATAGGCCAAAGTTCGTTCCTTATTATAATTGTTTCTTTCAATTGTTTAGGTGGTGGTACAAAAACTTCTTCTTTTGCCTTGGTTTGACTTTTGACATTATGAAAGACATATCGCACAACCTTTGTTTCTTCTAATTGTTCAGTTGGTGGGACAAAAACTTCTTTTTCTTCCAACGATTTATCCAGTCCATATTTTTGATTTTCAAGAACACGGTAGGTATTGATGACCTTATCCATGTCAAAACCCAAAATCTAATCATCATCGTTATCATTTTCAATTTGTTCGCTTCGTTACACCTCGGCTTATCTTTCGTCATTATGAAATGCATATCTATATATAGAAATCTCCTTTAAAATTAGCTATGAAACATCTCTCTATGATGTTCCAGTACCCCGCTATCTGAGAAAAAAAGATAATAAACTTTATTTTGGAGTATATTTTTAAATTTTGGGTTACTAAGAATTGATGTTTTACCTTTTGGGACCCCATTTGAGGCTCAAAATTAATGTCCTTCAGAAGCAATTATTAAATTGCGAAAGAGGAAAAAAGGGCATCATGTTGTGTATTCATGTTCATTCTAGTTACGAACTGTTTGGCATAGGGTCATAACGTCGTTAAAATAAGTCCATATGATGTTGTTCCTGTCAGCTTCAATATTAAACACTGTCTCAGTGACATTCATGAGTATTATATAATAAGAAATTTTGATTTTTTCATCCATGGACAGGGACCCTCTTCTTTGCAATAGGAGTCCCCGGTCTGCAGCCATCTTAATTTTTTTGCTTAAATCATGCCTTAGTTCGTTTAATATTATAGGATCCCATCAGGATCCTGCACTTGTTTTCTTGTCCACTTTTCTTGTAAGTGTCCTTCGGTGGATTCTCTTGTCATAATCGTGTTGGTTTCAAAGACATTGGATTCATGCCTAAGTATAATATACGTTAGTAGTGGGAGGGTGTTATTTCTGCGGTAAGTCCATATTTGGAAGACAACTGGACTCTAGCCAGAACAACACCTCTATAATCCGAACCTAGATCTAAAAATAAACCTATGAAGATAAATCTACTCATGTAAGAAACAAGACCTTAAAACAGCCTGTGACGCTGGGCGCACATCAAATTGTTTATTCAGGAATGTATCATATTTTTCGTATGTGAACGTTGTATGTTCGTAGTGAATATATAACATCATAGGTTATATTTAGATCTAGGTTCGGATTATAGAGGTGTTGTTCTGGCTCGAGACCAGTTGTCCTCTATATATGGACTTACCGCAGAAACAGCACCCCTCCCGCTACTTAGCTTTGGTACTCTTGTCTTTGTTATACGAGAAAAATCAATCCCTTTGTATCTTTTCAACATATTGTAAACAGTAACCTTTTTAATTTGATTATATTCATTTTATATTCAAAACAGACAGAAGGACAAAAAATATGATGAACTTAAGCTGATTGTTCTCTAATATAGATGTTCCCTTTTTAATGTGAAATTACAAAGAGTAAGAGTAAAATTGGAATAGTAAGAGACGACCTGGCTACAACCTGAGACTATGACGTCATTGATCAATCTTTAACATGAAATATGCAGTTTTTCGTAAAAAATTGATTCTATTTTAAAAATAACTTGTTTTTATTACCAAAGGTTTCTAACCCATTAATTTCATTTAAAATGAGCCATTGAACAGCTCTCTATGATCTTCCAGTGCCAAGCTATCCATGGAAATGAAAAAAAAATATTTGTATACATTTGATGATAAAGAATAAGAACCATATTCTATATATATATAAAAAAATCAGAATAAAACTGTTGCATTGGAACCTTCACTTTAAAAAACTATAACACCTACATTCCTGGGTTGAGTCATTTCTACCTAAATTAATTTTAGAGCTTATTATTAGTTACAATTTATAATATTAAAAGCAAACGTCATTTACATGACTTTAAAATATCTCATTAAAGACGAGGTTTCTAAAATTATTTATAATTTAGCTCCCTTTTGTCCCTGGTTGAACTTTAAAAAAGTAGCCTATAATGTAATAGAATTTTTTTATTTCACAAAAAATAATCTACATTTTGTTTTTGAGAAATTGAAAATGGCTTAGATATTCTAATGTTAGTCTCTAGAATAATGTTTACATTTCATATCCAAAAATCTAAGCATCGTATGTATTCAATGTTCAGTTTCAGTGTTTAAAATCCAAACTGTAAAAGTAACCTTGTTCTTTATCAAATTCATCACTTAAGCTAACTTTAGAAAAGTAGTGGCAGAAAAAAAAGGTAGAATATTACTTTGATAACGTCTCTATTGATGACATCCATTAAGCTGAGGAAAATAGTTTTCTAATCAAACGTAAGGCTACAGCTTGAATTTTGTTATATGGTGTTAAATGCTTGTGTTTGAATTTTATCATTTATGTTATAACTTACGATTATGACGTCATTGATCACCCTGTATACGAAAACACAGTTTTTGGTTGAAAAATTTATTTTATTTTAAATAATTTTTGTTAATTACAAAAGGTACTTGATGTAGGAATTTTCTTTAAAATGAGCCCTTAAATAGATTTCTATGATGTTCCAGTACCCTGCTGGCAGTGGATCAATAAACAGTAAAAAAAAAGATTCTTCCAATGCAAATAAAACGGATGCAAAAAGATTTCAAGCAAATGGATTTTTCTGGCTGTTCAAGCCAAGGGACTGTAAGTTTCCTATATATGGCTTTTGGCCAAGGTGATTCGAATAATGTACTTTTTGTTTCAATCCAATACCATTTTTAGGGCTTTTATGCTTTATTTTAACTTTTGGCTGTGTTCGTCTTCAACTAGGATGCAGCTATCACTACAACCATGATCTTGTATATACAAATTGAATTTTTTCGGAAAAAACTGATTTTATTTTTAATCAGACTGTTTTTTTTTATTACAAAAAACATTAGACTAGTAATTTCGTATAAAATGAGTCGTTAAATAGCACTCTATAATGTTCCAGTACCCCATAGCTGTGAAGGAGAAAAATAACTTCTTTCTTTTTCAAGCCAATGGATTTTCCTCATTGTTCAAGCTAAGGGACTTGAAGTTTCCTGTGTAGTGTTTTTGGACAAGACAATTCCAATAGTGTTTTTTTTTTTGTTTCGACCTAGCACAATTTTTAGGCGTTTCACATTAATTGTTTGGTTACAGTGGGCCATGTTCATCTTTTACTAAATTAAATTAAAAAATTAAATTAAATAACTAAATTAAATAAAAAATAAAAAGTTTTTTTTAATTGAAAGTAAGCAGTTACTTTCAGTTAAAAATCAGCGGTAAAACAAGTTGACCCGAAAAACGCAAATACACAATTGTTGAAAAAGATACGGGGGGTTTCAACAGCAAGAATAATGTTTGGTACTTGTTAGGAATCCGGTAGTCACGCGAGAAGTGAAGTTTCGTTAATGCTAATGAAATAAAACAAAGTGTGATAAAACTATAATAGTTTAGAAACAAATTTAGGCTATATATTAGCACATTAAAGGGGGGGGGGGGGGTTGGTAAAGCATAGCATATATTAAATGCGTAACCTAACCTAACCTAGGTACCTTTTTTTGCCCCTTCAACCACCAAAAAATAAAGTTTCAATCTTTGTCACGGAGTGAGAAACACCTAACAAGACAAAGAAAACCTGTTTTTCATGCAGCATCTCGGTGCAGTCTTTCTGGCGTGACTACCGGATTCTTAACAAGTACCGAATTTTTGTCTAACAACCTGGTCCATAAAACTGACAAGACCAAACCGAATAGCTAATCAAATAGTCCGTGGTAACGAACTGTGAACCAATTGTCCTAGAAGATGTCAGAATGTTCATTCCAACGAAAATTAAAAGTTCTAGTGATCTTTTTAAGTGACCAAAAAGATTGGGGGCAGCTAGCCCTCCTCCACAACCCCTTCTCCCAAAGTCGTGTGACAAAATTTTAAGATGGCCATTTTGTTAAGAATAGCTATCTGGTCAAAAGAAAAAAATATCCAAGGGGATAACATGACCCCCAGTCCCTGGGAAAAGGGCTGTAAGTTGTTAAGTTGGCCTATATTGTCTAAATACAATATTCGTAATTGCTACATATATAGCACATAGCCTAAAGCGAATACTCTCTTTTTTACTGAAAAACTGAAGAGCTAAGGCTTAAATTTTGACAGAAAACGATACACTGGGGTTGGTGGTATTTACGGGGAAATTTTTTCAAGGAGAGGGATTTCCGACAAGATAGTAGAAAGGCCTTATTGACTCCCACGATTCACCCCTCCTGCCACCTACAACTTTTTTACATAATTTATTCAAGGATTATCGATCGAATCTAATGGGGGTCAAGGTCAATTGATTTGTTGTTGTTGTTTGTCCAGGTGTAATGACACTGGGGGTGATTTACATAATCAGTGTGGAATCCCCAGGGAGAATGATTGCATAATCGAAGTGGGTCAATGACCTCTTTTTCCCAGGTCGATTTATTGTTGTTGTTGTTGTTTGGTCAAGTGCACGCTCAGGGCGAATGTTAAGATCCAGTATTTAAAAATAGAATTTCTATCTCTTTAGACTCCCGCATAATTCCAAGATAACAAGTGATGTCATTTCTAATTCCTGACACTAAAGATCAATGAAGCCCTGTTTAAAAATAGAACATTAATTTTTCTCTCTGACCTAAAGAGCGTTTATCCCTCAGACCTAAGATCAAAGAAGACATACTTGTTTCTTTATTCCCCTTTTCGCAAATCAATAATCCCTAGCGATTATGTAAATCAAGTCCTCAGAAATTCTCTCCCCTTTCGTGAATCAATAATTCCCCTTGTTGTTGTTGTTTTGGTCAAGTGCACGGTCGGGGCGAATGTTAAGATCCAGGAATAGGAAACAGAATAACGTGTTTTCCTTCTCAGCCAATCAGAGACTCGGTTACATCTCCTTCTCAGCCAATCAGAGGATCGCTTACATATTAGCGACGGAGGATCGCAGAGAATATGAGGAAAGGATTTTTACTATAGTTTCTATTAGTCTGTGAATAGAATTCAAAGGAGTCAGAACAGTTTTGACTTTACTCATTTGGATATATATTTGTGTGTTGATGATAGCGAGTGGAATGTTTACCCTATTAGAAGTTGATAGTAGAGTTGATGTCAATAATACAAGAGCACCAAACATTGCGGTGGAAATCACGAGAGGATCACGACTTTGTCTGGAATGGGATGAAGTATATGCAAGATATGTGATATCCTTGAGCAAATTTAAAATGGAGGATCAATTATGTTTCGCTGCTAAAGTTGATATAGCACATGTGAATAGACTTCAATGTGCTTTAAGTGCATTAGTGAAACATATCGAAGACAATAAACTGTATCGCTAATTGTACATGCTTAGTATTGTTGTTGTTGTAATTATTCAATAAATTGTTCCCTTTCTTTTTGTTAGAATGCTAGGGCTAACGAATCAGGGTCAATCTAGAGTCAGCAGTCAGAGTGAAAGGATTGAAAAATGAATAAATTTGAGAAAGAGAGAGAATTAGATCAAATCTAGTGTTTATGGAAAAACATTTGATTTTGGATGATGATTTTATCGAGTTATCTCTTCAACGCAGGATATTCTCTCGTCAGGGAACACTTGACAATATAATGAAAACTGATTCTCCCCCATTGGACTATTGTATGAAACTCTTAAAATGTGACTCAAATGCTTATACTCATTTTATTGATATATTAATTGGAACAAAGCAGAATCATATCGTGGATTTACTTTTGAAAACATTGCCAATGGATTCAATGTAGATGGCTCCTCATTCGAAAGAGGTAACGTCACAGAGTTACTCCTCTTCCCATTCCTCCACCTTGAATTTATCGAGCGAGGATGATCAGTTTCGTTTTACCTGTGAGAGAGTTGACATCGGAAACCAAAAAATGTTCTATACATGTCCATTGTGCATGTACACTCTTGGCAGTTGGACTCAATGTGAGAATTGTACAATTATTGATGACTATAGTGAAAAGTGTAAATTATGTAATCTTTGTAAATTACATAGAGGCTATGCAGTACAAATTAAAGGATGTAATTCATGTCTTGAGGAGATTTGTGACTCTCACCCTAGAGGGTACCTGTGCTCCAATTGTCACTATCATAAATGTGATCAGTGGGAGAATACTTACCCCGCTATGATTGGAAAGAATCCCAAACGGGATTTTAGTTTATTTCTACGAGATTGGTATCGTCGTGGATTTAAATTATTCTGGGAAGAGGAATCTTGTCTACGATCCAACTGTTGGGGTAACAAGACAATTTGGTTTCTACGTCATCGTTCTGACGACACTGCCTACTATAACTATAAACCAAGTGATTTTTATTTGACAGTTACCGAATGTGATTCACCATTTGGTATGTGATATTGCTTCAAATAGACAGATTGAAACTTGCAAATTTCATAATATGAATGCAAATAGTATCATTGACTATACAAAGAGATATGACAAGAGTGAAGTTACATTGTACTGTAGAAAATGTGACCCTGACTTTGCAGTCAATCAAGATCAATATACAGTGAATCCAAATGATTTACCAGCATTAGTGGTTCACGATAGTTGCCTATACATCGAAGAAGAAGAAATCTAAAGTGAAGATTTAAAGACATTGTTGTATATATATGCATTTTTATTAATAAACAAATTCACAAACATTTTTTAAGCACTTTACTCTTAGGGCACTAAAATCAATACTGTATAGGTCTGAGAGGATATTTTCCACTAGAAAGTCGTTCAGACGTGGATTGTCACCATAAATGTGGAGAAACTGCTTGTAAGTATAGCCGCAACATCGGAAAACAAAATATAGTAGTGCATGGAAGCCACAGCTTTTAGTCGTTAGATCCTGCACCCTCTTCCGATTTTGAATAATAGTTTTCCCACTGCTCTCAATATAGTTGCTGATGTGGGGTGTGTAGAATGTATAGGGTAGACCAAGAGGATCAAAAAATTCAATCGTCTTCATTGTTTGAAAGATGCACAGCCAATGACCCGTCAGCACAGTCGATGGACTGCTATTAACAATAATTAAGTTATTGTTCGCACTTTGAATTTTTCCAAGAAAGTCCGAGGGCAGACAATAGGATTTGTACTGGGACATGTAGGGGTCCATATTAAATACATTGATTATTTGACTGGGGTTCATGGCGCTAAGTCTAGTAGAACACTGCCTTCGGGAGTGATTTCCCAATAGGTTTCATATTGATTTAGTGAGATTAGTGCAATACTCTCAGCCAATGGGTCGGCAAATGTACACTCTAAACGCACACTCCCTGTACGTACTATACTCATATCCTGTGTGCCAGACAAATCCAGTACAATGATACCATGTGTTTTAGCAAACATTTCTTCGGTTATACCATTTTCAAATAGTTGAGAGTCATGATCTAGGGCTTGCATGGTCAACTCATACAATGTTCTATAGGATTTATCAAAAGATAGATTGTAGAGTGGGATATCGTTTACTTTGCACACAAGAGATGAAAGTCCAAGCGTCTCGAATTTATGTGGACATCCAGTCCACGATCCTATTGCACTGGCACTTTTTACAAATGCCAAAGCGAGTTTTGACGGAATTTCGCCATTGATAAAGGATGAATTGGTGCAGGTGCGTGAGCCCATGGCAATATGACGTTGATTGGTGATTGTATGAGGAAAAAGTAGTTTAATATTATTTCCATTGGCTCTCAGTTTTTCCACTGCCAAAGCAACAGAACTCATGACCTGTTGTTTGCGTACATGAAGTATTGCCGAGGTGAGGGAGAGACTTACATCAGGATTGGCAGCAAGTTCTTTTCTCAATATGAAATTGGAGGGTACAAGCGTCAGTTTTATATCCACTTTAACATTGGGCGGCAGCCATTGGGGTATATTAAATATTTCATGATATATTTTTCCAACTAGATGTAATTCACTAGTTGTAGCATTTTTAAGTGCATCTGTACTATCAGTATTAGTAATATATTCATATCCATTGGAGGTGCCTCTCAATTCCTTGTATGACTTGGGTGTCATCAACATGAATTGCATATAGCTTGTATAATTAGAGAGATTGTTGCTTGTGCTCACCAGCGTGCCATTGATGTAGACACTGATTTGACGAAATAAATTATGTAATATACAATTTTCATAGGATATTCCATCGGCCCGAATTGGCAATATATTATCGGATTTCCGGACTTTTATTTGTAAATCTATAAATGTTGAAGACATGTCCATAAAGTAGTCTTCATTGGAATAAATTTGAAAGTGGATATCATCAGAGAGGGGTTGTTGAGAATTGGCGATAGAATTGAGGCATGGCCCCCTCCCCCTTTCACCAATGTCCTAAATATATTGTTAGACCTTACTTTGAAAATAATCCGTTTCACTTCTCCAAATAGAGATTGCATAGGCCTGCGCTTAATAATTGCAATTGTCTGAAAACAATTTGATGGAGAAAAACAATCCCCCTCCCCCCCTCTTTTCAGCAATGTCATAAAATATTGTTAGCAATTATTTTTGGAGAATAACATGTTTCGCTCTTACATAGAATATAGAATTCCAATGTCCTAAATATCTATCGCTAATTTTGCAGACAAAATTAGTTCTCCACTATTTTCAGACAAACACAGAATTACGTAAAAAGCATTGAAAACCTAGATTGCCTAAAACCAGCTAATGTAAACAAAACAGGAAAAGGGTGACAAAACTATTTATAATCTTGCGCGGAGCCTTATGTCAAAGAGAGCGGTATAATGCCTTAAGAATTGACATAAGTCAGTGGACACTTTAAATCACAGTACAGAAAAGCAAGAATTTTATCGAAAAGAGAATTATTTCAATTGCGAGAATTATACTTGTAAAAACAGTGGAGGGTTTTGAGGGGGGGTTTGAGGAGGGTTTAGGTAGTAAAAAGAATACCTTTAACGTTTTCTATCGAGTATAAAGATAGCACAGTGGAGGAGTTTTTACTGGAGTGGGAGGTGGAACTTACCTAAATATACTGGAGGGTGACCAAGGAAAATAATTTTATTTTGAAAATAAAAAATGAAAATGTACTAAAACAGAACTTACATTGTTAATCATTGTAGAGGAAGTTTCCTTATCAATAATATTCATTGTAGTTTCCATTGTGGCATAATACTTTTTGATAATTTAATGGGACTCGGGAGGGCCTTTGGGGGCCGGGTGGTCGTTTGGGAGCCCGGGGACCTTTGGGGACCGAGGGGGCTTCCTTCGGGGTTGGGTTAGGGGGATCGGAGCCCTTTGGGGTTGGGGTAGGGTACCTCACGACACTGTTCAAATGGAACTTGTGTATTATAACAACCCCAGAGTTTCAACCTCAAATCCTCTTCTAAAACATCTTCTAAAATCATCTTTTAAAATGTCTCTAACTATTTCGCCGAAATAATTCCCTAAAATGTCTAAAACGGTTTCGCCCAAATAATCTCTAAACGTAATTTCATCGTGTTCCCTTTGTTTTTGGCATCCCTGCGCTGTCACATTTGAAATTACTAAGAAACCTTTTCCCGCGTTAATCTCTTCATCTCTAAGATCAAAACATTCACCGGAGTTTCTTGGAGAATTGTTTCCGTGGCGAAGTTTTTTAATGTCTGACAGATGATGTCATGGTTGATTGATTTATCAAGAAAGGGGAAATAATTTGTTGTTTCTAAGGGGAATTATTGATTCACGAAAGGGAAACACGTGATCCTGTTTCCTATTCCTGGATCTTAACATTCGCCCCGAGCGTGCACTTGACCAAAACAACAACAACAAGGGGAATTATTGATTCACGAAAGGGGAGAGAATTTCTGAGAACTTGATTTACATAATCGCTAGGGGGATTATTGATTTACGAAAAGGGGAATAAAGAAACAAGTATGGGATATTTGATCTTAGGTCTGAGGGATAAAAGCTCTTTAGGTCAGAGAGAAAAATTAATGTTCTATTTTTAAATAGGGCTTCATTGATCTTTAGTGTCAGGAATTAGAAATGACATCACTTGTTATCTTGGAATTATGCGGGAGTCTAAAGAGATAGAAATTCTATTTCTAAATACTGGATTTTAACATTCGCCCCGAACGTGCACTTGGCCAAACAACAACAACAACAATAAATCGACCTGGGAAAAAGAGGTCATTGACCCACTTCGATTATGCAATCATTCTCCCTGGGGATTCCACACTGATTATGTAAATCACCCCAGTGTCATTACACCTGGACAAACAACAACAACAAATCAATTGACATTGACCCCCATTAGAATCGATCGATAATCCTTGAACAAATTATGTAAAAAAAGTTGTAGGTGGCAGCAGGGGTGAATCGTGGGAGTCAATAAGGCCTTTCTACTCAAGATTTGAAAACGTCCACGAGAAATTTCCCTAGAATATTTTTAGCAAGGATGGAATTGTCTTGGGGTATTCTTCAGGTTGGTGGGCTGTGGGTATTTTACGTGAGAAGAGCTTTACTTTGAGACATTCTGTGGGGAGGGCGAATTTCCATGGATTTTCAAAAAAAGAGCCTAAGATTTCTCAAAAACTTGCGTTGGTTCAAAATGAAATTTTCATCATTAGTATCACAATGGTCAAAATCCTGTATAAGAGAATTGCGGTTCCCAGCCTTGAATAATAATAAGACCCTTTTTTGCATTGGAAGCACTAGACATGTCTCCTTTTTTTCTTTTTTTCCCAGACAGGAAGTGTCTCCTTTTTTTGCTCTACATTTATCTGAGAGCATCATAGATGTAATCTGATCATTGATTTATGTTTTATTATTTGTGTAAACATTTATGCCACTCAGTTGTAAGTATCCTGACCACAAAATACAATTTAAAATCTAATAGGGACAATTTTGTTAGTTTGTTGATTTTTTTCACCAAAAAAATTAGTATTTTAATCAAAATACAAGAAAAGGCAGACACTGGCCAATTTTATGTCTCCAATTATACTGGTTGAAAAGCAAGCACATTATTATGGTTCAAAAGAGGGCTACGTACCTCTGATGCTTTCCCAAAAGTTTGTGGAAGGAGGAGGGATAGAGGAGCCAAGAGTGAAATGAGCCAAGATTTGTCATGCAGTCATGCATAATTAGTACCGACGCATGATTCAAGAAATGCAACATATCTGCCCTTCAGTTAAAAACTTGAAATCAGAGGATCAAAGGGGAGGGGTTCACATTAAACTGAAATTAACGGCATAAGAAAACAGGACAAAACGGAAAATTTTCTTGTGCATCACAAAAATATGAATTTACTTTGGAAAATTGTCATTAATGGCCTGAAACCTAAACACCTCCTGTCCAATAAACGGGTAATTCACTGCTGGACTATGACGACATGTTTTACAGAGCAGGACATTAGACCACCTGCTGTCCAATAAACAGGTAATTTACTGCAGGACTATGACGATATATCTTAGAGAGCAGGACATTAGACCACCTGCTGTCCAATAAACAGGTAATTCACTGCTGAACTATGACGATATATTTTTTGAGCAGCACATTAGGTCACCTCTTGTCCAATAAACAGGTAATTCACTGTTGGACTATTACGACATGTTTTAGAGAGCAGGATATTAGGTCATTGATCTTTCGCAACAGATTTCTATTATTGTTGTGCAGGCCGAACGCCTGCCTGAATATACAACAGTCCCCGTAGAACTCTGCAAGTGAAACAAAACAGAGGCATACAGATTACGACGTCATTTCCAGTCAATATTTCAGGATTTTCCTTTTTTGGCAATAGATTTCGTTTTACGTAGTATGCCCCACTTTTATTGTTCTAAAATTATTGCAACAGCTCCTCAAGTTTCTAGCTTGAATTTGCTAGCTGTGCGTTTTGTTTCTTTGCTGAATCATCGTGATCCTTGTTTTTTCAGATCACTGTCAAAAGCATGCTGTGTCATGGCTCCAAACGGTTCCAAAAAATAATATTCTAAAATTAAATTTTTTAAAATTCTGTATTTTTGTATCAGGGTCGAGTAGTTTAAAATGCATCGTAAAAATTGACTCCGAGTCTATTTTCCAAATTCCTTACATAATGCAAAAAAAAACTCAACTTAAAAGATAGAAAATATCTATATGAGAAACATAATGTAACTTCTTGATGCAACTTATCAAACAGTTCGTGGTAACGAACTGTATAGTAAGAGCGACTCGTCTCAATAGTAACCGAAACTCTAAAAAACGGAGTTTTAATATCCATAGATACATCAAAAGAATCGAATTTTTATGCTTATTTTAAATATATAAGTTTCATTAAGTTTAATCATATCGATTAAAAGTTACGAGCCTGAGGAAATTTGCCTTATTTTAAAAAAGGAAAAACACCCCTCAAAAGTCATAGAATCTTAATGAAAATCACACCATCAGATTCAGCGTATCAGAGAACTTTACTATAGAGGTTTCTAAATTCTATCTGCAAAAATGTGAAATTTTGTATTTATTTGCCTTTTTTTTCTTTTTCCCAGGGGTGGTCGTATCCACCCAGTGGTCCTAGAATGTCGCGAGAGGGCTCATTCAAACAGAAATTAAAAGTTCTAGTGTCTTTTTCAATCAAAAAAACAAAAAAAAATAATTTGGAAGCAAGTCTGACTTCTAACACCGATTGTCTACTAATAACCATATATGACGTAATAAGTGACATGATGTAATATCTAACACCGATTGTGTACTAATAACCATATATGACGTAGTCAGTGACGTGACGTAAAAATTGAAAAATCAATTTTTATTTTATTTTTGTTTTCATTTCATTACACTAAGGTATGAACTGTACATAAGGGGTCTATCATCGGATAGTCCGTGTTGCAGCGGTAGGTAGCAACGTAGTAAGAGACGATCACGTCTAATGTTAAGAAATATAAAAACCCATAACTCCTAAGAAAAAGTAAGATCAAAACAAAAAGTACACCACTAGAACCGCCTTGTCCAAAATTCCTATATAGGAAACTTTCTGTCCCTTGGCTTGAAAAGCAAGGGAAATATGACTGCTTGAAAATCAAGAAAAGTGGCAGCTACTACAGCATTCCGCCTAAACTACATCTTTTTTTTCTTTTTCTTTTTTTTCACAGATAACTTGGCACTGGAACATTGTAGAGAGCTATTCAATGGCTCAATTTAAAGGAAATGAATGGGGTAAAACATCTTTTGTAATTAAAACAGATTATTTTTAAAACAGAATCAATTTTCTTACGAAAACTGCATATTTTATGTTAGTCTCTTACTATTGCAATTAAGAAAAAACCATAGGCTTTTTCCTGTTTGTAATTTCACGTCAGACAAAGAACAGATCAGACCGAGAACCGGGTTGCAGCGGTAGCTAGCAACCTAGTAAGAGACGATTACAGTAAAGAACAAACTTCTAGCCCCATAGTAACTAAAATTAGATTATAATTTCATTTTAAAAATTGATCAATGGTGTCAAAACCAAACAGTTGGTCACAACCAAAACTCTAAGAAACGGAATTTTAACATCAATAGATACCTCACAAGAATTGGAGTCTTATGTTAATTTTAAATATATAATTTTCAGCATTATATTAAAGAAAAAATTAAGGCCTGTAGTAATTGAACTAGAATTACGATATATTTTAAAGTAAATCATAAACAGTGAAGCCCATAATCAAACAGTTCGGGGTAACGAAGTGTATAGTAAGAGCGATTCGTCTCAATAGCAACCGAAACTCTAAAAACACGAAATTTTAATATCAATAGATACATCAAAAGAATTAGATTTTTATGCTGATTTTTACATTCTAAGATGATGACTAAATTAATTCATTTAGGATAAAGCTCTTGACGTTATTGTCAAAGAATAAATGACGTATTGTAATTTTTTTATTTACAATTCTATAATTCTTTTTAATATTCATAAAGTGGAGAATACTGATTGATGCACAATATTTGATTTTACTAAAGTAAATGGCTTGGTTACCTTTGCTCTTAGTACATTTTACAGCAATTTTTTTATAAAAAGCACGTGGATATGAGACATAGCTTTTGAATGAGCCTGTTGAAAAAAAAAACAGAGAGAAAAGCAAGGGAGACAGATCAGTGCTACCCATGCGAAAGAGTGATTTTCCTTTTTGCTCAAGGAGGGGGACAGCAATTCCCCTGTTATAAGTTTTTAACTATGTTGATTCCAATGGTGCACTTTTCATTTTAATCTGACGCCATTTTCGAGGGTTTTGAGGCTTTTTTTAAATCACCGTAGATTTATTTTCGTAATAAACTTTTTCTTTTACGACAAAACGAAATAATAATTACCATTCAGGGTTCAGTAACAGATGACAATTTTTTTTCACCAGGCAGTTCTTTTCAAAACGCGTTTTTAACTTTTGGTTACTATGGGCTGTGGTTCGCTCGTTACTAGGTTGCAGCTACCGCTGCAACCATGATCGTGATACTCATTCATCTAATACCGGACTTGAAGCTAAACAGCAGTACACTTTTATTGCTAGAAATATCATTGAAAGTTTTAAAGGAGCTAATTCAATCCAAAATTAAAAGTTCAAGTGACCCCGTTAAGAGTGAAAAGAGACTGGAAGACAAGCAGCCCTTTTCAAAAGCCCCTTCATTTTGCAAATACACCCAGTCAAAATTTTGAGACAGCCATTTTGTTCACCGTAGTAGAACGTTCCAGCAACTATGTCTTTAGGGATATTGGGAATCTCAATCCCCCACAATTATGCAATTGACCCATTATTCTTTAAAACTAAATGTCGCTTAAAACTGAATCAAAAGGTAGTATGTGTATGGCTGCCGATAAGATACTTCAGCACTGTCTCTAGAAAGGCTGGGGATATTAAGTTGAATATTTCGGTGCTACTAATATTGCTACTTCTGCTATTACAATTTAAATTAATCAAAAAGTCTAAGTGTATCCAGGTTGTCAAAGAGCCCCTATGCCTTCTCAAGACCAGAATATAATTTGCACTTAATTGAAATCAAAATACGTTTTAAACTTTTTCACTTTTTTTACTTTCATAAAATAATTTATCAAAACTTTAAAGAATATATATCAGTATATGTGAATTAAACTGACAATCCACGGTCATTTGTTTGTTTTTTTGTTTGTTTTTTGTTTTGTTTTTTCAGTAAAGTGCAAACTATGTTCTGGTCTTGAAAAGGCAAGGGGGTTATTGGCCCTACTCATGTTAATTTTTGCTCGTTTTGAATTAAACTCGGCTATTTATTGTAATTTGTGTTCGTTAAGTGTTTCCTTTATTTATTGATAGTGATTTGTGGTCATTTTTGGCTTAATGGAGCTCTTTACTTTTCTTCGAAAAACTTGTTTTGTAGAAAAAGTTTTTAAATTAATACCACAAATAACATCATACGAAGAGGAATGTTTTGTTAAAAGAAAAAATAGTCTTCTTTGATATTATGTTTAACTTATTGCAAAATGATTGATCGATATAGTAATTTAATTTCAAAAGAGCGCCTAAACATCTCTCTATGATGTTCTAGTACAGAGGTAGCAGAGGAGAAAAAAAACAAGGGAAAAAAAGAGACAGACATCAGTGCTACAAATGCAAAAACGTAGTTATCCGTGCTGTTCAAGCCATAGGTCACTAAGTCTACTGAATAGGGTTTTCAAGCACAGTAACTCAAGGGTGTACTCCTTGTTTTGATCAAAGCCCTTTCTTATGGGTATAAGGCTATTTTTTAAGATTCCCATGAACTTGTTTTCGAAAAAATTATTTTACAATTAGGACTAATCAAGGTGATGACTACTATTACTGAATTAGATACAAATGGCAATTTTTCCTCACCAACCAGTTTCTAATAAAATCCATTTTATGCTCTTTTGTTACTATGGGCCGTGGTTTGTTCTTTACTAGGTTGCAGCTACTGCTGCAAATTAGATAAAAATTGTTTTCAGCATTAAAACAAATATGTCCTGTTCCTACCAAAAAACCCCAAAAAACATGCCTCCTATTAGCAGTATGGGTTTATGCAGAAGAAGAGGGCAGTACCCCCACCATAAGAGAGGGCCTATATTCCAGGAGGGTAGAACCCCTTTTTCTTAGCAATATAAGGAAGTGTACAGTACCCCTTTTTGTAGCAATAAAAGGAAGTGGACAGTACCCCCCTTTTTGTAGTAATACGTTCAAGCGGGGCCCTATCCTTTCTGTACATAGGTTTCTCAGAATTTCAAAAATTTCATAGGTTTCTCAGAATTTCACGAATTTCAAGAATTACTCCTTATCTGATATTGCGTAATCATTCATGTTGTCGGTGAAACAATGTAATATATAAAAGTGGTGCCCTATCCTTTTTAGTGGGGTGACCAATAGGTGTTGAGGGTGTGCACAAAGTAGAAACTAGCAATTGTTAGTTTAGTCTTTAGTTGATAGTGGTAGTGACAAGAACGAAAATTATTGGATTTGAGAGACAGAAGATCTTACGGAATCTTGTAACATTGGAAAAGTGTTTGAATTTAAATTTTGAATTTCAGATGTTAACTGTACAAAAGAAAATATTCTCTGAGGAAATGCTTGAAATTATCATGGAAAATGATTCACCATATTTGAACTGTATGAAGCCTATAAGTTGTGGACCAAACGTATTTAATCAATTTGTTGATGCATTACTTGAAACAAAACAAAATTACATCGTGATTCTGCTTTTAATCACTACCTAGAAATTCATTTAAGACAGTCATTTTGTAAGGCAATATGAAATAAGTTTTTGTGACGTCACTTGATCAATTCTCTTCCTCCTAGAAGAAATCCTTTTTATTGATTTTGAGTCAGTTTCTTTTTGGCAGTAAGACGGATAACATCAGAAAAAATGATCTACACATGTTCACTATGTTTATATACATTGGGCAGCTGGTCATCATGTGAGAACTGTACTACAGTTGATGACTATAATGAAAAGTGTAGATTATGCAATCCGTGTAAATTACATAGAGGATATGCTGCACAAATTATGGATTGTAATTCCTGTCTTGAAGAGACTTGTGACTCTCATCCTAATGAATATCTATGTTCCACTTGTCATTTTGGTAAGTGTGATCAATGGGAAAATACTTACCCTGGCATTATTGGAAAAATCCTAAACGTGATTTCAGTTTATTTCTAAGAGATTGGTATCGTCGTGGATTTAAATTGTTTTGGGAAGAAGAACCTGGTCTACGCTTCAATTGCAGGAATAATAAGAGTCTAATTCTTGCGTCATCGCTGTGAAGATTCCAGCTACTATGATTATAATCCTACGGATTTTTATTTGGTGACAATAAAATATTACAGAAAGTGATCCTTCATACGAGAATATTGTGTGCGACATTAGCTCAAATAGTCAGAAAGAGACATGTTAATTTTACAATATGAATCATAACAGTATCTTTGACTTCACAAAGAGATTTAGTAAAAATGAAGTTACATTATATTGAGGAAAATGTGACCCTGACTTGCACGCCAGGATCAGTACAAGTTGAATCCCAATGATCTGCCACCACTATTCGTTGTCGACGATGACGACCAAAATGACTATGAAGGCGAAGAAGAAATCTAAATAATGAAGACAAAAGACTTTTACAGTACCTATATATTTTATTAATAAACAAATTTACATACATTGTTAAAACACTTTATTCTTTGGGCACTCAATTCAATATTGTAAAGGTCTGAGAGGATATTTTCTACTTGAAAGTGATTCAAACGAGGATTGCATACATAAATATTGAGAAATTCACTGTAAGTATAGTCACGACATCGAAAAATGAAATATAGTAAGGCATGAAAACTACAGCTTTTGGTTGATAAATCTTGTACTCGCATTCAATTTTGAATAATTGTTTTCCCATTTCTTTCAAGGTAGTTTTTAATGTGAGTTGTTTAGAATGCATATGTTTGACCAAGAGGATCAAAAAATTCTATATTCTTCACTGTTTGAAATATGCACAGCCAATGACCCGTCTACACAGTCGATGGACTGCTGTTAACAATAAAAATGGTATTGTTAGCAGTATGAATATATTCAAGGAAATCTGAGGGTATTCAATAGGATTTGTATTTGGACATATATTAATCCGTGTTAAATACATCGATTATTTGATTGGTGTTCATGGTGCCAAGTCTATTAGAACACTGCCGTTAGGGGTAATTTCCCAATAGGTTTCAAATTGATTGAGTGAGATCAATGTTACACTCTCCGTCAATGGTTTGTCAAAGGTACACTCTAGACGTACAGTATCTATTTGGACAATACTCATATCTTGAGTACCAGACAAGTCCAAAACAATGATACCATGACTTTTTGCGAACATTTTATCGGTTATACTATTTTCGTATAGTTGAGAATCTCGATCTAGGGATTGCATTGTCAATTCAAATAGGGACCTATAGGATTTATCAAAGAATAAATTGTAGAGAGGAATTCAATTTACTTTACATACAAGAGAAGAAAGTCCAAACAGTTCAAATTCATGTGGAGAACTTGCTTAAGATCCTATGGCACTGGCACTGCTTAAATTGTATTTAGCTTGTATAGTTTTGATATATTATTGCTAGTACTCACCAATGTTCCATTTATGAAGACACATATTTGTTTAAACAAATTGTGTAGTATACCATTTTCATACGATAATCCATCAACGACGGAGGGAGCTAGATTGTCAGACTTTTTCCTCACCACACCTTTTAAATCCATAATCGTTGATGATAAATCTATGAAGTAGTCTTCATTGAAATAAATTTGAAAATGTGTATTTTCAGAGAGGGGTTGTTGTGGATAGAATTGTTCATAGTATCCATGTTTTACACTAACATCTACACTTTCTGCATTGAACAGATTTAGAGATGTGGTGACAGTGGGATGAGATTCCTTGTGGGGTAGATATGACATTTCAGTCTAGGAAAAGAAATCATTTTTCGATCTAACAATTTTTCTTCGTGGTTTCTTTTTCTTCTTCTTTGACAAGAGTGATGTCTTTCACTTCTGACCTGAGTAGAGACTGATGGGTGATGAGGTGTTACTCATCCTTTTTAAACCTTTTCCACTTTGTTGTTATTTCAATCGCTTGCCAAGGGATCGTTCGTTGGACCTAAGATTTTGTGAAACACTTTCTTTAAAATCTTTGCCAGCCCCCCAATCATGTAGCGTAGAGGATGCAAAATCTGTGGCAACCGGAGCAATATATTTTTTAGCCAGAGATATTGCAGAGCGAAACAGCTTAGCAAACCAACTGCCGAGACCACAGCCAGACATTGACTGACGACCTTTATAATGGTCCATCCCATACGAGTTCCAAATACGAAGTGTTTACAGGAACATACTGAAGATGCTTTATATTATAGTGATGAACATGATCATGTGTGGTTTTTCGTTCAAGAACACGAAGGAGGGGAACTTTTGAATCACCCACTCTCAATGTTTCAACAAAGGATGCATAAAGAAATGTACAAGAGTCCGAGGTGAAACCGGGTGGATAATCTGCAAAAAATAATATTATCCATCCCACTGACAGTTCCAGCGTTTGTACCACTGATCATATTCTTTTAAAGCCAAGAACATCTCTCAAATTATCATTGATTTGAATCATTTCATTGTCAATGGGTGAGCTAATGTAAATCCTGTCATGTTTCATTGAATAATTAAATTGGAATGTATCTTTCTTATTAACAGAGATTTTGCTATGGATTGGACGACAAAAATCCGTTATACCACCAAATTTTATGTATTTTAGTGTGACGTTGGGATATTTACTAGATTTAAGTGCTTCAGCCCATTCATATTCGACAAAAAGTGACCAATTGGCTGGTATAACTTTTATCTCATACGTACGATCTTATCTCAGGATATCATATATATCTTTGAGAATACAATCGACAAGAGCAACTTCATACTTTCCATCCTCGAAATTGAATGGGGGGTGGGGGAGAGTTCATTTCAAAAGTCACTTGTTTTATGCAAATCATTGTACAGAGCATCGGAGACGTTGGACATAAACGTTACATAGAAATCATAGGGCATTGTGTACGTCCTCGCCGGATATCCACGAATCAAAATCAGAGTTGTATCCTAGCCAACGAACAAGCAACTGTCTCTTTCCCCTGCGAGTACGAGTCCTTAATATCATTACAGTGTTTTTAAATTTTTGTAACTCATAATCATAAAAGCCACCAAGAATCTTATCATCTTTCATGTCACGAAGCCGATACGTGTTGGGTGTACTGTCTAAGAGTTTGGAGACTTTAAAAAGTTTAGTGGACCATAAGTAGTTACCCTTTTCAAAAACATTAGTAGTTTGATTGATTCGAGCAGTATCACCGACATTGAACTTCTTCTTTTTCTTCTTACCATTGGAATATTATTTAAGACAAGTGTCAAATATATTGACGTCTTGATGAACTTCCATTGGGGTTTGATTTGGATAAGGGTCAATGAGGACGTTGATTATAAATCAACATGATTTTATCCAAATCATGAACAAAAGCAACAGCATTTTTTAATGTGCAATATCTTGAAATTAAAAGTCGAATAGTTCTTATCAATCTTTCAGCCAATGCTGCCTTTATTGGACTAGGCCTATGACTATGATTGAGCATTGTATTATATTTCAATAGAACCTTTTTACATAAGGATTATCAAATTCACTACACTGATTCGTTGGAAGCTTCTTATAGCAATCCTGTTCAAGGATGATTTCAAGAGCTTTAGAAACTTCATTACCTCTCTTTGACCGCAGTGGAATGGCATATGTATAGTGACTAAAAACACTGATTACAAGTACATTGTACCTGTATGGCGCATTTTGACACCTTCTCATCTAGAGTCAAAAGATCTACTTGTAATATTTGCAATTGGAAAAAGGCTTTAGTTTTTCGATAGTGACTACCACGAACTCTACGACTACGATGTAGAGTGTAACTTGATTCATTCTGTAGATACTCTGCCGTCAATTTCTTTTAATGCCGAGTGACTTGAACAAGTGTAGCGGGTGAACTTAAACTTCCCACTTCACCAATATTCTCATAAACATGTTTCAATGCTTCAACTATTTTGAACGTAAACGCGTAGTGAAGTGTCCACTGCCCATTTGTATACTAACAGGTGATGGTGAGGGAGATACAGTGATATTAAGACGTCTTCGCTTGAGTCCCCCCCATCACTATTGTCAAATCTTTTCCACTTGGCTTGCTAGTATTTTCCGAAAATGATTCAGAAACATCTTTTGATATTTGACTAAATTCCTTTAATTGTTTTAAAACATATGCATTGCCAATAAGACTTTTGGGAAAGTTTGATGAGTTAAAAAATTTATGGAAGTGACTGTCAAATGATACAAGTCTTTTATGATTTATAACCAAATCTGATAATAAACTAAGTAGAATGTCGGTTTCACCATGGATTATAACTTGATTCCCATTAGTATCAGTTTAAACATGTTCACTTTCAGTGATATAAGTCAAGAGTCTTTTACACTGTTCACGATAGGAATTTGGTATTAGATCTGCAACACTTGTCATAACTTTAGACAAATCTTCTTCATCATTTGGTGTTGTTGTTAATGTTGGTGTTGATGGTGATGGAATCATTTCCTTTTTGGGATCAATGAAATTTACATTGAGTGGTCTCTCACGATGAGGTTTATGTTTGTCGACTTGTCGAAGGGCATTTTGAAGCAAAATTACGTTTTCATCTTCGGCAATTGTCTCATTTTTAATGAATTTGTTAAGATAGTCCTCGGAATGTTCCTTTGGTGAAAGGGCGAGTTCAATTGGAGTCAATTTATAAGATTTGGCCATTTAGAGAAAACTGTTTACAAGTGCTGCAATGATTGACAGTAAAAGTGTAAAGAAGCTACCACCAACTTGAAGAAGTCGTTTTCTTTGAAAATCGTTTCCTTTATTTTTGCTTGCTACTGCTAGGACACGTACAAGGGAACGATGCTGCTTTGTCTGCTGCTTAACACCTTCTGGCAGTTGAACATTTCCTTCAGTTAAATTTAAACAAAGTTCTGATATAAGATTAATAAATTCTCTGTTGACTTCATGTTTGAGTATGGCCGTCCTAAGTCGTGGTTTTGAATTACCTAGGACGATGAATAAATGTTGATGTTCATATAGTTTCTTCAGTTTCATTGCTTTTTTACTGTTCACCGACATATATACAGTAATTTCATTGTCAAAAATATCGGTGAATAGACGTAAATCATCGGGTGTGTTCTGATTCAGGTCCAATAAAATATAACCTTAGGGTTAATTGGTAGCCTGATTGTAGACGAGAGTAGAAATTTCGGTTCAGCCCGGATTCACTTGTCTGTTTGACGTTATGAGGGAACTGGAATCACGAAAAACCCTGTAGATGATATAGTATGTGCAATTCAAAGCAAATGTTTTCATACTTTTCTCTGATGAAAGAGATTGCATAGAACTTGAGTTACAGAAATCCATTGATGATGAGATCGGACAGTGAGCATTTGTATCATCTCCTGAGACCATTGTTCAATGGATTCAGCTAAATCATCAATAATCCACCAAGAATTTGGTTCAATACTATTGAACCATATCAAGTCCCTGTAAGAACTTCGTTTCCGGTGCAATAGTTTTATTCTATCGTAGGATTCTTGCCAAACACTGTAGCAATAGTAATTTTTGGGGGATTTTCTAAAAACATTTTACCACGATTTTGAATTATTTTTGTTAAAAGTTTCGTATTACCAGATATTGATCGTCCGCAAAGAAACGACCTAAATGGAGTTTTAAATTGATATATAGTCCCTTCCAACGTCAAAATACAACTGACTGTAGATTGCATTGGTCCCTTGAATAAATAATAGTAATTTCCCTAATAAGATTTGAGAACAATACATTTAAAAAAAATAATACATGTTTTTATTTACAAATAAATGACACTACAAACATTACTACATGTTTATTTACATATGAAAAAAGACACTATCACAAAATAAATTCAATACAATAATACATTTTTATACAATAAAAAGACACTACAAAAAACACTTATTACAATTAGAAAGGGATCCTCCCCCCCCCTAGAAGGACTTGACGGCCACTGGTGGTGGCCGGCCAAAGGCCGGATCCCTCCCCCTGGGCTGGTTACGGGGGCAACAAAAATTTTTAAACAGTATTTATTTACATAAAATACTAACATATGACTCTACCTTGCTTAAAAAAACACTGCTGAGTTGGGAATAATCATGTATAAAAAAGGATCCCACCACCCACCCTTCAACCATTTACTATTGAATTTTTTCCTGACCGAGGTGATGTTTATAGTCTTGACACACACCTCTGTCAGAAGTTAGATAATTTCCGTGGGTAGCATCGTCACACCATCCGCACACATAGGCTTTATCCGATACGAAAGACATGGCTATTTTATCCACTAAAACTGTGTAGTTTTTAAATTTCAAAGAGCAAATTGCCATGACTTTCCCTCTTGGAACTAAACTACTTTCACACAGTTCCTATAAACACTCATGTCGAAATTCTGATTCACATAGTGTCTAGGCACCCCCTTGCAGACGTTTTTTATTACCTTATTGTGTGTTTGCACACAGTACACCTTCGGACCTGAAAGCACCCTATTGGAAATCAAGTGGCTCCCCGTCTCGGATTTTAACATTAATAATTGATTTGGGGCCTGGCACTTCACTAGCTCCGGGTAAACGGACTAGTCCCAATTGGTAAAGTCCGTTCGAGAGCTAATGTGCGCACCTTTTTCCAAATCTTCTAATAAATTTGCAGTTTTAACTTTTAGCAAAAGGGAATCGGTATCCTCATAATATACTTCAACTTCTCCCTCCCCCAGCCTTTGGAGCCTACACACATCGAAAAGAATGACAACATGAGTTTTTTTAATTTTTGTTATTGCACTGCCACCAGCAATATTTTTATTTAAAATAATGTTTCTTTTTTTTTCTATGCAAGAAGACCATATCGGAGTCTATGATGGTGAGTGATGTGAAGTTTAGTTTCGCAACGATTCGAGCACATTCTTTTGGGTTGGTCACTACGTCACAGAGACTTCGATTGCGTACACTCTCGCACATTTTACCAAAGGCTGAGTTGAAAATGAGTTTCAAGATTTCCTTTTCAACCTTTTTTTTGGCTTTGGAACGTTTAGTGACAAAAGTGTCAATAAGAATTTTCAAATTAGGTTTTTGGTCAAATTGGAAGGTTCTATGTATCTTTGTGACCTTGAAACCGTTGGATACCATCCACCGCAAAAGAACGTGATGTACAACAATATTCTCTTTCGGATGAAGGTCGGCGATAAGTTTTTGTTTTGAAGGTGTCCAGTGCACATCCCCATCCTCTACCAAAGAAATATTGTATGGACTCAAAGAGTCTCTATTCATCGGTCAGTTTATGGACGGGAAAACAAAATCCTTCACCGAGTCATGATATTCTACCGGTTTTTCCCCATCAAATTCAAAAAAACATCTTTGCGGTCCATTTTCCTCAACATTGGGAATGTCCAGGAAATTTGAAGCACAAGGATCGTTAAGCCATTTGTAATTACCACACGGCAAAGAGTAGTAAGACATTGCCGACAGATAAAGAGAGTTCATATCCAGAAAAACTGCATCCGACTTTACACCGATGTCTTGTACAGTCGGGTTAGTTTTAAAGATACGATCTCCATGAAAAACATACCTTCTCCTCATTGATCTATTTACAAATAGATGCTGATCCACGTAGGTGATCAAGCCTATTTCCTCTTTACTGATTTTAAGAATTAAATCCATCATCAGAGGAGGAGTGGAAAAATAATAACCCAAATCCAACCCAAATTCCCCATAGATTTATCCGTGTTCTTACACACAATATCCAGTAACGTCAATAAATCACTTGCCAGATACAATCTACAATAATCCCAGCCATTTTTACACTCTCCTTCAGCCCAAACTCTTTTGGAAAATTCAAAGTCGGCTTCGGGGCATTGAAGATCGTAAAGTGAATCGTAGAACGAATTGATGGACGGCAATTATTAGTACTCATATAGGTATATACCCTCACACGTTAATAAATCATACATTTCACCGGCTAGAAAGTTCTGTTTAAGGAGGTGTTGCTTAGGGAGGGGTAAACTATTGAAATCGTAGCTTTTTTGTACTTAAAAGAGTTGTCTTAGGGATTTGGGGAAGTAGCTAAAGGAGTCTAAAAAAGGATCTCATTCAAGCACATTTTATCATTATCTATTGTTTGCCATTTGAATTATAAGAGCAGCAGCTTTTCAGACGATTTGGGTGTGATACTATATGAAAAAGAAACATCTAACCATGCGCCATCAACAACTCCACCTCATTGCAATCGTGACAATGCCGTAAATATGAATTTCGAGTCATAGCTGGAATTGTTCACATAAACAGGTAGAAAATACTGTTGACTAACGTTTAAATTACATGATTAATGGGCCACTCCTCAAAAATTACTCAATCCCGATATAAAATTACTCAATCCCGGTTACACAAATCATCATGGTCGGGGACCATCCCTTTTTCTCTTTTCGCCTTACCCCCTTTCCGATTACCCCTTTTCCGCTTATCCCCTTTCTCCCTTTCCCTTTACGCACAATAAATTCCCCTTTACAAACCCGGCACAATTTTTCAGTTTTAATAGCCATCTCGTCCCCTGGTGATAGAGTCCTTGGAACGGATATATTTCGCAGCCGTTATAATGCCTTATTCGTTTTTATAAGTGCTGCCATGGCTGACAGCATACAATCCTCCTCACCCAATCTCTCAACTATCTCTACCAATTGCATGGTATTACATGAGTTTCTTTGTGCGTTAGCATAAGAGACTACAATTGCCTCATGTTTTTTAACATGATTTAAATTCGATGGATCGTACACATCTCTGAGGTTCACTTCGCAGTCTAAGGCCGCCTTGTCACTCCATTGGAGTGAATTATGGAAGTTCTTAAATCGCAAGATGGCCCTGTCACCGCTAACCGTTTGCACAGATTGGCATTCTTGACGCTTGCAATGCTTCCTATGATTTTTTAACTTTAATTCTGAACGACATATAGATAGACATGTTGAAAATAATATCATGTCCCCCCACGGGTTTTCCCCTCACTTAAAACCAAACTAATCTTTGGTATTGGAAATAAATTTCCAATTGAATCGGGTTCACTGACAGGCTTGTAAAGAAGCCTTATCCGGCTTGTAAAGAAGCCTTACCCAATGTTCCACCGATTCAATGGACGGAGCCCTCACTGGAAATATTGCCCCCTGTTTGCGCTCATCCTCTTTCATCAGGGCAAAAGTATGAAAAATTTTTCTTTGAAATGCACATACTATATCATCTACAGGGTTTTTCGTGATTCCAGTTCCCTCATAATGTCAAACAGACAAGTGAATCCGGGTAAACCGAAATTTCTACTCTCTTCCACAATCAGGCTACCAATTAACCCTAAGGTTATATTTTATTGGACCTGAATCAGAACACACCCGATGATTTACGTGTATTCACCGATATTTTTGACAATGAAATTATTGTATATATGTCGGTGAACAGTAAAAAAGGTAATTAGTTGCAATGACACTGAAGAAACTATATGAACATCAACATTTATTCACCGTCCTACGTAATTCAAAACCACGGCTTAGGAAGGCCATACTCAAACATGAAGTCAACAGAGAATGTATTAATATTATATCAGAACTTTGTTTAAATTTAACTGAAGGAAATGTTCAACTGCAAGAAGGTGTTAAGCAGCAGACAAAGCAGCATCGTTCCCTTGTACGTGCCCTAGCAGTAGCAAGCAAAAATAAGGGAAACGATTTTCAAAGAAAACGACTTCTTCAAGTGGGTGGTAGCTTCTTTACACTTTTACTGCCAATCATTGCAGCACTTGTAAACAGTTTTCTCTAGATAGCCAAATCCTATAAATTGAATCCAATTGAACTCGCCCTTTCACCAAAGGAACATTCCGAGGACTATCTTAACAAATTCATTAACAATGAGACAATTGCCGACGATGAAAACGTAATTTTGCTTCAAAATGCACTTCGACGAGTCGACAAACATAAACCTTATCGTGAGAGACCACTCAATGTAAATTTCATTGATCCCAAAAAGGAAATGACTCCACCACCATCAACACCAACATTAACAACAACACCAAATGATGAAGAAAATTTGTCTAAAGTTATGACAAGTGTTGCAGATCTAATACCAAATTCCTATCCTGAACAGTCTAAAAGACTCTTGACTTATCTCACTGAAAGTGAACATGTTTAAAATGATACTAATGGGAATCAAGTTACAATCCATGGCAAAACCGACATTCTACTTAATTTATTATCAGATTTGGTTATAAATCGTAAGACTTGTATCATTTGACAGTCATTTCCATAACATTTTAAACTCATCAAACTTTCCCAAAAGTCTTATTGGCAATGAACATGTTTTAAAACAATTAAAGGAATTTAGTCAAATATCAAAAGATGTTTTTGAATCATTTTCGGAAAATACTAGCAAGCCAAGTGGGAATGATTTGACAATAGTGATGGGGGGGACTCAAGCGAAGGCGTCTTAATATCACTGTATCTCCCTCACCATCACCTATTAGTATACAAATGGGCAGTGGACACTTCACTACGTGTTTACGTTCTTAATGGTTGAAGCATTGAAACATGTTTATGAGAATATTGGTGAAGTGGGAAGTTTAAGTTCACCCGCTACACTTTTTCAAGTCACTCTACATGATAAGAAATTGACGGCAGAGTATCCACAGAATTAATCAAGTTACACTCTACATCGTAATCGTAGAGTTCGTGGTAGTCACTACCGAAAAACTAAAGCCTTTTTTCAATTACAAATATTACAAGTAGATCTTTTGACTCTAAATGAGACGATGTCACAATGAGCCATACAGGTACAATGTACTTGTAATCAGTGTTTTTAGTCACTATGCATTTGCCATTCCACTGTGGTCAAAGAGAGGTAATGAAGTTTCTAAAGCTTATGAAGCTTCCAACGAATCAGTGTAGTGAATTTGTTAATCCTTATGTAAAAAGGTTCTATTGAAATATAATACAATGCTCAATCATAGTCATAGTCCAATAAAGGCAGCATTGGCTGAAAGATTGATAAGAACTATTCGACTTTTAATTTCAAGATATTGCACATTAAAAAATACTGTTGCTTTTGTTCATGATTTGGATAAAATCATGTTGATTTATAATCAACGTCCTCATTGACCCTTATCGAAATCAAACCCCAATGGAAGTTCGTCAAGACGTCAATATATTTGACACTTGTCTTAAATAATATTCCAATGGTAAGAAGAAAAAGAAGAAGTTCAATGTCGGTGATACTGTTCGAATCAATCAAACTACTAATGTTTTTGAAAAGGGTAACTACTTATGGTCCACTAAACTTTTTAAAGTCTCCAAACTCTTAGACACTACACCCAACACGCATCATCTTCGTGACATGAAAGATGATGACATTCTTGGTGGCTTCTATGATTATGAGTTACAAAAATTTAAAAACATTGTAATCTATCAGATTGAAAGATATTAAAGACTCGTACTCGCAGGGGCAAGAGACTGTTTCTTGTTCGTTGGCTAGGATACAACTCTGATTTGATTCGTGGATATCCACCGAGGACGTACACAATGCCCAATGATTTCTATGTAACGTTTATGTCCAACGTCTCTGATGCTCTGTACAATGATTTGCATAAAACAAGTGACTTTTGAAATGAACTCCCCCCCCCATTAAATGCGAGGATGGAAAGTATGAAGTTGCTCTTGTCGATTGTATTCTCAAAGATATATATGATATCCTGAGATAAGAGCGTACGTATGAGATAAAAGTTATACCAGTCAATTGGTCATTCTTTGTCGAATATGAATGGGCTGAAGCACTTAAATATAGTAAATATCCCCATGTCACACTAAAATACATAAAATTTGGTGGGATGACGGATATATATCGTCCAATCAATAAAAAAATCTCTGTTAATAAGAAATGTACATTCCAATTTAATTATTCAATGAAACACTGCAAGATTTACAGTAGCTCACCCATTGACAATGAAATGATTCATCTCAATTATAATTTGAGAGATGTTTTTGGCTTTAAACAGATTATGATCAGTAGTACAAACGCTGGAACTGTCAGTGGGATGGATAATATTATTTTTTGCAGATTATCCACCCGGTTTCACCTCAGACTCTTGTACATTTCTTTATGCATCCTTTGTTGAAACATTGAGAGTGGGTAATTCAAAAGTTCCCCTTCTACGTGTTCTTGAACGAAAAACCACACATGAACATGTTAATCACTATAATATAAAGCATCTTCAGTATGTTCCTGTAAACACTTCGTATTTGGAACTCGTATGGGATGGACCATTATAAAGGTCCTCAGTCAATGTTGGGCTGTGGTCTTGGCAGTTTGTTTGCTAAGCTGTTTTGCTCTCCAATATCTCTGGCTAAAAAATATATTGCTCCGGTTGCCACAGATTTTGCATCCTCTGCGCTATATGATTGGGGGGCTGGCAAATATTTTCAAGAAGCGATTGAAATAACAACAAAGTGGGAAAAGTTTAAAAAGGATGAGTAACACCTCATCACTCATCAGTCTCTACTCAGGTCAGAAGTGAAAGACATCACTCTTGTCAAAGAAGAAGAAAAAGAAACCACGAAGAAAAATTGTTAGATCGAAAAAGGATTTCTTTTCCTAGACTGAAATGTCATATCTATCCCACAAGGAATCTCATCCCACTGTCATCACATCTCTAAATCTTTTCAATGCAGAAACTGTAGATGTTAGTGTAAAACATGGATACTATGAACAATTCTATCCACAACAACCCCTCTCTGAAAACACACATTTTCAAATTTATTTCAATGAAGACTACTTCATAGATTTATCATCAACGATTATGGATTTAAAAGGTGCAGTGAGGAAAAAGTCTTACAATCTAGCTCCTTCCGTCGTTGATGGATTATCGTATGAAAATGGTATACTACGCAATTTGTTTAAACAAATATATGTCTACATAAATGGAACATTGGTGAGTACTAGCAATAATGTATCAAACTATACAAGCTAAATACAATTTATGTTGATGACTCCAATGTCCTATAAGAAATTGAGAGGTCTGCCAATGGGCTATGACAATAGATCAAATGTTGATACTGAAGGTGAACTTACTTGGGCAGTGAGCCAGGAGTATCATTTAGTTAGTCGACTCAATCATGAAATATATAGTATATCTCAATGGATGCCTCCCAATATTACAATTGATATAAAGTTACAACTCACTCCATCCAATTTCATCGTGAGAAAAAAACTTGATGCAGCACCCGATACCAGTGTCAATCTCACCTCAGCAATACTTCATGTACAAAAACAACAGGTTATGAGTTCTGTTGCTTTGGCAATGGAAAAACTAAGGATCTCTGGAAATAATATCAATCTGCTTGTTCCTCACACAATCACCAATCAACGTCATATAGCCACTGTTTCAAGTACCTACACCGTTTCTTCATTTATCAATGGTAAAATGGCTTTCAAACTTGCTTTGGGTTTTGTAAGCAGTGCCAGTGCCATAGGATCTTAAGCAAGTTCTCCACATGAATTTGAACTGTTTGGACTTTCTTCTCTTGTATGTAAAGTAAATGGAATTCCTCTCTACAATTTATTCTTTGATAAATCCTATAGGACCCTATTTGAATTGACAATGCAACCCCTAGATCGAGATTCTCAACTGTATGAAAATAGTATAACCGATAAAATGTTCGCAAAAAGTCATGGTATCATTGTTTTGAACTTGTCTGGTACTCAAGATATGAGTATTGTCCGAATGGGTACTGTACGTCTAGAGTGTACCTTTGACAAACCATTTACGGAGTGTGTAACATTGATCTCACTCAATCAATTTGAAACCTATTGAGAAATTACCCCCAACGGCAGTGTTCGAATAGACTTGGCACCATGAAGACCGATCAAATAATCAATGTATTTAACACGGATTAATATATGTCCAAATACAAATCCTATTGAATACGCTCAGATTTCCTTGAATATATTCATACTGTTAACAATACCATTATCATTGTTAACAGTAGTCCATCAACTGTGTAGACGGGTCATTGGCTGTGCATATTTCAAACAGTGAAGAATATAGAATTTGTTGATCCTCTTGGTCAAACATATGCATTCTAAACAACTCACATTAAAGACTACCTCGAAAGAAGTGGGAAAACAATTATTCAAAATCGAATGCGAGTACAAGATTTATCAACCAAAAGCTGTGATTTTCATGCCTTACTATATTTCATTTTTCGATGTCGTGACTATACTTACAGTGAATTTCTCCATATTTATGTATGCAATCCTCGTTTGAATCACTTTATAGTAGAAAATATCCTCTCAGACCTGTAAAATATTGAATTCAGTGCCCTAAGAATAAAGTGTTTTAACAATTTATGTAAATTTGTTTATTAATAAAATATATACGTACTGTAAAAAATCTTTTGTCTTCATTGTTTAGATTTCTTCTTCGTCTTCATAGTCATTTTGGTCGTCATCGTCGACAACGAATAGTGGTGGCAGATCATTGGGATTCAACTTGTACTGATCCTGGCGTGCAAAGTCAGGGTCGCATTTTCCTCAATATAATGTAACTTCATTTTTATTAAATCTTTTTGTGAAGTCAAAGATACTATTATGATTCATATTGTAAAATTAACATGTCTCTATCTGACTATTTGAGGTAATGTCGCACACAATATTCTTATATGAAGGATCACTTTCTGTAATTTTTTATTGTCACCAAATAAATATCCGTAGGATTATAATCATAGTAGCCGGAATCTTCACAGCGATGACGCAAGAACTAGACTCTTATTATCCCTGAAATTGAAGCAATTGAAGCGTAGACCAGGTTCTTCTTCCCAAAACAATTTAAATCCACGACGATACCAATCTCTTAGAAATCAACTGAAATCACGTTTAGGATTTTTCCAATAATGCCAGGGTAAGTATTTTCCCATTGATCAAGCTTATCAAAATGACAAGTGGAGCATAGATATCCATTAGGATGAGAGCCACAAGTCTCTTCAAGACCGCAATTACAATCCATAATTTGTATAGAATATCCTCTATGTAATTTACACGGATTGCATAATCTACACTTTTCATTATAGTCATCAACTGTAGTACAGTTCTCACATGATGACCAGCTGCCCAAGGTATATAAACATAGTGAGCATGTGTAGATCATTTTTTCTGATATTGTCTGTCTTACTGCCAAAAAGAAACTGACTCACAATCAATAAAAAGGATGTCTTCTAGGAGGAAGAGAATTGATCAAGTGGCTTCACAAAAACTTATTTCATATTGTCTTACAACATGACTGTCTTAAATGAATTTCTAGGTAGTGATTAAAAGCAGAATAACAATGTCATTTTGTTTTGTTTCAAGTAATGCAGCAACAAATTGAGTAAATGCATTTGGTCCACAACGTATAGGCTTCGTGCAGTAGTTCAAATATTGTGAATCATTTTCCATGATAATTTCAAACATTTCCTCAGAGAATTTTTTCTTGTACAGTTAACATCTGAAGTTCAACATTTAAATTCAAACACTTTTCCAATGTTACAAGATTCCGTAAGATCTTCTGTTTCTCAAATCCAATAATTTTCGTTCTTGTCACTACCACTATCAACTAAAGACTAAACTAACAATTGCTAGTTTCTACTTTGTGCACACCCTCAACACCTATTGGTCACCCCACTAAAAAGGATAGGGCATCGCTTTTATATATTACATTGTTTCACCGACAACATGAATGATTACGCAATATCAGATAAGGTGTAATTCTTAAAACTCGTGAAATTCTGAGAAACCTATGAAACTTTCGAAATTCTGAAAAACCTATGTGCAAAAAGGATAGGGCCCCGCTTGAACGTATTACTACAAAAAGGGGGTACTGTCCGCTTCCTAATATTACTACAAAAAGGGGGTACTGTCCACTTCCTTTTATTACTACAAAAAGGGGTACTGTAAACTTCCTTATATTGCTAAGAAAAAGGGTTTCTACCCTCCTGGAATATATGCCCTCTTTTATGGTGGGGGTACTGCCCTCTTCTTCTGCATAAACCCATACTACTAACAGGAGGCATGTTTTTGTGGGGTTTTTTGGTTGGAACAGAACATATTTGTTTTCATGCTGAAAACAATTTTTATCTAATTTGCAGCAGTAGCTGCAACCTAGTAAAGAACAAACCACGGCCCATAGTAACCAAAAAGCATAAAATGGATTTTATTAGAAACTGGTTGGTGAGGAAAAATTACCATTTGTATGTAATTCAGTAATAGTTTTCATCACCTCGATTAGTCCTAATTGTAAAATGTTTTTTTTCGAGAACAAGTTCATGGGAATCTTCAAAATAGCCTTATACCCATAAGAAAGGGCTTTGATCAAAACAAGGAGTACACCCTTGAGTTACTGTGCTTGAAAACCCTATTCAGTAGACTTAGTGACCTATGGTTTGGACAGCACGGAAAACTACGTTTTTGCATTTGTAGCACTGATGTCTGTCTCTTTTTTTCCCTTGTTTTTTTCTCCTCTGCTACCACTGTACTAGAACATCATAGAGAGATGTTTAGGCGCTCTTTTGAAATGAAATTAATATATCTATTAATCATTTTGCAATAAGTTAAACATAATATCAAAGAAGACTCTTTTTTCTTTTTACAAAAAATTCCTCTTCGTATGATGTTATTTTGGGTGTTAATTTAAAAACTGTTTCTACAAAACAAGTTTTTCGAAGAAAAGTAAAGAGCTCCATTAAGCCAAAAATGAGCACCAATCACTATCAATAAATAAAGGAAACACTTAACAAACACAAATTACAATAAATAGCCGAGTTTAACTCAAAACGAGCAAAAATTAACATGAGTAGGGCTAATAACCCCCTTGCCTTTTCAAGACCAGAACATAGTTTGCACTTTACTGAAAAAACAAACAAAAAAACAAACAAATGACCGTGGATTGTCAGTTTAATTCACATATGCTGATATTTATTCTTTAAAGTTTTGAAAAATTATTTTATGAAAGTAAAAAAAGTGAAAAAGTTTAAAACGTATTTTGATTTCAATTAATTGCAAATTATATTCTGGTCTTGAGAAGGCATAGGGGCTCTTTGACAACCTGGATACACTTAGACTTTTTGATTAATTTAAATTGTAATAGCAGAAGTAGCAATATTAGTAGCACCGAAATATTCAACTTAATATCCCCAGCCTTTCTAGAGACAGTGCTGAAATATCTTATCGGCAGCCATACACATACTACCTTTTGATTCAGTTTTAAGCGACATTTAGTTTTAAAGAATAATAGGTCAATTGCATAATTGTGGGGGATTGAGATACCCAATATCCCTAAAGACATAGTTGCTGGAACGTTCTACTACGGTGAACAAAATGGCTGTCTCAAAATTTTGACTGGGTGCATTTGCAAAATGAAGGGGCCTTGGAAAAGGGCTGCTTGTCTTCCAGTGTCTTTTCACTCTTAACGGGGTTACTTGAACTTTTAATTTTGTATCGAATTAGCTCCTTTAAAACTTTCAATGATATTTCTAGCTAAAATAGAGCAGCGCTGCCTATGATATAGCTTATATGCCCTTTTGAAAACCTGCATGTCTATAGTTCTTTCATATATATAGGTTTTTCATATATATGATTTGCTCTTTGTTCTAATATGGACCTCTGACATAATCAAACATTTTGTGGTAACGAACTACAAGTAAGGAGCGACGCGGCTCAATATTAACCAAAACTCTAAAAAACAGATATATCAAAAGGATTAAGTTGTTACGCTGATTCCATGTGTATAAGATTCAATAAGTTTACTGTTAATTGTCAAGAGCTGAGAGTCTGAGAAAATTTGTCTGATTTTCAGAAATCGTAGGAAACACCCCCTATAAGACAAGAAAATCACACCGTCAGATTCATCGTATCAGGAAATCCTATTCTAGAGGTTTTAAGCTCCCATCTGCAAAATTTAGAATTTTGTAATTTTTTTCCCCAGAAGAAAGATCACGAATACGTATTTATTTTTTTTCTTTCTTTTTTCTTTTTTTCCAGGGGTTATCACATCGAAGGGTGAATGCATAAGTCCTAGAATGTCGGGAAAGGGCCCATTCGAGCGAAAATTGAATTTTCAAGAGCCCTTTATAAAAGGACGAAAAAGATTGGAAGGCAACTAGTCCCCCTCCCACCCTCTCTCCTTTTTTCCTCAAAGTCGTCTGATCAAAATTTTGAAATAGCTGTTTTGTTCAGCATACTTGAAAAGTCCAGTAACGATGTCTTTGGGTATATCCTGAAATCCCCCACTCCAAAAAAAAACCTAGGGAAAGGTCTGTAAGTCGTGAAATTTTCCCATTGTTTACGCATAGTATTTGCTACTGGGAAGTATATAGACATTTTCTGGGTGTGGGGGGGAGAGTGAATTTTCTGCTGGGGGGATTTTTCGGGGGGAGAATTTTCGGTGGAGAGGAAAGTTTCCAGAGGCTAAGCTTTCCAGGGAAAATTTTACATGGGGGAATTTGCCAGAATTCCTGTACCGAAATTTTCACCTGGTTGGAATTGTCTAGAATATCTTTCTGTAGGGGAGTGAGATTTTTCACGGGAGAAATTCTCCATGGGGGAGTGTTTCACGGGATAAGTTCTAAAAAGGGAATTTGCTGCGGGAGTAACTTTCTACTACGGGGCGGGCGGGGGGTATTTTCGGGAAAACTTTCCCACGGAAGAGGGGATTTCTGGCATAATTTTAAAAACAAACAGAAATTTAAGTTTTTTTTTCAAATGAAAGTGTGCTAAGAAAAACTTCTCAATCGGATTCTTCTGTAAGAAGTGTTTCTGGGAGAATATTCAGCTAGAATGGGATCATCTAGGGGAAACTTTCCTGGCGGCGTAGGGGGGGGGGGAATTTTACGGGGGAATAACTTTTCATAGAGAGATTATCCGTTAAGGGAAGACACTTTCCAAGGAGGGTGAGTGGGATTTCCTGGCATTATTTAAAAACCATCAGAAATTAAATCAAGAAAAACAAAACAAGTTTTTTTAACTGAACGTAAGGAGCAACATCAAACTTAAAACGAACAGAAATATTTACATATACGAGGGGGTGGCTCCCTCCTAAATACCTCTCTCTTTACGCTAAAGTTTGACTGGTTATCCCAATTTCTTCAGAAGAATAATAAGCCTTTTTAAAAGTTCTAAAAAAAACTTTATCGTAATGAGCGAGGTATTGAGGAAGGAGGCAATCTCCCTCATATGCGTAGTAACTTCTGTTCGGTTTAAGTTTTGATGCCACTCCTTACTTTTAGCTAAATAAAACTCGCTTTTTTATTTAATTTTAACATGGACTGGTTTTAACATGGACATGATTTTAATTGGACTTCTTAAATTATTTTAACAGTTAAATACTTAAGGTTATGCAACGCAGTAAGGATTGTAGTTTTGTAATTAGGGTTTATAAATTTTGTTGAACTCGATTTTAACCTTTAGAGATTTAAGCTTTTGTATTTGGGGTTTAAAGTTGGGTAACTAGGATTTATATTTTTGCATATCTTGATTCATTTTTTCTACATAATTTTTAACTTCTGGTTGCGAGGTTGGATATTTCCATGTGGGGCCAGTGTGGGTTAATCTTCTACATGTAGGGTTTGAACTTATTTGTGTTAAGCTTGTTTGTGCGATGTCTCAAGACTTACATCGTTTTTGTTCTGAGTCAGGACTTGGCTCATTTTTTGCATCACGTTAGTTGGGTGGTTCAAATTGGCTTACTACAGTAGTAAGATTATAAAACTTTTTCATGATTATCGTTTACAGACCGCTTAACATGTGAACCTCTCTGTCAAAACATAGAAGATTAGGAGGAGGAAAAGCTGGGAGTGGCTTTGAGCCTAAAACGCACCTCAATGACAAAACATACATTCTTCGCATGGTTTGGGTTTTAACAAGGTATAACCTATACGTTCTACTAAAATAATAAATAGTGTGCGGTAAGGAACTGTAAGTAAGGAGTGAGTCGGAACAATGATCATTGAAACTCTAAAAAACGGAATTTTGATAACGATAGATACGTCAAAAGAAATGAAGCTTTATGCTGATTCTAAATATACAAGATTCATTAAGTTTAATGTAACTTGTCAAAGACAATAACCTTCAGCAAATTTCCCTGCTTTTCAAAAAAAAAAAAAAAAAAAAAGATGTAAACACACCCATACAGTCAATGGATCTTCGAAAATCCCAAAATCAGATTCACTATATCAGAAAACCTTCCGCCATTTACAAATAATTAAATGAAAAACCAGTTTTTTAACTGAAAGCAAGGAGCAAAATTAAAACATAAAACAGACAGAAATTATTAAGTATATGAAGGGGTTACCTCCTCCTGAACATCTCACTCTTTACGCTGAAGTTTTGTAGTGCTTTTAAAAAGCTTCTAATTGTTCTAATTAAACGACCCTTGTATTTCACGAGTCGTTCTTTAAGAATTGGGACAAAACTCAAACTTTAGCGTAAAGAACGAGGTGTCGAGGAGGAGGCAAATTTCTTCATATACGTAATAATTTCTGTTCGTTTTAAGTTTTAATGTTGCTCCTTACTTTCAGTTGAAAAACTTCTTTTTTTATCTAATTTCTGATCATTTTTTAAACAATCCCAGGAAATCTGGCCCCAGTTCCACGGAGAAATACCCTCCCCACGGATATATTCCCTAGACAATTCAATCCCGGTGAAAATTTACCCAGAACAATTACCCTTAACAACTCCACGCGTAAAATTGATACGGAAAACAGAAAGCAAGGCATATAAGAAGAATTTTGTATAGGAATTCTTGCAAATTCCCCCAGTGTATGATTTCCCCTGACAAGTTCACCCCCTGGAATTTTCCTCCCCATGAAAAAATTTCACCGTGGAAAAACCTCCAGCAGAAAATTCATCCCCCCACCACCCTAAATTCATGCATGCTTCCCAATAACAAATAGTATGAGTAAACAATGGGCAAATCTTATAACTGAAAGACCTTACCCCTGTGGCTGTGGAGGAGGACTCATGTTATATCTAAAGGCATAGTTATTGGGTTTGTCAACTATTATGAACAATACGGCTATATCAAAATCTTGATCAGACGATTTTGGGAAAAAAGGACGGAGGAGGGGGTGAAGTTGTCCTCTAATTTTTTGGTCACTTAAAAAAGGCACTAGAAGTTTTAATTTCCGTTCGAATTAGCCATCTCACGATATTCTTGGACGATATTATAGGCAATCGATGCGATTGCCGCTGAAAAAAAAAACAAACAAAAAAACAAATAAACACGCACCCGTGATCTTTCTTCTGGAAAAAAAATACGAAATTCCACATTTTCGCAGATAGGAGTTTGAAGCCTCTACAGAAGGGTTTTCTGATAAGTTCAATCTGATGATGTGATTATCATTAAGATTCTATGACTTTTAGTGGGTGTTTCTCCCTTTTTTTCAAAAATAATGCAAATTTTCTCAGGCTACTAGCCATTAATGGGTAAGACTAAACTTAATGAAAACTTGTATATTTCAAATCAGCATAACAAGCCAATTCTTTTCATATGTCTATTGATATCAAATTCCGTTTTTTAGAGTTTCGGTTACGATTGAGCCGGGTCACTCCTTTCTTAGAGTTTGTTACCACAAATTGTTTGATTATCCGTCGATCAATAAACATATTACAAACTTTGTCCATAAACAAAGCTTCGCAAATACAAAGCTATTTTACCATCAGTCCCGCTTAAAATGCAGCATGTGCAAGGAATGTGGATGATTGTAATACCAGGCCACAATTTATCTCCCCCCCCTCCCCCAGCTGAAATTTACAGTCTTCAAAAATTTTGTCAAAACTAAGAGTAGTGTGCATGTATAAAATTTGAGGAGAGGTTGCAGAATACGACCAAACAGTCTATATTATGGACCTATAATACGACCAAATATGTTATATTATGGTCCTATAATGCGAACATGACTTGTCACACAGGTTTTTCTAGGGTCAATACCCAAAACTAAAGAGATTTCGACCAATCAGAGAGAACGAATACAGAGGGTACTCTATATACGGTAACTCGATTATCATAGCTATGGGGTCATAGAAAGCAATAATGTTTCTACTAATGATACAGCCACGCCGGACGTGTTTCTGACTCAAAACTTGTCAAACAGATTAATAACCTCTAGCTTAAAGGTATCTTGCATATTTTCAGGTTTGCTTAGGAATACGTCTCGGGTAATTACAGAACGAGGAAAGAAATGCAGTCACAGTTGTTTTAACTTGTAACATTACGACGAATATAGGTTTGAAGTCAAGATGGGAATAATGCGAATATTATGAAAGTGGTAAAAAGGGTTCAATTTGCGAAAAGGTATTACATTTGCGTAAGTCTGCTCTGAATGATCTTAATTGGTGATTGAATAATAGGGGTGAAACAGAGCTCGATAATATTTTTAATTGGATTGTATGAAGGTGGTAAAAAAAGGTTCAATTTACGAAAAGGTATGCCATTTGCATAAGTCTGCTCTGAATGATCTTAATTGGTGATTGAATAATAGGGGTGAAACAGAGCTCGATAATATTTTTAATTGGATTGTATGAAGGTGTTAAAAAAAAGTTAAAAGTGCGTAACAGTTAAGGTAAGTCTGAAGGGGTGGTAAGTCTTACGGAACTTGACATAAATGTTAGAATGGCATCATATGTATCAGTCTATGGAAACGGTTAGCGATGAGAAGAAGATCTTGCGACTTAACCTGGTCATACTCCTTGCCTGTGTTCTATATAATACACAAGTTCATAATGATAGATGGGGGCAATATATAATATTCTCTAGCAATGGAGTATGCTAAAAAGTTGATATTAATAGAGTCATAGGCGCCAAGATAACCTAGTGACTTGACCTAGCTTTACTTCTCGGTGTGTTCTGTATAATATACAAGTACTATTTGAGTAGTGTTGTCAATATAAATATGATTTAGTATTGTAGCACTAAAAAATTGAAACTAATAAAGATTTAGATGCCAAGAAAAGAATTTTAAAAAGAAATTCAGAAAAATCCTTAGAAATCCTTAGAAATCAACTAGTGTGATGATTATGGGTTTGAACCATCAAGGACCGCAACCACCGATGACCCTGACCACCAAGGACATCAACCTCTAAGGGTCCCCTATCCCCAACCCCTAAGGGTTGGGGATAGGGGACCTCCATCCAACTTTTTGGGCCCCTCCCTCCATTTTACATACTTTTTTTTAAGTTTTTCCTTTTTTTGAACTTTTTATTATTTTTTTAACTTGGTAATTTTTTTCAACTTTTTTTACATGTCATACAATGACATAAAACATACTTAAAACATAAAAAATTCATATTCACATAAACGTAATAAGTGTCATGACAAGAGAAAACATGTTGAATCATTTCATGGATAGAATTCTAAACATTCAATTTTTTATGATGATATTAACAAACATGTAATATTTTACAAGCTAAGTTACGTAACCATTTCCACGCTCCATTTGCATGCAATAGATACCAAGAATTTTATGACTCCTCCAAACAGTGAATTCTACAGTTTCATGACTCCTCCCCCAATGAATTCAGAAGGAAACAGTAATAGTTTCCAGGATGATAGGACTATATGACACAGAATTTATTGGTTTGAAAAAATATTCTTGTGGTGTTATATTTGAATGTGCATTTTTATTATTGTCTATGGAACTCGAAGAAATTGACTGTTATCATTGGATAGTGAACTATAATTTGTTTGAGTTTGAAAAAGCTTCTGGAGCAGTACATTACGTCGTATAAACAGACTGGGATTCTTCAATAGAGTGATTACACCACATAATAAAAGTGGTCACGGACTGAGAAATGTTCAAGAAGAAGTCAGTGAAATTTGCAGCTTTTTCGGGGTTGAAGCACTATACGTAAAGGTTAACGTACCTAGAGATAAAGTTTTTATTCGAAACTGTGACCCTGGGATTCCACATTTCAATTTAGAAGAATTTAAGTGTCCTAAATTCGAAGGGACTTATCACCGTCCTGAAGACAAGGTTAGGTTCTTCGCGCAGTGGTTACCTAGGGACATACCTGATCGCGTTAAGTGCATAAGAAACGGTATAAACTATTCTATATCGTGGGATCCTCGTTTGTGGATGTTTAACAGTGAACTTTAAGTATTATTTTTATGTAAATATTTTTTTTTCAAAAAAAATCTATTTCAATATGTTTAAGCAATAAATATCTTTAAGCTTAACCTGTCTTTATTCTTTAGAATAGTTCTATTCACTCAAGAAATTATGAAGAAATTGTAAGTAAGTAACAAACTCATTCTTAGATTCACCTCTTGGATACACATTACGGAAATTTCGTTCAAGAAATTATGAGAAAATTGTAAGTAAGCAACAAACTCTTTCTTGAATTCACCTCCTGGATACACAATACGGAAATTTAATTGAAGAAATTATTAAAAAATTATAAGTAAATAACAAACTCTTTCTTGAATTCACCTCTTAGATACACAGTACAGAAATTTCATTAAAGAAATTATGAAAAAATTGTAAGTATATAACAAACTCTTTCGTGAATTCGCCTCTAGGATACACAATACAAAAATATCATTCAAGAAATTAGGAAAAAATTGTAAGTAAGTAACAAACTCTTTCTTGAATTCGCCTCTAGGATACACAATACAGACATTTTATTCAAGAAATTATGAAAAAATTGCAAGTAAGTAACAAACTCTATCTTGAATTCACCTCTTGGATACACAATACAGACATTTCATTCAAGAAATTATGAAAAAATTGTAAGTAACAAATTTATTCTTGTATTCACCTCTTGGATACACAACACAGAATTGTCATTCATGGAATTATGAAAAAATTTGTAAGTAAGTAACAAATTCCTTCTTGAATTTGCCTCTTTGACACACAATACAGAAATTTTATTCATGAAATTATGAAAAAATTGTGAGTAAGTAACAAACTTTCTTGAATTCACCTCTTGAAAAATACAGGAATTTTATTCGAGGAATTATGAAAAAATTGTAAGTAAGTAACCAACTCTTTCTTGAATTGACCTCTTGGATACACAATACAGAAATTTCAATCAAGAAATTATGAAAAAATTGTAAGTAAGTAACAAACTATTTCTTAAATTCACCTCATGGATACACTATACAGAAATTTCAATCAAGAAATTATGAAAAATTGTAAGTAAGTAACAAGCTCTTTCTTGAATTCACCTCTTGTATACACAATACTGAAATTTCATTCAAGAAATTATGAACAAATTGTAAGCAAGTAATAAACTCACTCTTGAATTCACCTCTTGTATACGCAATACAGAAATTTCATTCAAGAAACTATGAAAAAATTGTAAGTAAGTAACCAACTCTTTCTTGAATTCGCCTCTTGGATACACAATACAGATATTTCATTCAAGAAATTATGAAAAAACTATAAGTAAGTAACAAACTATTTCTTGAATTCACCTCTTGGATACACAATACAGAAATGTCATTCAAGAAATTATGAAAGAATTGTAAGTAAGTAACAAACTCTTTCTTGAATTAACCTCTTGGATACACAATACAAAAATTTCATTCAAGAAATTATGAACCAATTGTAAGTATGTAACAAATTCTTTCTTAAATTCACCTCTTGGATGCACAATACACAAAATTCATTCAAGAAACTATGAAAAAATTGTAAGTAATTAACAAACCATTCTTGAATTCACCTATTGGATACACAATACAGAAATTTCATTCAAGAAACTATGAAAAAATTGTAAGTAAGTAATAAATTCTTTATTGAATTCACCTCTTGGATACACAATACAGAAATTGCATTCAAGAAATTATGAAAGTATTGTAAGTAGCAAACTCTTCCTTGAATTCACCTCTTGGATACGCAATACAGATATTCCATTCAAGAAATTATGAAAAAATTGTGTGTTGAATTTTGGTTAGAGTGGTTTTAGATGGCAGTACACCTGCTCAGGCACACAGTTATAGTGAGAGATATGCAAAAAGTTTGGTTAATTTAGGTTCACTTAGAGTGGCACACCACTCTAAGTGAACCCAGATTAACCTAACTTTTTGCTTGTCTCTCTCACTATGACTGTGTGTCTGAGCGGGTTTGCTGCCATCTATAACCACTCGAACCAAAATTCAACACACAACTTTTTCATAATTTCTTGAATGAAATTTCTGTATTGTGTATCCAAGAGGCGAATTCAAGAAAGAGTTTGTTACTTACTTACTTACAATTTTTTCATAGTTTCTTGAATGAAATTTCTGTATTGTGTATTCAAGAGGTGAATTCAAGAAAAAATTCGGTACTTACTTAGGATTTTTTTTTTATAATTTCTTGAATGAAATTTCTGTATTGTCTATCCAAGAGGTGAATTCAAGAAAGAATTCGTTACTTACTTACATTTTTTTCATAATTTCATGAATGAAATTTCTGTATTGTGTATCCAAAAGGTGAATTCAAGAAGGAGTTTGTTACTTACTTACAATTTTTTGATAATTTCTTGAATGAAATTTTTGTATTTATATCCAAGAGGTGAATTCAAGAAAGAGTTTGTAACTTACTTACAATTTTTTCATAATTTCTTGAATGAAATTTCTGTATTGTGTATCCAAGAGGTGAATTCAAGGAAGAGTTTGCTGCTTACAATTTTTTCATAATTTCTTGAATGTTATTTCCGTATTGTGTACCAAGAGATGAATTCAATAAATAGTTTATAATTTAATTACAATTTTTTCATAGTTTCTTGAATGAAATTTCCGCATTGTGTATCCAATAGATAAATTCCAAAAGGGTTTGTCACTTACTTACAATTTTTTCATAGTTTCTTGAATGAAATTTCTCTATTGTGTATCCAAGTGGTGAATTCAAGAAAGAATTTGTTACATACTTACAATTGGTTCATAATTTCTTGAATGAAATTTCTGTATTGTGTATCCAAGAGGTGAATTCAAGAAAGAGTTTGTTACATACTTACAATTCTTTGATTTTGACCGTTGACTCTAGGCAGGCATACATTTCCAAAAACTTTTGGAAAGGCATGCCCGCCTAGAGTCTCAGGCATGCTGACAAAGAAATTAAAATTGACATAAGACCGTTAGAGTGCCTGCAATGAGAGGCAAACAAGGCACGCCCTCCTATGGTCTTAAGAAGGTTGAATAAGAATTTTGAATTGAAGTTATCAAGTATTTTGCAGTACGTTGCAAAGGTTGCATCAAGACATGGCTAATTGTAGACAGAGAAAAGCCAAGAAAGATAGTCCAAGTAATTGAGAGGCAAAGTTTAAATGGCTGGGGCACGGGTAAATGGGAGGAGTATGCATGACTCTCTTAATGGAAACATACTTGTTTGTTAGTTTTTGGAAAGGCATGCCTGCCTAGAGTCTCAGGTATGCTGACCAAGAGTTCAAAAATTGACATAAGACTGTTAGATTGAACCTAACTGCGCGAAGAACCTAACCTCGTCTTCAGGACGGTGATAAGTCCCTTCAAATTTAGGACACTTAAATTCTTCTAAATTGAAATGTGGAATTCTAGGGTCACAGTTTCAAATTAAAACTTTATCTGTAGGTACGTAACCCTTTACGTATAGTGCTTCAACCCCGAAAAAGCTGCAAGTTTCACTGACTTCTTCCTGGACATTTCTCAGTTCTTGACCACTTTCATTATGTGGTGTAATCACTCTATCGTAAAATTCCAGTCTGTTTATACGACGTAATGTACTACTCCACAAGCTTTTTTTCATATCAAACATATTATAGTTCACTATCAAATGATAACAGTCAATCTCTTCGAGTTCCATAGACAATAATAAATGTGCATATTCAAATATAACACAACAGGATAATTTTTTCAAACCAATAAATTCTGTGTCATATAGTCCTATCATCCTGGAAACTATTAATGTAATGTTTAAGCAGAGAAGTACTTCATCATACTTTTATACCTTTGCTCAATGTTTGAAAGACTTATGGCAAGGAGGGTGAGTCCTAAAATCATCTGAATGTATTGTGCGAGGAGCCATAAAACCCGTAGAATTCATTGTGGGGAGGAGTCATAAGACTCTCGGTATCAATTTCATGAAAATGAAGCGTGGAAATTGTTACATAACTTAGCTTGCAAAATATTACATGTTTGTTAATATCATCATAAAAAATTGAATGTTTTGAATTCGTTCCATGAAATGATTCAACATGTTTTCTCTTGACATGACACTTATTGCGTTTATGTGAATGTGAATTTTTTATGTTTTAAGTACGTTTTATGTCATTCTAAGACATGTAAAAAAAAAGTTGAAAAAAATTACCATGTTAAAAAAATAAAAAAAAGTTTAAAAAAAACTTCAAAAAAATATAAAAAGGGTAGGGGCCCAAAAAATTGGAAGGAGGGGGCCCCTTGGAGATTGGAGATAGGGAACTCTTGGAGGTTGAGGTCCTTGGTGGTTAGGGTGATTGGTGGTTGCGGTCCTCGATGGTTCAAACCCATAATCATCATACTAGTTGATTTCGAAGGATTTTTAAGGATTGTTCTGAATGTCTTTATTAAAATTCTTTTCTTGGCATCTACTTCTTTATTAGTTTCAACTTTTTAGTATACTACAATGCTAAAGCATATTTTATACTGACAACACTGTTCAAATGGTACCTGTGTGTTATACAGAACACACCCAAGAAATAAAGCTAGGTCAAGTCACTACGTCATCTTGGCGCCTTTGACTCTATTAGTTTCAACTTTTTAGCACACTTCATTGCTAAAGAATATAATACATTGCCCCCATCCATCATTAAATACTTGTGTATTATACAGAACACAGGCAAGGAGTATGCCCAGGTTAAGTCCCAAGATCTTCTTCTCATCAACTAACCGTTTCCATAGACTGATACATATGATGCCATTCTAACATTTATGTCAAGTTGCGTAAGACTTACCACCCCCTCAGACTTACCTTAACTGGTACGCACTTTTAACCCTTTTTACCACTCTCATCTAATTTAATTAAAATTTTATCGAGCTCTGTTTCAGCCCTGTTGTTCAATCACCAATTAAGATCATTCAGAGCAGACTTACGCAAATGGAATACCTTTTCGCAAATTGAACCCTTTTTACCACCTTCATAAAATCCAATTAAAAATATTATCGAGCCCTGTTTCACCCCTATTAATCAATCACCAATTAAGATCATTCAGAGCAGACTTACGTAAATGGAATACATTTTCGCAAATTGAACCCTTTTTACCACTCTCATAATATTCGCATTATTCTCATCTTGACTTCAAACCTATATTCCTCGTAATGTTACAAGTAAAAACAATTCTGACTACATCCCTTTCCACGTTCTGTAATTACCCGCAACGTATTCCTAAGCAAACCTGAAAAGATGCAAGATATCTTTAAGCTAGAGGTTATTAATCTGTTTGACAAGTTTTGAGTCAGAAACATGTCCGGCTTGGCTGTATCATTAGTAGAAATATTATTGACAAGTCATAATCGCTTTAAAGCACCATAATATAACATGTTTGGCCGTATTATAGGTCCCTAATATAGAGTGTTTGGTTGCATTATGCAACCTGCCCTCAAATCTTATACATGCACACTACTACTAAGATTGGCCAACATAAGTCAAGCATCCGCAGAAAAAGATCCATTTTTTTATTATACCTTTTTGGTACTAAGTGGCTCATATTTCATGGTCAATTTCGATTGGCTATAATATTTTTGCTCCTGGATTCAATTCTGAAAGTGGCATTCACCTAACTCAACTGCTTTCTAAGATAGCAAGCAGTGCCTTAACTAAAGTCTTATGCAACCCATACTTTCGCAATATATCATTTTCTGTCATTTTGATAGTATGGGTCCCATCCAAAGTAAATTTCAGGGCCCCTGGCTGGTAAGATAGGATTTTTATTTCATAAAAATGGCAGTTACAAGCAGAGATTGTGTCATTCGCACTCTAAAATGGTACATAGGCCTAAAGTCTACAGGATTTTATCAGTTTGACAGTAGACTTTGAAAGGGTTTGTTTTGGTTGTTGTTTCTCCATCACCTTACTGCAAAATGCACAATCATTTTTCCATTTCCAAGAAGAATGGTTGGGCCCAACAGCTTTTGACTTCCTTCTATAAAATTTGATTTTGAATTACCACGTTTTTCACTTGTTGTTTACGTTTTGATGTACTTCTTTGTAAATGCTTGGAAATAACAGAGAGACGACTAGGGGACGGCACACAGGGCTTCCACTCTCCAATCTTAAAATTCACCGACAAGTCTTAAAAATTCGGGGAGTTCTTGGGGACAAGTCTTCAAGATTCGGGGAGTTTTCGGGGAAAAGCAAGATGGAATTTTGATGCAAAAATTTGGGAGTAAAAATTTCCTTAAATTAAAAAGGAAATTTTGACGAAAATTGGAATATTACCAATTTTTCATGCTGATTCTAGGGTTCTATGTGTTTACCCCCCCCCCCCAGAAAATTCCCCCACGAAAAACACAAAAATGTTCCCTCCAATAAAAATGCAGAAAATACTTCCCTGCTGAAAACACCCCCCGCAGAAGGCACCACGCTGGAAAATACACATCCCCCCAAGAGGAAAATACCCCTTCCGAACATACATTCATTTTCATTATTTGTTTCTACTATGCTTTCCTTTGTTTTGTTACCTCATTTTACTATGTAGTCAACGATTAATCCCCACCCCTCCTACTACCCCTGCAGTCGTCCAAGTTCCAAATTTAGTACTTATTGCAGTCTCGTTTTTAGATCAGCCCGTCTAATGCCTGGACATGATAGCTATTGGCTATTAATCATACAAAAGTTGCTTATTCTTTTTCATCACACTAACATTATTTGATAGTACAGCGGTTTGTGATAAATAAGTCCAAAATTGATATACAACTTCACAAGAAAACAATATGAGCCTAATAACCACATTTTTACTTTAAGCTGTAATGTAAATTTTTTTTATAAGTAATATTTTTTGGGAGACTTCCGTTATATCTTCTATTCCCCAACCTTGTACATAGTAGTAGAAGGGGGGGTTCTACTCCCATTGCCAACCCTTGCTGCCACCTATAACTTTTTTTTACATAATTCATGGATGGTTATGTGTGTTGGTCGATTTATTTGATGTTTTATGGTTTTTGTCAGTGAGAATGAAAAAACAGGAACTTTGTCACATTTATGTCTGTTTTCATGGATGGTTATGTGTGTTGGTCGATTTATTTGATGTTTTTATGGTCTTTGTCAGTGAGAATTTGAAAAACAGGAATTTTGTCACTTTCATGGACTATAGAGTCATTGAGGAAAACACGTGGTTAATGGGGTCAATGTTATTGTTGTTGTTTTGGGCACGCGATAGAGTCATTAGGGAGAACACGTGGTTAATGGGGTCAATGTTGTTGTTGTTGTTTTGGGCACGCGATAGAGTCATAAGGGGGAACACGTGGTTAATGGGGTCAATGTTATTGTTGTTGTTTTGGGCACGCTCTCAGCGAATGCCAAGGTCAATGTTGTTGTTGTTGTTGTTTTGGGCACGCTCGAGCCAAATGTTATAAGTTTCCGGGGAACACCTGTGCTGTCAGTCATTAATCAAATTGTTTCCAGGGAATGTCTGACAGATGACGTCAAGTTAATTAATGTCTTTGATGCATTTCCAAAGAGAATTGTCTCCGGGACAAAGTTTAGATCACACGTGACAGATGATGTCATGATTGATTGATTGACACGAAAGGGGAATTAATTTGTTGTTCCAAAGAGAATTGATTCACGAAAGGGGAATTAATTTGGAGTTCTAACAAGAGAATCGTTTCCGATGCAAAGTTTAGATCTTAGCGATGAATTGTTTTAGCACGGGAATCAGGTTTCCAAATAATTGAAACGTGAAAGCACAGGGATGCCAAACAAAAGGAACACGCTGAATTACGTTTAGGGATTATTTGGGCGAAACCGTTTTAGCCATTTTATGGAATTATTTCGGCGAAACAGTTAGAGACATTATAAAATATGATTTTTGAAGAGATTTTAGAAGAGAATTTAATGGTGAAACTCTGTGGTCGTCATAATACACAAGTTCCATTTGAACAGTGTTGTGAGATCCTCTACCACAACCCCAAAGGGCTCCGATCCCCCTACCCCAACCCCAAAGGGTTCCGATCCCTCTACCCCAACCCCAAAGGTCCACCGGGCTCCAAAGGACCAATCGGCCCTCAAGTGCCGCCCTGACCCCTAAACACCCTCCCCAGGCTTCCAAAGGCCCTCCCTCGGTCCCCAAAGGTCCCCCGGGCTCCCAAAAGGCCAATCGGTGCTCAAGGGCCCCCTCAGACCCCCAAACGCCCTCCCTGGGCCCCAAAGGCCCTCCCCCGGTCCCCAAAGGTCCCCTGGGCTCCCAAAAGACCAATCGGCCCTCAAGTGCCGCCCATACCCCCAAACGCCCTCCCTGGGCCCCAAAGGCCCTCCTCCGGTCCCTAAAGGTCCCCTGGGCTCCCAAAAGACCAATCGGCCCTCAAGTGCCGCCCAGACCCCTAAACACCCTCCCCAGGCTCCCAAAGGCCCTCCCTCGGTCCCCAAAGGTCCCCCGGGCCCCCAAAAGATCAATCGGTGCTCAAGGGCCCCCTCAGACCCCCAAACGCCCTCCCTGGGCCCCAAAGGCCCTCCCCCGGTCCCCAAAGGTCCCCTGGGCTCCCAAAAGACCAATCGGCCCTCAAGTGCCGCCCAGACCCCTAAACACCCTCCCCAGGCTCCCAAAGGCCCTCCCTCGGTCCCCAAAGGTCCCCCGGGCCCCCAAAGACCAATCGGTGCTCAAGGGCCCCCGGATCCCCAAAGACCTCCCCGGCCACCCCCCCCCCCCCCAAAGAGTCCCCTCTCCATTTTTTTAATACTTTTTTATGGCTTTATTATATCTTTTCTGAACAAGTTCCTTTCATAATGTCATTCCTAAAACCATTTTCCAACCTCAAAGAGTCCCCTCCCCATTTGGTAAATACTTTCTTGAATTTTTTTAACATGGTATTTTTTTTTTTAACTTTTTTACGGATCTTAAAATGATATGAACACAAAAAAACTCACACACACACACACGCACAAAAACTTACACACACACACAAAACTTACACACACACACGAAAACTTACACACACACGCAAAACTTACACACACAAAACTTACACACACACACACACACACAAACTTACACACACACACAAAAACTTACACACACAAAAACTTACACACACACACAAACTTACTCACACACACAAAAACTTACACCCACGCAAAAGCTTGCACACACAAAAACTTACACACACACACACACACACACAAAAACTTACACCCACATGCAAAAACTTACATGCACACAAAAACTTACACACACACACAAAACTTACACACACACACGAAAACTTACACACACACGCCAAAACTTACACACACACAAAAACTTACACACACACACACACACACACACACACAAAAAAAAACTTACACACACACAAAACTTACACCCACACGCAAAAACTTACATGCACACAAAAACTTACATGCACACAAAACTTACACACACACAAAAACTTACACACACACACACACAAAAAAACTTACACACACGCACAAAAACTTACACACACACAAACTACACACACACACACACACACACACACACACACACACACACACACACACACACACACACACACACACACACACACACACACACACACACACACACACACACACACACACACACACACACAAAACTTACACACACACGCGAAAACTTACACACACACACGAAAACTTACACACACACGCCAAAACTTACACACACACAAAAACTTACACACGCACACACACACACACACAAAAACTTACACATCCACACGAAAACTTACATGCACACAAAAACTTACACCCACACGCAAAAACTTACATGCACACAAAAACTTACATGCACACAAAAACTTACACACACACACACACAAACTTACACACACACACACACAAAAACTTACATTTAAAGTTCAATTCTAAATTTTTTCCATAGAAGATAGGAATGGCTATACTATGATTGTGATTATTTACCATGAAGATAAAAAGTTTCACTCTATTTCTAATTTTTCTTAGTTTCACTCTATAAAGTTTCACTCTATTTCTAATTTTTCGTGCATCCACAAGAACTGCCACCGACTCAGGCAGCAGTGAAGTGCCACTCGCTACGTGTCTACTGCCAAATTCAAATCTGGCTCGGGAACCCAGTAGACCCTTTACGCCTGGGATGGAAACTGCAGGATAACGAAGTTTTTGCGCCAATAAAAACAGATATCCCTGCCACTCCGTCTCAGCTGCTGAAAATTATCAAATACTCGTGTCGTATTGACGGCTGTGATAGTGAAAAGTGTACCTGTAAGAAAAACGGACTTGAGTGTACTATAGCCTGCCGTACCTGTAAGGGAAGCTCGTGCAACAATTCGAAGTTTCAAGAAGAAGAACTTAGTGAAGAAGAATAACAGTTAACTGTGATGATGAAAAATCTAGTTCCTACATTTTGATGATGTGCAATTTTTATATATTTGAAAAATAAGATAAAAGCTTTTCTCTGAACACATTAAGTTAGAACCTACCTTGTCTCATGGTGTTTGGCGCTGAGGTGTTTCGTCATTCCTGTTTATTGTTGTTTAGTCTTTTTTTTTTCTAAGCCTTTCGTTTACATAGCCAAATAGACTACAAGAACGACAAACTTATTCCGTAGTAGACCTTGATAAACGCTGGTAAGAGTTTTTTTCCCCAAAGACACAGTTTTTTCCCCATTTTTTTTTTTTTTTTTTTGCTGATAAATATTTTTCTTTTGGTCAGGTAACGAAATGAGTATCAGAAATGAATTCAGAGCCAAAAGCTGATCTAAAAAGATGTGTAAAACATTATAGTTTACGTTTTTAATTTTTTTTCCCCGGTTTTTGAGAAAATAAATAAAAAAACATTAAAAAAAACAATTTCGCATCGAGCTAGAGATTTAGATTTTTGATATGTTGTTAAGCATTTTTTTTTCGGTCCGGATGGTGAAGAAACCATTTCTGTACCAATTTTTTCCTGGTCAAAACTTATTTTTCTCCTACTATAAAAGTGACGAACCAGGATGAAAATCTCAACATTTTCCTGGAGCTACTTCAGTCTGCATATTATTTCATTTAATTACATTTAAAACGGATGAGCTTTTCATTTCTTACCTAAGAAAATAGCAGGCACTTCATTTTTCTTCATACCGAATAAACCATTAAGTGTTTTTGTTTAATTGTAATTGAAGTGTTCTCATGTGAAGTGTTCATCATGTATTTTTCAATTTGATAAAATTACTCATTTTAGATGCAGTTTATAATTTGACTGATATTAGGTATTTATCAGTTTATAATTTGGAATGAATCCCCAAAAGAAAAATGAATAATATCCAAAAGAGCAGACAAAAGCAATAAAAAAGCAGCAGTTCAGCCTTAGCCTACATGACCTATATTCTATAAAGAAGCTAAAAAAAAAAAACTTTAAAATGTATTTTTTTTAATTGTTATTAAAAACCAGTTTTTAATACAAGAAGGCTTTTTAGGAATCCAAAAGAGCAAAAAAAAACAATCAATATCAAAGCCGCCCATTTCAACTGTTTTAAAGGTGACGAAACATATATAGACAAAGGGCATTATGAAAAAATTAAGCTTCTAAGTTCAAAGTTATGTTCAAAGTTTTTACCCAGATAACTGACGAATTTTGTGATACGGTATTTGAAGTTTTGTATGCAGTATTGCTCGATGAAAAAACTACTAATTTTGATAATTATTTATGTTAAGAATACATAGCTAATAGATACTTCAACTACTCGTATTATGCAAGGGTTCTGAAACGCCACAGCCATTTCGTTTCTACCAGATTTCTACTTCTCTTGATGAATAACGAAGTAGACCAGTTTCCAGCCAGCGACTTGTGAATTTTTGAACTCATGAATAGGCTCGAATCTGTTGTAAATTTAAGCTGTGATTTGAGAAAGACTGATGAAAACATTAATGTTTGCGGTCAACATTGATTGCGCCGGCGGCGCGCCGCCGACATCTTACCGGCGGCGCGGCGTGCTGTTTTTGGCCCCGTCACCGCCGGTCTTCCCTCATCGGAACGGCGCCGGGATCTAAGTAGAACAGTCCAGCAACTATGTCTTTAGAGATATTAGGCATGTTAACCCCCACAGCTATGCAACTGGCCCATAATGCTTTAAACTAAATGCTGCTTTAAAATAAATAAAAAGGCATTGTGTTTATGGTTGCCAATAAGACACCTCAGCAATATGTCAAGAACGACTGGGGGTATTAAGTTTGAAACTTTTGGGGATACTACTATTACTACTTCTGCTCTTACAATTTTAATAAATAAAAAGAGTGTAAGTGTATCCAGGTTGTCAAAGAGCATAGGTAGAATCTTTTGGAAATGATATTAAGTTTTATTTTTCAGGTCAAATTCAGAAGCTATAAAATTAAATTAAAAGTACTGTTTAATTAATGATTAAAAATTGTTAAAAAAGTTTCTCCAATATACAAAGAGCAGCCCATCGTATGGATTCTTATAGTAAAAGACTGAAAATATGTAAACTATTATTTTTTCCATGAAAAAGACTATGTCAATAAAAAACGAACAGAAATTAATTTAAAACCTTTTTCCACAAAACAAGGTTTTCAAAGAAAATTAAAGAGCTCCATTAACCCAAGAATGAGCAGAAATAAAGTCAAATAATCTTCCAAGCGTAAAACTGCCACAGATCACTATCAACAAATAAACGAAACTCAAAACGAACAGAAATTACAATAAATAGCTGAGTAAAACTCAAAACGAGCAAAAATTAACGTAAGAAGGGCTGATATCCCCCGTGCATTCTCAAAACCAGAATATAATTTGCGCTTTACTGAAAACAAAATACGTTTTAAATGTTTTCACTTCTCTTACTTTCATAAAAAAATTTATCAAAACTTTAAGGAAAAAATATCAGTATGTGCCAACCACAGTATATATAATAGAAGTATGATCTTTCCCTATCTCATCCATTATAAAAACCCGGACCGAGGTGCGATTGCTCCAGAGAATGTATAAACCGGTATAAACATAAGCGACATTAGATCTTTTCACGGGTAGACAAGTCAGATCTCTCTTGAACGCGAAACTTGGCTTCAACGATGGAACACTAATTTTGAAGAAACCAATTTTAAATTAATTTATTCCAATACATACATGAAAATCGGTAATTAGTAGTGCAATGTTATTATTAGATGTTTTTAGGAATTAAAAAAAAGGTTTCGAAGTCTCAAGTTGGTTTCAAAGGCATTTTGAGAAAGTTTCTGCCAAAATACGTGTTCCAGGGTAGTTGAACCGCTGATGGCAGATCAAATGAGAGGAGCTGTTTGTACGCACAGATATATATATATATATATATATATATATATATATATATATATATATATATATATATATATATATATATATATATATATATATATATATATATATATATATATATATATATATATATATATATATATATATATATACATATATATATATATATATATATATATATATATATATATATATATATATATATATATATATATATATATATATATATATATATATACATATATATATATATATATATATATATATATATATATATATATATATATATATATATATATATATATATATATATATATATATATATATATATATATATATATATATATACTATGAAAACTTTACGAAAAAGAAAGTTTTTTTTAAAGAAAAGTAAAGGCCATATTAAACTTAAGATGAGTAGAAATAGAAGCCTACAATAACTCAAACTCAAAACAACCAGAAATTATTATTAAAGAATAAAAAAGGAAAGGAGAATAATTGGTATGGCTGTAACACTGCATATTAATTTATATAAATGTATATATAGTGGGCTGTGATAATGCAAAAGGTAAATATAACATTGGTTTAAGAATGGAAAGAAAGACAAAGAATGAATTTACAACGATAATCAGGTTAAAAATAAGTTTTATTTGAACAATGCCATAAAGCGACATTTGATTATGATATTTGGTGCTTCGCATTGATATTTCAGTTTTAAAAGTTTTATCAATTTTTTCTCAAAGGGAAATTACGTGGTGGGCATGAATGTAGACTTGCAGCTAAAGTCACTATAGTCACTTCCACTTTTCACATATGTTTATTGATATTGGTTTGATTTTTATTGTCTGTAGTACTGTGGCAACTTTTAACACAGCAACCAATAATTAGAACCCAAGTCCTAAAATTTGTCTCAATCAGGAACCCTTATCGCTATCTAAATTCACAAAGTGCAAAGATTTTCAAACAGAGGTGTTTATTGTTTAAAGTTCAGGAAAAGTCTGCCCATTTCATACGAAAACATTGATTGAAAACGAAACTAGTCTTATCTAGAAAATAAATATCGTTGAAAATAAATATCACGACGTGAAAAAAAATGACAAACCATCCAGTGGCACATCCAGAAGGGGGGGGGGGCGAGGGGTTCCCCCCCCAAAGTAGTCTAAAGTAGTGTAATTTACTTTATTAACGCAAGTTTGCATTAATTAAACTTGCTCCTAACGTAAGTTTATCGGATCAACCTATTTTGCCCCCCCCTAAAAAATCCTGGATCCTCCCCTGAAACCACCACACCTATTCCACCAGTTATTAGAGGAAACAAAATTTCCTTATTTTCACAAAGTTCATCAACCCCCCGCCCCCTTTTTTATAAAATCCTACATAGGCCAATCAGTTGAGTCCACTGTATATAAATAATAGATTAAGTCATAGTTTGTATATAAATTAAGTCATACCTGTTAGATGGGACACTTGCAAACCACTTGGCCGGCTCACCAAGTTTATTTCTGCTTTTGCAATTACGAATAATGCACTTTGTAACCATTTCTCATTGATTGACGCATACACACTAACCCATAAGTGCAGAAATAAGTGGGAGGAGCTTTTTGTTCGCACCGAGAATGATGAGCCAGAAATCATCTGCGGTAAACTTACTGCCTTATTATATAAACTGTGGTGCCAACTAAACTTAAAGGAATAAATATCAGTATATGTCAATTAAACTGACAATCCACGGTCATTTATTTATTTATTTTTTTTTTCAGTAAAGCCCAAATTATGTTCTGGTCTTGAGATAGCATGGGGTTATCAGCCCTACTCATGTTACTTTTTGCTCGTTTTGAGTTTGACTCAGCTATTGTAATTTCTGTTCGTTTTGAGTTTCGTTTATTTATTGATAGTGATTTGTGGTAGTTTTGCACTTGGAAGATTATTTGACTTTATTTCTGCTAATTCTTGGCTTAATGGAGCTCTTTATTTTTCTTTGAAAAACTTGTTTAGTGGATTTTTTTTTACATTAATTCTTTAAAAACGACTGCTGAAAAACAAGGGTCGTTTATTTAGAACAATAGGTAACTTTTTTTAAAGTGCCGAAAAACTGTAGCGTGAAGACCGAGGCGTTGAAAAGGGGGCAGCCCCCCTCATATACATAATAATTTCTGTTCGTTTTAAGTTTCACCATTCCTTTCAGGGGGAATACTTCTGATTATAGTTTCTTTATATATCACCTCATGGCATGGGCGACCATAAGATTAATTTCAAAGGGGGGCTTACTTGGTCTAATTGGCACTTCCAATGCTGTATAACAGAAATCTCAATACAAAAATATAAAACATAAGGCAGCATCATTCATCCAGGGGGAGGGCTGGAGCCCCCCCTCCATATGGGTGCCCATACCTCATGGGTACTCTCGCAATGTAAGTCAAAGTTGACGGCATATTTCTACTCAAATCACCTTTTATTAAGTTGTTTTCCTTAATTATACGAACTTTCTTGTATACTAATAACTGTGCTAATTACTAATAAAAAAACATACATATTTAGGATCACCACAAAAAGCTGATTCTTTAATTTAATGTTATCAATAGTTAGGCTCTCATACTTTCGTTACTGACAAGGATCGTTATTTACTTACCATTCATTACTATGAAGAATTTGATTTTTGTTGCTCTAACCAAATCATATAGAAAAAGTGTTTGTGGAAAACTACAAAGGGATCATTGAGTCACAAATTAGAACTTATGTTTATCTTATTTAAGGGTCAAAATCTATTGGCAGGCAGCCAACAATGGGGTAGCATACATTTCTTGCCATGGTTTTTCCCTATTCTGCTCTCTTTCCATTGGTTTCCTTATAATCACTTTATAATCCCAAATTTCCAGGGGGCAATGGCCTCCCTGCTCCCTCCTGCTGGTACCCATGCAACATAACCCTAAACATTTTCCAAAATTTCACCTTAATACCCTTAGCCTTTTTGGATACACCCAAGATCAAACATGTCCCCTTTTCCCAAAGACTAATCCTGCCTCAAAAAATGGACAAGTTACATAATTTACATTCCTTGCTAGAACACAATCGAAACACGGTTTGTTGCATAATTGTAGTCAAAAGGGCACATCAGCAATATCTCAGGAACAGCTGAGGGCGTGTTCCAGGTCTCAAAAAAGGGCTAGGGTATTAAGGTAAAACTTTCAGGAAATATAGAACAAAATAAAAACACACCATGTGCCTACCAATTGTCAAAAGGCGTATTAGCAATATCTCAGGAACGGTTGAGGGTATTAAGTTGAGACTTTCAGGGATTGTTGAAAAATGATCGAAGGGCAACCAACCCCTCCCCTCACCCTTTTTCGATAGCCTCCAACACTGATCGAAATTTAAAAATAGCAATATTGTTAAAAATTTTCAAAAGCTCTCATAAATGTGCCTCCGGGGATACTATGCCCCCCACAGCCCCCGGAACACGGTTTGTAAATTTTTCACTTGCCCATTTTTTACAAGCCGGATTTATCATTGAGAAAGGGGGGGGGGGAATGTTTGATCCTCGTTGTGTCCGAAATGGCCATGGGCATTAAGGTAAAACGTCATATAATGTTCGGGGAGTGTGTCGAACTAAACCAAAAGACATTATATGCATCCAGGTTATCACTATTGTAAATATTGACTGCATTGTAACTTTGACTACTTGTGACTTCAACTCAAAACATTGGAGTTCAAAATTATCAAAGGCAATCCCCCCCCCCAAACTTGTTTTTAGCTGGCCTCTCCCTAAAGACATCTAATAAAATTATGAGATAGCTAATTTGTTCAAAATACTCTAATGATCAAATAACTATGCCTTTGGAGATTACATAACTCCCAACTTCCCTTGAGACAAGTGGTGTAAACTAGGAAAGTTGCCCATTGTTTACATGTTGGGTTTGTTATTGGGAAAGAGGGGCATGCTTGCTTCCGTGTCTCAAAATGCTTAGGGTATTAATTTAAAACTTTCAGGAAATGTTGAGGGGGATGTTAAACAAAATCAAACGCACTATTTGCATGAGGGTTGTCAAAAAGGCGTATCAGTAACATCTCAGGAACGGCTGAGGATATTAAACTGAAACTTTCAGGGCATGTTAAGGCAGGATGTCGGAAAGTCATTGGAGGGCAACCACTTCTCCTCTCCCTGTTTAGATACCCACCCTTCAACACCAACCAAAATTTTGAAATAGCAATCTTGTTCAAAATAGTCTAAAGGTCTAATAAATATTCCTCCAGGAATACCATGCCCCATGCACCCCCACGGATATATGTAGTAAATTATGCAATTTGCCCATTGTTTACACATAGGATTTATTATTGGAAAAAGTAGAAATGTTTTGTGTCCGAAAATGTTTGTGTCCGAAAAGGCTACGGATACTAAGGTAAAACATCAAGGAATATTGAGGGAGGTGTGAAACTAAATAAAATGATGCTATGGGCATCTAGGTTATCAAGAAGGGAAATTTGCAATATTTTAAAAACAGTAAAGGATATTAACTGGAATTATCGCTACTGTGACTGAAAACGCGACTAATTGCCACTGCAAGTACTTGCAACTGTGACAACTGGCAACCCCGACTCAAAACATGGTAGTAAAAAATGACATATGGGTAACCAGACATCCTCCTACACACTTTTCAGCTGTCCTTCCTCCAAAGATATTCAATCAAATTTTGAGATACTTCATTCTGCTCAAAATAGTTTAATGGTCAAAAAACTATTTCTCACGGGATTACATGAGTAGTGACAGTGTATACAGTACAAAACTAGATGGTATAAAGCGACCAAAACCTCCCATATTATGGATCTATAAAGCGAACAAACACGTTTTAGAACTAGGGACGAAATTGCAAAAAGCGACCAATCCTTTTATATTATAGACCTATAAAGTGATCAAACACGTTTTGGAACTAGGAGTGAGATTGTATAATGCAATCAGACTGGTTTAGAGGATATGTGCTTTAGGGAGTTCGTTCATCCATCATCATAACAAGTTTTTTTTTCTTTCCTGGTTCAATATTCAAAATTCCTTAAATTACATGTTCAAAGGATGGTCTCATTCTAGAAAATTGATCTTTCTTTATATTGGGTGAGGGGGGTGTGGAAAAGTATTTACTCAATATAATGCTAGGAGGGGGAATTAAGTTTTGAGGGGGGTGAAAAATTGATATAGTCTTTTAACTCTATAAAATAATGGATATTTCACATGGAAAATAAACCCTTTTTTCTATAGATTATTGAATTAGCACCACCATCACCATCAATTCATGAAGCATCTATTTTTAGTGGACCTGAACTAATCATTGTACCACCAACTATGGAGTTTAGGGATGAGGATACTCTAGTTGTTGATAACATGGAGTGGCATAGAGGTTTTCTAAGTGATTGTTTTTGGGACATGACCAGCCTAGATGATCTAACTTGTGACATAGACATGGTGGAGGACCCGGAATGGACAGATAGATTTATGAGAGAGCATTTAGGTGATGTTAGTAGTAGTAGTAGTGCATCTAAACCGGGTCCTCATAAAGAAATTCCGTCACAAGACAATACAGGCTGGCTTGATCAGCTATCCTCAAACACCCTGGAAGACATATTAAGTAACCTGGGCGATTTCACACCACCTTTAACTAATGCGATTGAATAGACTGGGGTGGTGCTATTGACGATTCTATGCCCCCTCCCTCCATTCTGGTTTATGATACCAGTAGTAGTACTAGTAATGATACAACATCAACACAAGTATCCCCACTTCCAGATTTTTTTTCTTTCCAACTCTGCCTTGCACCATATAAAAGTCTACAGTGCCAAATTCGGTGACCCATTTAACTCTTTAGAGTCAGGGGATATAATAACACACCCCGTGGACATTACTTATTTATATGTTAACAAGATTCGAGCCCGTCTTGAACAACAGATGGGGGTGTGGGGGGTGGGGGTCAGTTTAAAAGCATCAATAGCACTAAAAATATTTTTCTTAAATGAAAATGCGAGCGAGCTATATTCGAAATACTTGCACACAGAGATGTTGGCAATTCACCCGAATTTATCAAATTATGAGGAGATTTTTTTTTAGATTGGGTTAATAGCATTCAAACCAAACTGGATAATTATAACGAGGGGGTAGCGGGTCGGTAGTTTTATTTATTGAGAGTTTAAATGTTAATATTTGTAGATTTCAAAAAGATTTTATTTTAAGAGGTGGTGGGGAGGGACAGGGTTCTATAGTTTTAAAATATCATTCAGATTTGGATGGCTGTAGGGGGATACAACGAATCTGTTTCGATGCGAGGCAACAGTGTTTCAAGTATGTATTTTTGATTGCCACCTATAGACCCTTTTTGAAGGATGCCTCCAAGAAAAAGTTGGACAAATTAGCAGTTAATGGGATGGAGGGTTCAAAGTTCCCCGTAGTAGATTTTAATTGTTTAAATGGTCAATTTCCCGTGACATTAAAGGAAATAGATATTTTTGAGCGGGCTAATGCATATTTAAAGATTTTTGTCACGGTGTTGCAGTATGAAACAGAATTTGAGGAGGGTCAGTATTCCGATAAGAAGGGTATAGTATTTCCAATGAGAAATCCGTCAATTGAATCAGTGGAGCATTGGGTGTGGCTACTATACACACCACCCAAAGAGCCTGATTCAATTGGACATTTTAATCCAATTACAGATATTAGTAGGGTTTTATGTGAGGGTAAAAAGCGGGATGGTGTATGTTATTACTGTCCGACATGCCTCTCAAGATTTCGCTCTGATTTAAAGTTAAAGCATCACATGAGATACTGTAAACGTCATGGATACCAGGCTGTGGAAACGGTATGCGGCGATAGAGCGATCTTACGTTTTAAGAATTTCCAAAACACGCTCCTACAGAGCAATAAGATCGCTTTAGACTGCGAAGCGAAACTCATAGACGTGTACGATTCGTCAAATCCAAATCGTGTTAAAATACACGAAGCCATAGGGGTCTCTTACGTTCATGCGCAACGAGATTCCAATAATACCATGCAAGTGCTGGATGTAGTTGAGTCGTTGGGCGGCGAAGACTGCATGCGCTCGGCATTGGTCAGTCTAATCAAAACAGCGAACGGTGCAATTTCGCGCCTTCGTTACACAAACTATCCTATGCTCCTATCACAAGATGAAAGATTGGCCATTAAAAATCGTAAAGTATGTTGGTTAGCAAGGGAGAATTTGATGATGGTGTTGGGAATGGGGGGAGGAGGAAGGTGATCGACCATGATCATTTGTGGCAGGAAATTACATGGAGAGGGAGTAACTTTAGAGGGGTTGCACATCAGTCGTGCAATTTAAACGTTAGACAGCAATATTTCGTAGCGGTTTTTATACACAATTCCAATTACGACTTAAAGTTTGTTTTACCGGCGTTGGCCCGCATTGCCAAGAATGGTGTTGTAGATAACGCATGGATAGATGGTTCTTTTTCATATAATATCATACCCAAATCATCGGAAAAGCTACTGCTGCTAGAATTCATGTGGAAAACAGTTGACAAGGGTAAGACGTGCCTGAATAAAATCCGTTTTTTAGACTCTTTCAGCTTCTTCCCCAAATCCTTAAGTCAATTGATTCAGGTACAGAAAAGTGACAATTTTGATAGCTTCCCCCTCCTTAAACAGCGCTTCCCCGATGATGAAATGTATGATTTATTAACGTGTAAGGGCATACATGCATATGATTATTACAACTCTGCCTCGAGGCTAGATAGGGTGCCATTACCGCCCATTGAAGATTTTTACAATTCTCTTACTGAGAGTGAGTGCACCAAGGGCGACTATGAATTTGCAAAGAGGGTTTGGCCAAAGGGCGGGTGTAAAAATGCGTGGGATTATTGTAAACCATACTTGGCCAGTGACGTACTTACTCTTCTAGACATTGTGTGCAAAAATACGGATAAAATCTATGGGGAATTTGGGTTGGATTTAGGGTATTATTTTTACACTCCTCATCTGGTGATGGACTTGATACTTAAAATCAGCAAAGAAGAAATAGGTCTGATCGCCGATGTGGATCAGCATCTGTTTGTAGAGAGATCAATGAGAGGTGGCTATGTTTTTCACGAGGACCGTATCATGAAAACTGATCCAACCGGACAGCACACCGATGAAAAGTCAGCCGCAGTTTTTTTGGATATGAATTCCCTTTACCCATCGGCAATGTCTCACTACTGTTTGTCGTGTGGCAATTATAAATGGCTTAACAATCCATGTGCTTCAAATTTCCCCGACATTGCTAGCGTTGAGGAGAATGCGGCACAGGGATGGTTTTTTTAAATTGACGGTGAAATACCCATGGAAATCCATGACTCGGTAAAAGACATTGTTTTTCCGTGCATAAATAGACCGATGGGTAGGGACTCTCTGAGCCCCTACAATTTATCTTTAGTAGAGGATGGGAGTATGGACTGGGTACCTTCAAAACAAAAACTAATTGCCGACCTCAACCCGAAACAGAATATCGTTGTTCATCACGTGCTATTAAAATGGATAGTGTCTAATGGTTTCAAAGTCACAAAGATTCATAGAGCCCTCCAATTTGATCAAAAGCCTTACATGAAAACGTTTATTAACACCTGTGTCAGTAAGCATTCACAAGCGAAAATGAAGGTTGAAAAAGAAGTCTATAAACTGATTTTGAACTCAGCCTTCGGTAAAATGTGCGAAAGAGTACGAAACAGAAATCGATGTGACATTGTAACCAATCCCAAAGATTGTGCTCGAATCATTGCGGATCCAAACTTCACATCGTTCACAGCCATAGACTCTGATATGGTGCTCCTATATCGCAAGAAAAGAAACATTGTTTTAAATAAAAATATTGTAGGCGGGAGTGCAATAACTGAAATATCTAAAAAACTCATATTGTCATTTTATTATAATGCATACAAGGTACAATGGCCGATTGAGGGACAAGTTCAAGTGTATTACGGGGACACTGATTCACTCCTGTTAAAAGTTAAAACTGAAAATTTATTGAATGATTTGGAAAATGGCGAGTACATTAGCTCACGAATAGACTACACCAACTGGAATGAATCCCTCTACCCAGAGCTAGTGAAACACCAGGCCCCAAATCAATTGTTAATGTTAAAATCTGAAACAGGTAGCGATCTGATATCCAGTGGTGTGTTTCTTGGGCCGAAGGTATACTGTGTGGAAACGCACAACAAGGATATCAAACAAGTTTGCAAGGGGGTACCTACACACTTTGTAAAAAATAGTTTTGACATGAGTGTGTATAGAAACTGTGTGGAACGTAGTTTAGTCCCAAGAGCGAAAGTCATGACGATTCGCTCTTTACAATTTAAAAACTACACAGTTAGAGTTGAGAAAAATGCCATTTTGGTCATATCGGACAATGTCTATGTACTTGAGGATGGTGTGAAGGTACTACCACACGGTCACTATCTAATCTCAGACCGAGTAGAATGTGTAGAGTACAGAAAACAACTCGGTCTACAAAAGTTAACTTAAATTCTATAACGCTACAAGGTGGGTGGGTGGTGGGTTTTTAAAATTCTTTTTCTCTTTTTATTACAAACAATTTTCAATGAATGCAAGGCAGAGCAATTTCTTCTACATAAATTCCACTATTTAAAGTTATTTAATGCCCCCTCCGGCCCCGGCCCTCCACAGCGGGCCCCGCGGCGCTTCCCGGCCACCCCGCGGCTCTTCCCGGCCACCGCAGCGGTCGTCCTCGGCCTTCGGCCGCCGCATCGGCCGCCCCCGGGGGACCCCATTTCAAATTTAAAATGTTGTAAATAAAAATGTGATATTATTTCAAGTGTGTGTATATTTTAATGAATGTTGTATTTTTTATAAATAAAATTAAAAAAAAGTGTATTTATTAAAGTGTTTTTTCTAGTGCTTATGTAAAATAAATGTTGTATTTTTGTTATAAATAAATAAAAAAAGTGTGTTTTTCTTGTTTAATGTGCTTTTTTCATGTTCAATGTATTGCTTATAAAGTGCTATTACTTTTATGTATAATAAAGGAAAATATGATTCTTTATTGATTTTGTTCTTCTCATTATTCCTGAACGGACTAGTAGTACTAATAGGGAAATTATTTAGTCATTAGACATCTATAGTCTATAGTTAGTTGTAGGTGAACTGTTGAAGGGAACATGTATCAATTTAAAACACCATTCAGATCGTTTCTGTGTGGGCCATCAATGTCGGGCAAAACAGCACTCTTAACTAAAATAATTAAAAATTGCGATAAAATGTTTCTGGAAAAGCCGAAAAAAATCTACTATTGTTACAGTATTTGGCAGGAGTCATACAATAAAATAAAAGCAATTGCCACGACGGGATTGGTGCAGATACAATTCATACAGGGACTTGATGTTTTCAGCATTATTGAACCAAACTCTTTGCTGATTATTGACGATTTAGCTGAATCTATTGAAGAATGGTCCCAGGAAATGCTACAACTGTTCACTGTTCGCTCTCATCATGAACAGATTTCCGTTACTCTGGTTCTACACAATCTCAACACTTGCATTGAACTGCCCCTACTATATCATCTACAGAGTTGTTCGTGATTCTAGCTCACTAATAACTCTCAATAAACAAATCTATCCAGGCGTCCCTAAATTTCTGCTCTCAGCATACAATCAGGCAACTAATAAACCCTACGGCTACATCCTATTGGATCTTAATCAAAACACATCCGAGGATCCGCGTGTAGTCACAGATATTTTCGACAATGAAATTAGAGTATATCTCCCCGTGAGCAGTAAAAAAGGCTATTAGTTGCCATCATGACACTGAAGAAACTAAATGAAAATAGACATTTATTTTCAGTTCTAAGCAATTCAAAACCATCACTTAGGAAAGCCATACTCAAACATGGTATTGACAAAGATTTCATTAATCTAATATCTGAACTTTTTTTTAAATTTGACCTAGGGCAATGTTCAACTGCCAGAAGTAGTTAAGCAACAGGCAAAGCAACATCGTTCCCTTGTACGTACATTGGCCTGTAAAAAGAAAGGAAAGAATTTTAAAAGGAAACGTCTTCTTCAGGCGGGCGGTAGCTTTTTCACACTTTTACTGCCGATAATTGCAAGACTTGTAAACAGTTTTCTCTAGATGGCTATACCCTATAAATTGACTCCAATAGAACTCGCTCTCTCACCCGTGGAACACTTTGAGAACAATCTGAGTAAATTCATTGACAACGACAATATTGAGGATCATAAAAAAACTGCTTTTACTTCAAGATGCACTTCGCCGAGTGGACAAACATAAGCCCTATCGTGCGAAGGCCAGTGGTATTGATCACAAAAAGAACCATCTCCTCAGGATTCTTCTGCTATCGCTGCTGCTGCTGGAACACAATTAAAGAAGGAGGAATTGGATTCAATTGTGTCGAGCATTGGAAATCTAATGCCGCACTCATATCGTGAACAAAGTAAACAACTCATAACATATATCATGAAAAGTGATCAAGATCATATTCAAGTTGATAGCAATGGGAAAGGGATTATAATTCAGGGCAAGAGCTATAATCTACTTGATTTAATATATGATATGGTTACAAATCGTAAAGGACTATTATCATTTGAAGCTCATCTATACAACTTTCTTAATACCTTAAACTTCCCCTAAAGCCTTATTAGCAATAGGCAAATTCTAAAAAAATTAAATGAACATGCACCCTCAACATCATTAAAATATGAACATGAAGAAGAAGAAGATTTTAACTCAATCTTGGAAAATACTAGTAAACCTAGTGGAAACACTGATTTGACAATGAAGAGCACACCACTGATAGCTAAACAAAAGCGAAAACGCATCAAGTCAATGTCATCACCATCAAGCACTAGTATACAAAAGAGTAGCAGACGTTACACTTCGTGTTTACGTTCAAAATGGCTGAAGTCCTGAAACATGTTTTTATGAAAGTATTGGTGAAGCGGGAAGTTTAAGCTCCCCCGACACTCTTTCCAAAGTCACAGGTGTTTACATTAAAAATTTACAAGACTATCTACAAAATGAAACAAGTTACACTCTGCATAGAAATGATAGGCTTCGTGCTAATCATTATCGAAAAACTAAAGCCTTTTTCCCCCTGCATATATTGCAAGCAGATCTCTTAACTCTAGATGAGATTCAAAGACCTCACAATACACCGTACAAGTACATTCTACTTGCAATCAGTGTTTATAGTCGTTATAGATATGCAATTCCATTGCGGTCAAAGAGAGGCGTTGAAGTTGCTCAGGCTATTGAAAGTATTCTCGAGCAGGATTCGTATAAAAAATTCAAACAGATCGCGGTAGTGAATTTGTTAATCCCCATGTTGCAAAAGTACTAATGAAATATAATACACTGTTCTATCATAGTCATAGTCCTATAAAGGCTGCATTGGCCGAACGATTGATAAGAACTATTCGACTTTTAATTTCAAGATATTTTACATTGAAAAACACACCTGCTTTTATTCATTATTTAGATAAAATCATGTTGATTTATAATCAACGTCATCATCGATCATTGTCCAACTCAACCCTAACGGAAGTTCATCATTCTGATCATGATACAATTGGTACTTTTCTCAAACAATATTCCTATGACACGATTGTCAAGAAGAAGAAAAAATTCAATGTTGGTGATACTGCTCGAATTAATAGGAAAACTAATGTTTTTGAAAAGGGTAATTACTTGTGGTCCACTGAACTTTTTAAAGTGGCAAAAATCCTAGACACTAAACCCATAACTTATCGTTTGCGCGATACCAAAGATGAAGAGATTCTCGGCGGCTTTTATGACTATGAACTAGAAAAATTTAAAAATAATAGTGAAATCTATCAAATTGAAAAGATATTGAAGACTCGTACTCGTAGGGGTAAGAAACAGTTACTTGTTCGGGGGCTAGGATACAACTCTGATTTTGATTCTTGGATCGGTGTTGATGATATTGACAATGCCCAATGATTTCTATGTAACATTTATGTCCAATGTTTCCGATCCTCTCTACAATGACTTGAAAAAAACAAGTGATTTTTGGACGAAACTCTCCCCCGCCATTAAATTCGATGACGGAAAGTATGAAGTGACACTTGCCGACTGTATTCTCAAAAATACCTATGACATCCCGAGAAAGGATCGTGTGTATGATATAAAAGTTATACCATTCGATTGGTCACTCTTTGTCGAGTATGAATGGGTTGAAGCACTTAAATCTAGTGAATATCCACATGTTAAATTGAAATATATAAAATTTGATAGTATGACAGATTTGTGTCGTACAATCAATTGAAAAATCTCAAATCGTAGGAATGGTACATTCCATTTTAATTATTCAATGGAGCACGATAGGATCTACATTACCTCACCTGTTGACACTGAAATGATTCATCTCAATGATAATCTGAGAGATGTTTTTGGCTTTATACAGAATATGATCAATGGGAAAAACGCAGGCACTGTTAACGGGATGGATCAAGTTATTTTCGCTGATTATCCACCTGGTTTCACCTTGGACTCTTGCATATTTCTGTATGCATCCTTTGTGGAAATATCGAGAGTTGGTAATTCAAATGTCCCCCTCCTACGTGTTCTTGAACGAAAAAAATCTCATGAACTTGTTCATCACTATAATATAAAGCATCTTCAGTATGTTCCTGTAAACACTTCATATTTGGAACTCTGTCAGTTAACACTAAGAAGTGAATTGGGTGATCCTCTAGCAAAAACAAAAGGTTTAGCAGTGATTACATGTTATTTTCGACCCATCGTCGGCCACACCACCTAAAATGAACAATAGAAGAATTCAATTTGTCTGTCCTGATATCAATTGCTATGTTGGTGCTCTGAGTCCACGTCAAATAGGTCATGGTTTGGACTACTACAAGGGGCGTACTACAATGTCTGGCTATGGTCTTGGTAGCTGGTTTGCTAGGCTATTTCGTTCTGCACTACCCCTTGCCAGAAAATATCTTGTACCTGCTACATCAAATTCTGCTGCCTCCACACTACAGGACTGGGGGTCGGGTAAAAATTTCAACGAGAGTGTTAAGGAAAATATTAGATCTTCAGCAAGAGCCGTTGGTGAGCAATTAAAATCTCAGAAAAATGGGAAGGGATTGAAAAGGATGCGTGCACGTCATCTCTACCCAGGCAGGAAGCGAAGGACATCAACAAGGACTTTGAGCAATAAAACGATGAAGACCAATAAGAAGAAAAAGAAAAATATTGTTAGATCAAAGAAGGATTTCTTCTCTTAAGATGACTTATCTCCCCCACAAGGAATCACATCCATCAATCAGTTCCTCATTGAATCTGTTCAATGCTGAAAATGTTGATGTCAGTGTCAAGTATGGCTACTATGAACAATTTCATCCCAAGCAACCCCTCTCGGAAAACATACACTTTCAAATATTTTCCAATGAAGACTGTCTCATTGATTTGTTATCAACATTTATTGATTTAAATGTTGCGGTGAAGAAAAAGTCAGATAATACAACTCCAACTGCTGCCGATGGTCTATCCTATGAAAACTGTATTCTACACAACCTGTTCAAACAAATTAATGTATTTATTAATGGAACATTGGTGAGCACTAGCAATAATTTATCCAACTATGCAAGTTACATACAATTTATGATGATGACACCAAAGGCATATAAGGAGTTGAGAGGACAGTCATTGGGCTATGAATATCGATCAGGTGTTGATACTGACGGTGAGTTGACTACTGCAGTGACCCAGGAGTATCATTTAGTTGGAAAATTAAATCATGAGATATTCAATATATCCCAATGGTTACCCCCCAATGTCAAGATTGACAAAAAGTTGCAACTAGCCCCTTCGAATTTCAGTTTGAGAAAAACACTTCCTGCAGCACCCGATGCAAAAGTCATTATCACATCGGCAATTCTTCATGTCCAAAAACAACAGGTTGTAAGCTCTGTTGCATCGGCAGTGGATAAGCTAAGAGCCAATGGCAACAACATTAAACTTCTTGTCCCCCATACAATCACCAATCAACGTCACATTGCCACTGGCTCTTGTAGTTATACCGATTCATCATTTATCAATGGAGAAATCCCATCAAAACTCGCTTTGGCCTTTGTGAGGAGTGGAAGTGCCGTTGGGTCCTGGACTACATTCCCCCATGATTTTAATTTTTTCGGTCAATCTAGCCTTGTGTGCAAAGTGAATGGTATCCCACTGTACACTCTATCATTTGACAAAAAATCCTATAGAACTCTGTATGAGTTGACCATGCAATCCCTAGATCATGACTCTCAACTATTTGAAAATAGTAATAGCCAATTCAATGTTTTCAAAAAATCATGGTGTAGTTGTTTTGGACCTGTCGGGGACCCAGGATATGAGCATAGTACGAACAGGGAATGTACGCTTAGAGTGTACATTTGCCGATGCTTTGACTGAGAGTATCACGCTAAGATCATTGAGTCAATTTGAAACCTATTGGGAAATCACACCCGACGGCAGTGGTCTAGACCTAGCACATACACAACCAATATCGCGTATTTAGTTGGATCCATACGTGTCCCAGTACAAGTCCTATTGCATACCATCGGACTTCATTGAAAAACTTCCAAGCGTTAACAATACCCTAATCATTTTTAATAGCAGTCCATCGACTTTCAAGACAGGTCATTGGCTATGCATCTTTCAAACAGCGAAGAATATTGAATTTTTTGATCCTCTTGGCCTATCATATGAATTCTACACTCCAGACATCAGCAACTTTATTGAGAGCAGTGGGAAAACTATTATTCAAAATCAAAGGAGAGTACAGGATTTAACGACTAAGACATGCGGCTTTTATGCACTACTCTTATTCATGTTCAGATGTCGTGGCTTTACCTACAAGCAGTTTCTCAACGTTTACGTCGACTATCCACGATTGAACGACTTTCTAGTTGAAAATGTACTTACAAGCGTGTTTAATATTGATTTTAGTGCCCTACGAATAAATGTTCTAAAAATATATGTGAAATTGTTTATTAATAAAAATAATGTATATACATGATAAAAAACGACTTTTCTATTCTTTAGAATCCATCTTCTACTACGCATAGGTACTTGTCGAGAACAACTAATGCAGGTAGATTATCTGAATTCACGATATACTGATCCTGATGTGCTGCTATGTCAGGGTCACATTTTCTACAGTAGAGTGTAACTTCACTCTTGTCATATCTCTTTGTATAGTCAATGATACTATTCTCATTCATGTTGTAGAATTCGCATTTTTCAATTTGCTTATTTGAAGCAGTGTCACAAACAGTGTCCTCAAGTGAAGAATCACATTCCCTCACAGCCAAATAAAAATCAGTGGGCTTATAATCATAGTAGCCATTGTCCTCACATCGATGACGTAGAAACCAAATTCTTTTGTTGCTCCAACAGTTGAATCGCTGGCCTGGCTCCTCCTCCTAGAACAATCTAATCCACGACGATACCAATCTCTTAGCAATAAACTAAAATCACGCTTAGGATTCTTTCCAATCATACCAGGATATGTATTCTCCCACTGATTACAATTATCATAGTGGCAATTCGAGCATAGGTGCCCTCTAGGATGAGAGTCACACACCACTTCAAGACAGGAATTACAACCTTTAATTTGTACAGCATATCCTCTATGCAATTTACACGGGTTGCATAATCTGCACTTTTCGTCATACTCATCAATCATTGTACAATTCTCACATGATGACCAGCTGCCCAGTGTGTACATGCATAGTGGACATGTATGGAACATTTTTTCATGCGTTGACACTCTCACCGCCAAAATGAAACTGAGGTCACTATCAAAAAATTGAGTGGGATAGAGAGAGAGAGGGGTAAATAATCCTTGAACACCATCTTTCTCATGAAAAAAGTCCTAAATTTCTAAGCTAGTGTTTAAAAGCATATCCACAATACCATTTTGTCCTGTTGTGATTAATATGTCAATAAATTGTGTAAATGCCTTTGGACCACAACGTAAAAGCTTCATGCGATAGTCTAATGATGGAGAATCAGTTTTCATTATATTGACAAGCATTCCCTGAGAAAATATCTTCTTTTGAATAGATAACTCTAGAAAATCATCATCTAGAATCAAACGTTTTTCCATAAACATAAGATTCCCCCTGATTCGCTCTTTCTCAAATCTATCCATTTTTTTGAGTCCTTACACTCTCACAACCAACTTCAGACTAACCAGGATTCTTTTTTTCTACTCTAAAAAATATATGCTAACCTACTATAGAAAGAAAAATATATTCGATTTAGAAACAGTTTTATTGAGCATAATTACAATAATAATAATCACTGATTCAATTTGTTTTCATCAATATATTTCACTAGTGCATCTAATGCTGCCTGAAGTCTATTTATATGCACAATGTCCAGTTTTCGCAGCAAATCATAATTGCTCCTCCATTTTAAATTTGCTCAATGATATCACGTATCTTGCGTACATATCATTCCATTCAAGGCTTAGTCTACATCCGCGTGTTATTTCCACAGCCACGTTTGGTACTCTTCTATCATTGCTGCTGCTACCTGCTCCACCATCAACCTCCAATATTGTAAATGTCCCACTGATTTTCTTTACTAATATCGTCTCAAATAAACTATTCTCTGAACTCAATTCTCCTACTAATATGAACTACAATGAAAATTACTCCTTTTATTTGAATCCAATTACTAATCAAGTTATCGCATATGGAGCACCGTTAGTAGAAACATATCTGATTGGCCCTAAAAAAATGGGTGTTGCCTCAGAAACCCGTATGGTTGCATTACACAATCTCATCCATAGTTCCAAAACGTGTTTGATCGCTTTATAGGTCCATAATATGGGAGGTTTTGGTCGCTTTATACCATCTAGTTTTGTATTCCCTATTGCCTTACTGCTTACATGACCCCACAACCCCTGGGCAAGGCCTGTAAGTTAGGAAAGTTGTCCATTGTTTACATATGGGGTTGGTTTTTTGGAAAGGGGGAAAAGGGGTTGTAAAAATGATGTGTGCACTATCTCAGGAACAGGATGGATATTAAGTCAAAATTTGCAGGGAATGTTGAATGGGATAAAGGCCATGTCCATGGGCCGGGTTAACGGACCTGACCTCCCCCTCCTACCCCCGAAATTTCTTTCCGACTTGTAAAAACGTAACAAAATCCATTTTTAAAGAATATTTAAAGAATTGTTTCTGTAAATCCCTCCCCCCGTCGAAAAAGATCCAGGATATGTTCTTGAATGGAATATCAAAATAAACCAAAATACATTATTTGCATCCAGGTTGTCAAAAAAGACAATGTAAAATATTTCAAGAACGCCTAAGATATCAAGTTTAAACTTTCAGGAAATACTGAGAGGGCTGTTGACCTCAATCAAACAGTTGTTGGCAACGAACTGTAAGTAAGGAGCAACCCCGCTCAACAGTACCCGAAACTCTAAAAATCGGAATTTTGATACCAGTAGGTACATCAAAAGAATCGCATTCTTATGCTGATTTCAGATATTTAAATTTCATTAAGTTTAGTCTTACTCATCAAAAGTTACGAGCCTGAAATAATTTGCCTTATTTTCGAAAAAGGAGGAAACACCCCCTAAAAGTTATAAATCTTAATGAAAATCAAACCATCAGATTCGGCGTATCAGAAAACCTTCATGTAGAGGTTTCAAGCTCTTATCTACAAAAATGTGGAATTTTGTATTTCTTTTGCCAGAAGGAAGATCACGCATGCGTGTTTATTTGCTAGTTTTTTGTTTTTTTGTTGTTTTTTCCCCAGGGGTGATCGCATCGATCCAGTGGTCCTAGAATATCATGAGACAGCTTATTCGAACGGAAATCAAAATTTCTAGTGCCTTTTCTAAGGGACCAAAAAACTGGAGGGTAACTTGGCCCCCTCCCACGCTCATTTTTCCCCGAAGTCACCCGATTAAAATTTTGAGACAGCCATTTTGTTCAAGATAATCGAAAATCTATTAAATATGTCTTTGAGGATTGCTTATTTCCCCACAGTTCCCGGGGGAAGGGCTGCAAGTCATAAACTTTGCCCATTGTTTACATATAGTATTGGTTAATGGGAAGTATAAAGACGTTTCAGGAGGGATTTATTTCTAAGTGAGGTGTAGGAGAAGGGGGTTACGGGGGAAGATCCTTCAATGGAGGATGTTTCCTTGGGGTAAGGAACATTTCTATGAAGGGGCACCGGATTTCCCAGCATTATTTAAAAAAAAAATAAGTTTTTTCAACTGAAAGTAAGAAGCAACATAAGAACTTAAAACGAACAGAAATTATTACGTATATGAGAGGGTTTTCCCCCTAGTCAATACCTCGCTCTTTACGCTAAAGTTTCTTTTAGTACTTTCAAAAGAGCTATCTATTCTAGTTAAATGGCCTTTGTGATTCAGGGGTTTGTGATTCAAACAAAACTCGAACTTTAGCTTAAAGAACGAGGTATTGACTAGGGGGCAAACCCCCTCGTATGCGTAATAATTTCTGTTCGTTTTAAGTTTTAATATTGCTCCTTACTTTCAGTTTTTTTTGTTTGTTTTTTAATCAAAAGACCTGATGTGTATCCAGGTTGTCAGAATAACCTTTTTTCCAAACCACACTTGAGTCACTCACCCTATTGAATGTAATATACTCACTTGATTGAGCCAAATTGCTTTCCCATACCTTATTTTGATCTCAAGCTTATTAAAATCCCAGAATATCAAAATGACAACATTTTTTCGCCCCATTGACCAATGATTAGATCAATGTGATATCTGAATACGGTAAATTTCCTAGATTTTTCTTTTGGTTGTTTCAAATTACGAAGTCTTTTGAGTATTACCTGACTTTCTTCAGTGTTTCCTCGTTAAACTGTAAAAACCAATAACCAAAACTATTTTGTTAAATTAAATGAAGTTTTTCGTTCGTAAAAATTCGAAAATTAACGATACGTTGATTCCCAAAGACAAATACAACTTCAACAAAAAGCTTTACCTTCTTAGAGAGTTTGGTGCCATTTATTTTTAGCTGAATTTTCAGCCAAGTTACAGTTTCCTTTAATTCGGCACCCACAAATAGGTAAAGACTACATAATAGGACATGGAGGTCTTTTACATTTAAAACTGACGTACCAGGGGGCCGAACTTAGCTTGGTGAAACATATATTGGACATAAAACTACTCCCTTCTCACCCCCCACCCCTTCTCGTACTCCCTTCTCGCCCCCTCTCCCTCTTCGCAGAAAACTCTACCCACTTGTAAAATTGAGTAACCTAAGGAAAAGTAAAACAAATAAAAGAAATGAAGAAAATAAGAGATCCTAGAAAATGTTGCCTATATTCCAAAATACCGTTTGAATATTTTTGTATATATATTTTTTTTTTCTTTTTTGGGGAGGGGGCTGTGGTTGAGATATGATGACTGGGTAAGATGAAATGTAAAATCCGTTTTTAAAATTTTCAATTACTATTGAGCCGCGTCACTCCCTGCTTACAGTTCATTACCACAAACTGTTTGAAAACTGATTTGCCAGAGGATCGAGCTTAGCTCAATGAAACAAATATTAGACATAAAAAGGTGTCTGGCGTACCCCCCCCCCCCCGCGAAAAATTCTCCCCACATATAAAATTAAGCAACCAAGGGAAAGTAAGACAAATAAAAGATATGAAGAAAAGATGGGATTCTAGAAAATTACACCTACTTCCCAAATATAGGTAGAATATATCAGTTAGTGTTATATAGGCCCCAAAAACAAACTCCTATTTTAAAAGGAAAGAAGGATATGTTGTGCAAATCTACACAGTATGTAGAGTGGTTGCAGGGGTAATTTCAATGGGAATATGCTGTCATCGGGTATGAGCTCTCGTAAACAAAGCACCCTGTCCTGTAATTCTAAACCCAAAGAGATCTTAAGAGCTGAAACATTATTCATTGATTGAATGCAGTAAAAAGCTAAGTCAAAAATCGAACCAAAGCTTTCCTCGTCTCTGAGAGGCTTGTAGCTAACAGGGTATGTCAACAGGGCCAGGTACACCCCAATGAAATTAAAAAATTTTAACATTGGATTAATCGAGATATAGTACCTGAAAATGGATAAACAATTTTTTTTTTTTAGTCAGGTTTAGATTTGCTGGGCAAGTAGACAGAGACAAGGGGACCTCAGAGAGGTCAAAAGCTATGGAAAAAATAGTGTAATGATTCGTGGGGCCCCAAATTTTCTGTCTCCAATAATCAAGGAACTAACAGGCCTATTATGCCGGGTCAAACGAGCCAAAAAAAAAAGGATCAGATCGAAATATGAAATTCCAAAGAGGGCTAAACATTTTTTTTTTCTCAAATCGGCTGAATTCAGAGCAGCTAGACTGAACATAGGAAACCTTAACGAGGACGATAAATTTTGGAAGAAAAATGTCGTTATACTGATTCTTAGAATGAAGAATCGTTATTTCTTGCGCTCTGATCTGCCTTAAAATATTTTTCCCTATAGACACCCCATTTAAATGTCAGAATCTCAAGGAAACCTCTATCAAACAGTTCGTGGTAACGAACTGTAAGTAAGGAGCGACCCGGCTCAATAGTAACCAAAACTCTAAAAACCGGAATTTTGATACCCATAGATACATCAAGAGAATCACATTTTTATACTGATTTCAAATATATAAGTTTCATTAAGTTTAGCTTTACCCATCAAAAGTTACGCGCCTTAGAAAATTTGCCTTATTTTCGAGAATAGGGGGAAACACCCTAAAAAGTCATAGAACTTTAATGAAAATCACACCATTGGGTTCAGCGTATCAGAAAACTCTACTGTGGAAGTTTCAATCTCCTATCTGCAAAAATGTGGAATTTTTTATTTTTTTGTCAGAAGAAAGATTACGGATGCGTGTTTATTTGTTTGTTTTTTGTTTTTTTTTTTCCCAGGGGTGATCGTATCGATCCAGTAGTCCTAGAATATCGTAAGAGGGCTCACTTGAACGGAAATTAAAAGTTCTAGTGCCCTTTTTAAGTGACCGAAAATTGGAGGGCAGCTTGGCCCCTTCCCACGCTCATTTTTTCCCAAAGTAACCCAATCAAAATTTTGAGATAGCCATTTTGTTCAGCATAGCCGAAAATCTAATAAATATGTCTTCGAGGATGACTTAATTCCCCACAGTTCCCAAGGGAAGGGCTGGAAGTTATGGACTTTGCCCATTGTTTACATATAGTATTGGTTAATGGGAAGTATAAAGACGTTTCAGGAGGGATTTTGTTCTGATGGGGGGGATGCCGGAGAAGGGGGTTAAGGGGGAGGATCCTTCCATGGAGGATGTTTCCTTGGGGTAAGGGACATTTCTATGAAGGGGGCACCGGATTTCCCAGCATTATTTAAAAAAACGATCAGAAAATAAATAAAAAAAACTAGTTTTTTCAACTGAAAGTAAGGAGCAACATTAAAACTTAAAACAAACAGATATTATTACGTATATGAGGGGGTTCTCCCCCTAGTCAATACCTCGCCCTTTTCGCTAAAGTTTTTTTTAGTAGTTTCAAAAGAGCTATCTATTCTAATTAACCGGCCTTTGTGATTCAGGGGTTTGTGATTCGAACAAAACTCGAACTTTAGCGTAAAGAGCAAGGTATCGACCAGGGGAAAAACTCCCTAATATACGTAATAAAACATACGAATATAGAAGTTTGTTACGTAAGTTAATTCGTAAGTTACGTCAGAACAAAATTTCGAGAAAGCCATTTAGCCAAAAGTAAAATTAATATGCAAATTTCGTTTTAATTATTCATTTACGGTGAGCCAAAATCAAAGCTGCATTAATTCAAAAACGTTCAGAAATTAAATAAAAAAAGCTTTTTTAACCTAAAGTAAGGAGCGACATTAAAACTTAAAACGAACAGAAATTATTCCGTATATGAAAGAGGCTGTCCCCTCCTCAACATCTCGCTCTTTACGCTAATTTTTTTTATTGTTTGAAAAAATAGAGTTGTAAGAAAGTCAACCTTTAGCGTAAAGAGCGAGGCGTTGAGGAAGGGACAGCCCCTTTCATATACGGAATAATTTCTGTTCGTTTTAAGTTTTAATGTCGCTCCTTACTTTCAGTTAAAAAAAAACTTGTTTGTATTATTTGATTAAAACAAAAGATAAAGAAACAGATCTGGTTGTATTGATCCGTAACAGTAGTTATCTAGGTACCATTTTGCTTGCGTATATACGAATTACCATGTTATTCTATAGAAGCTCTACACCTTTTCAAAGAGAGTGAGTATCCTCTCGCATGGCCTTATGTTCCTTCCATGATATTCTATGCCCCTTCCATTGTTATTCTATGGGACCTCTACACGTGATTAAACACGTTATGAAACTATGTGCTATTTGCTTATGTCCCGTTGGTACCATTCCAAACGAGTGGGGATTCCCCGCCTGTTCCTAAACATTGCAAAAAAGATAACAGTATGAACGGGGATCCCCCGCACAAATTTGTTTCAACTCCAAGTTTTTCAACCAGACTGGTTTTTTGAAAGCATAGTGTGTACATGTGTGTAGGCTTTGTTATTAAAAACCTGGACACTACAATCAGAATTGTTTGATTGACATTTAAAAGGGGTAATGAGATTTGCGAATTGGAGTGTAGGATTCGCGAATTTGATCCTATTAAGGATTTACTTGAAATAAAATTTTTTAACTAGAAATGGCTGAAAAGTGTTTTGGGGGAGATGGGGTGATTGTGTACTGTATAATACACATGTGATGTTTGGACAGTGTTGTCAATTTAAAATAGTTTAACGTTCCCTTCGTTCCCCCATTTCTGAGGGCAGGGGAGGGGGGGGGGTCAATTTTGGAGGGAAAATCGAAAATACTCAGAATCGAAAATAAATGGGATCTGCCTCAAGGGGAAGGCTCAGAGGCCCTTCGTTCCCCCATTTCTGAGGGCAGGGGGGGGATCAATTTTGGAGGAAAAACCAAAAATACTCAGAATTGAAAATAAATGGGATCTGCCTCAAGGGGAAGGCTCAGAGGCCCTTCGTTCCCCCATTTCTGAGGGCAGGGGAGGGGGGGGGTCAATTTTGGAGGGAAAACTAAAAATACTCAGAATCGAAAATAAATGGGATCTGCCTCAAGGGGAAGGCTCAGGGCCCTTCGTCCCCCCATTTCTAAGGGCAGGGGAGGGGGGGGGTCAATTTTGGAGGGAAAACCAAAAATACTCAGAATCGAAAATAAATGGGATCTGCCTCAAGGGCAAGGCTCAGAGGCCCTTCGTTCCCCCATTTCTGAGGGCAGGGGAGGGGGGTCAATTTTGGAGGGAAAACCAAAAATACTCAGAATCGAAAATAAATTGGATCTGTCTCAAGGGGAAGGCTCAGAGGCCCTTCGTTCCCCCATTTCTGAGGGCAGGGGAGGGGGGGAGTCAATTTTGGAGGGAAAACCAAAAATGCTCAGAATCGAAGATAATTTCCATTCATCTTAGTTTTTAACGATGCTCCTTAATTCTAGTTGAAAATGCTTATTTTTAATTTAATTGGGAATGAAAAGTCAAACTCTAACATAAAGAACAAGGTATTTTGAGTGTGTATCTGATGAAATAATTTAGGTCGTATGATCAATTTAATTTATTTTTTAAATTCAATAGTTTTTCAGTAAGGACACTCGATATCCTAAAAGTGTCTGATTAAAACTTTTACCTTGAGCATTGATGTTGTTAGCAGAATTTCAAAAAGGATCGTTTATGGGGCTGGCGTATCTGATGAAATAATTTAGTTCGTATGATCAATTTAATTTATTTTTTAAATCAGTAGTTTTTCAGTAAGGACACTCGATATCCGAAAAGTGTTTGATTCAAACTTTTACCTTGAGCATCGATGTTGTTAGCAGAATTTCAAAAAAGGATCGTTTATGAGTGCTGGCGTATCTGATGAAATAATTTAGGTCGTATGATCAATTTAATTTATTTTTTAATTCAGTAGTTTTCAGTAAGGACACTCGATATCCCAAAAGTGTTTGATTCAAACTTTTACCTTGAGCATCTGTGTTGTTAGCAGAATTTCAAAAAAGGATCGTTTATGAGTGCTGGCGTATCTGATGAAATAATTTAGGTCGTATGATCAATTTAATTTATTTTTTAATTCAGTAGTTTTTTCAGTAAGGACACTCGATATCCTAAAAGTGTCTGATTAAAACTTTTACCTTGAGCATTGATGTTGTTAGCAGAATTTCAAAAAGGATCGTTTATGAGGGCTGGCGTATCTGATGAAATAATTTAGTTCGTATGATCAATTTAATTTATTTTTTAATTCAGTAGTTTTTCAGTAAGGACACTCGATATCCGAAAAGTGTTTGATTCAAACTTTTACCTTGAGCATCGATGTTGTTAGCAGAATTTCAAAAAAGGATCGTTTATGAGTACTGGCGTATCTGAAGAAATAATTTAGGTCGTATGATCAATTTAATTTATTTTTTAATTCAGTAGTTTTCAGTAAGGACACTCGATATCCCAAAAGTGTTTGATTCAAACTTTTACCTTGATCATCTATGTTGTTAGCAGAATTTCAAAAAAAATAAATTAAATTGATCATACGACCTAAATTAGTTCATCAGATACGCCAGCACTCATAAACGATCCTTTTTTGAAATTCTAAAATTTGAGTAGTTTTCAGTAAGGACACTCGATATCCCAAAAGTGTTTGATTCAAACTTTTACCTTGAGCATCTATGTTGTTAGCAGAATTTCAAAAAAATCGATGAATTAAATTGATCATACGACCTAAATTATTTCATCAGATACGCCAGCGCTCATAAACGATCCTTTTTTGAAATTCTAAAATTTGATTAGTTTTCAGTAAGGACACTCGATATCCCAAAAGTGTTTGATTCAAACTTTTACCTTGAGCATCTATGTTGTTAGCAGAATTTCAAAAAATCGATGAATCGATGTTGTTGGGTCTCAGTCCACCAGCCTGAATGGTGGAAATCCACTAGCTCAGTATTGGGGTCTTAGTCCACCAGCCTGAATGGTGGAAATCCACTAGCTCAGTATTGGGATCTTAGTCCACCAGCCTGAATGGTGGAAATCCACTAGCTCAGTATTGGGGTCTCAGTCCACCAGCCTGAATGGCGGAAATTCACTAGCTCAGAATTGGGGTCTTAGTCAGTGTTCAGATTGGAGCGTTGGGGTCCGACTATCTGGGTTTATATTTCAAGGTCTGAATGCTAAGAGATGGACAAGAGCTCGATTGGGACCCCATTGTGAAAATGGAAAACAAAAAACAAAAATATATTGTTGGTATGTGTGTAGAGCATGGCATGGTTACCGCTAGGGCAACAGTCTAACCGTTGACGGTTTTAGGTATCCGTGAATAAGTTCTAAGGCTAGAGTGGAAGTTGGGACAAATTTGTGGAGGTGCCCACCTCACCTGCCCAGAGTCTCAGGCAAGTGACCCTAAATTTGAAAAAGTGGAAATTGGCTCAGATTTTCTAAACTGAGCTGAGACAATGAATAGATACTATTGGGAAAGTGATTGGAGACGCTGGGCATCCGTGAACAAGTGCTAAATTGAGAGAGGAATTTGGGACAATATTTGGGGGCGCCCACCCGCCCACAGTCTCCGGCAGGTGACCCAAAAATTTGAAAAACACACAGAGACGACAGACACAAAGAGACGAATCACACACAGAGAGGACAAACACACAGAAACGACACATAGAGACGACACATGCACAGAGACGATACACACACACACAAAGTCAACACACACACAGAGAGACGAGACATGCACACAGAAATGACAAACACACATAGAGACGACACACACAAAGAGACGTCACACACACACAGATAAGAAACACACATAGAGACGACACACGCATAGAGACAACACACACACAGAGAGATAACATCCACACAGAGACGATACACACACACACAGAGTCAACACACACACAGAGAGACGAGACATACACACAGAAATGACAAACACACATAGAGACGACACACACAAAGAGACGTCACACACACACAGATACTAAACACACATAGAGACGACACACACATAGAGACAACACACACACACAGAGATAACATCCACACAGAGACGACACACTCAAAGTGACGACTTACACATAGAGACGACACACACAGAGACGACAAACACACAGAGACGACACACATAGAGAGACGACACACACACAGAGACGACACACTCAAAGTGACGACTTACACATAGAGACGACACACACACAGAGACGACAAACACACAGAGACGACACGCATAGAGAGACGACACGCAAACAGAGACGACAAACACACAGAGACAACACACACACACAGATACGAAACACACAAAGAGACGACACACGCACAGAGAGGGCAAACACACAGAAACGACATACACACACAGAGACGACACACACATAGAGACAACACAGACATAGAGATGACAGACACACAGATACGAAACACCCACAGAGATGACACATGCACAGAGACGACACGCACACACAGAGTCCACTCACACACAGAGAGGACAAACACACAGAGACGACAGACACAAAGAGACGAATCACACACAGAGAGGACAAACACACAGAAACGACACATAGAGACGACACATGCACAGAGACGATACACACATACAGATTCAGCACACAGAGAGACGAGACACACACACAGAAATGACAAACACACATAGAGACGACACACACAAAGAGACGTCACACACAGACAGATACGAAATACACATAGAGACGACACACACATAGAGACAACACACACACAGAGACAACATCCACACAGAGACGACTCACACACACACAGAGACGACACACACACAGAGACGGCACACTCAAAGTGACGACTTACACATAGAGACGACACACACACAGAGACGACAACCACACAGAAACGACACACACACACACACAAACACACACACAGAGAGACGACACACACATAGAGACAACACAGACACAGAGACGACACAAACACAGAGACGACAGCACATAGAGAGACGACACGCACAGAGAGACGACAAACACACAGAGACAACACACGCACAGATACGAAACACCCACAGAGACGACACATGCACAGAGACGACACACACACACAGAGTCCACTCACACACAGAGAGGACAAACATACAGAGACAACAGACACAAAGAGACGAATCACACACAGAGAGGACAAACACACAGAAACGACACATAGAGAGGACACATGCACAGAGACGATACACACACACAGAGTCAACACACACAGAGAGACGAGACATGGCGTATCTGATGAAATAATCTAGGTCGTAGGATCAATTTAATTTTTTTTTTTTTAATACAGTAGTTTTTTTTTAGTAAGGACACCAAAGACAACACGCACACAGAGAGAACACACACACACAGATACGAAACACACACAGAGACGACACACACACAGAGACGACATACTCAAAGTGACGACTTACACATAGAGACGACAGACACACACACACACACACACACATACACAGAGACGACAAACACACAGAGACGAGACACATAGAGAGACGACACACACACACAGAGAGACGACAAACACACAGAGACAACACACACACAAAGAGACGACACACACACACACACAGATACGAAACACACAAAGAGACTTAATTCAGTAGTTTTTTTCAGTAAGGACACTCGATATCCTAAAAGTGTTTGATTCAAACTTTTACCTTGAGAATCGATGTTGTTCTAAGGCGAGAGTGGAAGTTGGGACAAATTTTTGGAGGTGCCCACCTCACCTGCCCAGAGTCTCAGGCAAGTGACCCTAAATTTGAAAAAGTGGAAATTGGCTCAGATTTTCTAAACTGAACTGAGACAATGAATAGATACTATTGGGAAAGTGATTGGAGACGCTGGGCACCCGTGAACAAGTGCTAAATTGAGAGAGGAATTTGGGACAATATTTGGGGGCGCCCATCCGCCCAGAGTCTCCGGCAGGTGACCCAAAAATTTAAAAAACACACAGAGACGACAGACACAAAGAGACGATTCACACACAGAGAGGACAAATACACAGAAACGACACATAGAGACGACACATGCACAGAGACGATACACACACACACACAGAGTCAACACACACAGAGAGACGAGACACACACACAGAAATGACAAACACACATAGAGACGACACACACAAAGAGACGTCACACACACATACACACAGATACGAAACACACATAGAGACGACACACACATAGAGACAACACACACACAGAGACAACATCCACACAGAGACAACACACACACACAGAGACGACACACTCAAAGTGACGAATTACACATAGAGACGACACACACACACAGACGACAAACACACAGAGACGACACACATAGAGAGACGACACACACACAGAGACGACACATTCAAAGTGACGACTTACACATAGAGACGACACACACACAGAGACGACAAACATAGAGAGACGACACGCACACAGAGACGACAAACACACAGAGACAACACACACACAGATACGAAACACACAAAGAGACGACACACGCACAGAGAGGACAAACACACAGAAACAACACACACACACACAGAGACGACACACACATAGAGACAACACAGACATAGAGATGACAGACACACAGATACGAAACACCCAGAGAGACGACACATGCACAGAGACGACACACACACACAGAGTCCACTCACACACAGAGAGGACAAACACACAGAGACGACAGACACAAAGAGACGAATCACACACAGAGAGGACAAACACAAAGAAACAACACATAGAGACGACACATGCACAGAGACGATACACACACACAGAGTCAACACACACAGAGAGACGAGACACACACACAGAAATGACAATCACACATAGAGACGACACACACAAAGAGACGTCACACACACACAGATACGAAACACACATAGAGACGACACACACATAGAGACAACACACACACAGAGACAACATCCACACAGAGACGACACACACACACACAGAGACGACACACACACAGAGACGACACACTCAAAGTGACGACTTACACATAGAGACGACACACACACAGAGACGACAAGCACACAGAAACGACACACGCACACACACACACACAGAGACGACACACACATAGAGACAACACAGACACAGAGACGACACAAACACACAGAGATGACAACACATAGAGAGAAGACACGCACACAGAAACGACAAACACACAGAGACAACACACACACAGATACGAAACACCCAGAGAGACGACACATGCACAGAGACGACACACACACACAGAGTCCACTCACACACAGAGAGGACAAACACACAGAGACGACAGACACAAAGAGACCAATCACACACAGAGAGGACAAACACACAGAAACGACACATAGAGACGACACGTGCACAGAGACGATACACACAAACACAGAGTCAACACACACAGAGAGACGAGACATGGCGTATCTGATGAAATAATTTAGGTCGTATGATCAATTTAATTTTTTTTTTTTTAATACAGTAGTTTTTTTTTAGTAAGGACACTCAAGACAACACGCACACAGAGAGAACACACACACACCCACACAGATACGAAACACACACAGAGACGACACACACACAGAGACGACATACTCAAAGTGACGACTTACACATAGAGACGACAGACACACACACACGAACACATGCCACCGGAGGGGGGCATTCCTGTCAACTTTTGGAGGATGTTTCCCCATTTTTCGATAATCAGGCAATTTTCTCAAGCTCTTTTCTCAAGCTCATAGCTTTAGACTGACAACACTAACATCAAAACTTAAACGGTCAGAAACTCCGTGTGTGTGTCGTCTCTTTGTGTGTTTCGTATCTGTGTGTGTGTGTGTGTGTCGTCTCTCTGTGTGTGTGTTGTCTCTGTATGTTTGTCGTCTCTCTGTGTGTGTGTGTCGTCTCTCTATGTGTCTCGTCTCTGTGTGTTAGTCGTCTCTGTGTGTGTGTGTGTGTGTCGTCTCTATGTGTAAGTCGTCACTTTGAGTATGTCGTCTCTGTGTGTGTGTCGTCTCTGTGTGTGTTTCGTATCTGTGTGTGTGTGTGTTCTCTCTGTGTGCGTGTTGTCTTGAGTGTCCTTACTAAAAAAAACTACTGTATTAAAAAAAAAAAATTAAATTGATCATACGACCTAAATTATTTCATCAGATACGCCATGTCTCGTCTCTCTGTGTGTGTTGACTCTGTGTTTGTGTGTATCGTCTCTGTGCAGTGTCGTCTCTATGTGTCGTTTCTGTGTGTTTGTCTTCTCTGTGTGTGATTCGTCTCTTTGTGTCTGTCGTCTCTGTGTGTTTGTCCTATCTGTGTGTGAGTGGACTCTGTGTGTGTGTCGTCTCTGTGCATGTGTCGTCTCTGTGGGTGTTTCGTATCTGTGTGTGTGTTGTCTCTGTGTGTTTGTCGTCTCTGTGTGCGTGTCGTCTCTCTATGTGTTGTCGTCTCTGTGTGTGTGTCGTCTCTGTGTCTGTGTTGTCTCTATGTGTGTGTCGTCTCTGTGTGCGTGTGTGTGTGTGTGTGTGTGCGTGTGTCGTTTCTGTGTGCTTGTCGTCTCTGTGTGTGTGTCGTCTCTATGTGTAATTCGTCACTTTGAGTGTGTCGTCTCTGTGTGTGTGTCGTCTCTGTGTGTGTGTGTGTGTCGTCTCTGTGTGGATGTTGTCTCTGTGTGTGTGTTGTCTCTATGCGTGTGTCGTCTCTATGTGTGTTTCGTATCTGTGTGTGTGTGACGTCTCTTTGTGTGTGTCGTCTCTATGTGTGTTTGTCATTTCTGTGTGTGTGTCTCGTCTCTCTGTGTGTGTTGACTCTGTGTGTGTGTATCGTCTCTGTGCATGTGTCGTCTCTATGTGTCGTTTCTGTGTGTTTGTCCTCTCTGTGTGTGATTCGTCTCTTTGAGTCTGTCGTCTCTGTGTGTTTGTCCTCTCTGTGTGTGAGTGGACTCTGTGTGTGTGTGTCGTCTCTGTGCATGTGTCGTCTCTGTGGGTGTTTCGTATCTGTGTGTCTGTCATCTCTATGTCTGTGTTGTCTCTATGTGTGTGTCGTCTCTCTGTGTGTGTGTGTTGTTTCTGTGTGTTTGTCCTCTCTGTGCGTGTGTCGTCTCTTTGTGTGTCTCGTATCTGTGTGTGTTGACTCTGTGTGTTTGTCGTCTCTGTGTGCGTGTCGTCTCTCTATGTTTGTCGTCTCTGTGTGTGTGTCGTCTCTCTATGTGTGTCGTCTCTGTGTGTTTGTCGTCTCTGTGTGTGTATCGTCTCTATGTGTAAGTCGTCACTTTGAGTGTGTCGTCTCTGTGTGTGTGTGTTGTCTCTGTGTGGATGTTGTCTCTGTGTGTGTGTGTTGTCTCTATGTGTGTGTCGTCTCTATGTGTGTTTCGTATCTGTGTGTGTGTGTGTGACGTCTCTTTGTGTGTGTCGTCTCTATGTGTGTTTGTCATTTCTGTGTGTGTGTCTCGTCTCTCTGTGTGTGTTGACTCTGTTTGTGTGTGTGTGTATCGTCTCTGTGCATGTGTCGTCTCTATGTGTCGTTTCTGTGTGTTTGTCCTCTCTGTGTGTGATTCGTCTCTTTGTGTCTGTCGTCTCTGTGTGTTTTTCAAATTTTTGGGTCACAAGCCGGAGACTCTGGGCGTTTGGGGGCCCCCAAATATTGTCCCAAATTCCTCTCTCAATTTAGCACTTGTTCACGGGTGCCCAGCGTCTCCAATCACTTTCCCAATAGTATCTATTCATTGTCTCAGTTCAGTTTAGAAAATCTGAGCCAATTTCCACTTTTTCAAATTTAGGGTCACTTGCCTGAGACTCTGGGCAGGTGAGGTGGGCACCTCCAAAAATTTGTCCCAACTTCCACTCTCGCCTTAGAACTTATTCACGGATACCTAAAACCGTCAACGGTTAGACTGTTGCCCTAGCGGTAACCATGCCATGCTCTACACACATACCAACAATATATTTTTGTTTTTTGTTTTCCATTTTCACAATGGGGTCCCAATCGAGCTCATATCCATCGCTTAGCATTCAGACCTTGACAAATAAAGCCCAGATAGTCGGACCCCAACGCTCCAATCTGAACACTGACTAGGACCCCAATTCTGAGCTAGTGAACTTCAACCATTCAGGCTGGTGGGCTAAGACCCAAATTCTGAGCTAGTGAATTTCCACCATTCAGGCTGGTGGACTAAGACCCCAATTCTGAGCTAGTGAATTTCCACCATTCAGGCTGGTGGACTGAGACCCCAATACTGAGCTAGTGGATTTCCAGCATTCAGGCTGGTGGACTAAGACCCCAATACTGAGCTAGTGGATTTCCAACATTCAGGCTGGTGGACTGGGACCCAACAACATCGATTCTCAAGGTAAAAGTCTGAATCAAACACTTTTAGGATATCGAGTGTCCTTACTGAAAAAAACTACTGAATTAAGTCTCTTTGTGTGTTTCGTATCTGTGTGTGTTGGACGGGTTGGACGCATATGTCCCTTTCCCTTTGGACGATAAAACCATGCAAGTGCTGTATCAAGCATAACTCACGAAGATCTTGTTAATTTTTGTCTACTTTTCAACTTTTTGGCATCCCTGCTTTCAATAAAAAAAAATCAAGGTACTATCACTTAAATATAATAACTCCCTATGCCCCCCCCCCTATGTATACCATCTTAATAGGACACCGTCTCTGCTTTAAATAAAAAAAATAATCACTTATTGGCACCCCTGCTTTCAAAAAAAATCGACTTATTATCATTTAAATATGATAGCTCACCCCCCCCCCCCCCCGCCCTCTGGATACCACCTTGATAAAATGCCGTCTCTACTTTAAATTAAAAAAAAGTAACTTTTTGGGATCCCTGCTTTCAATAAAAAAATTTCGAGATATTATCATTGAAATGTAATACCCCCCCCCCCCCCTCTGGATACCACCTTGATAGGATACCGTCTCAGCTTTCATTAGAAAAATAAGTTACTTAATAATTAACTAGGTTACTATATGGTTCAAACAAACACGCAAAATAACGTTAAACAACTTAGTGTTCCTTGAAAAAAATTAAGGGTATGAGTAAAGGGGTACAAAGACAACAACAAAAATGTCAAAATTATTCAGATATACCTCAAATTATTGGAAAACTGAGTCATAGATTCGCCGTGACATTCAATAAGATCCAAAGAATCTAATTAAAATGGAGCACACACAAAAGCTAAATTAGGCCAGTAGCCTATGAGAAATTGCAAAATATCCAAGACAATGAACAAGTCTTAATGGGGGGCCCTGGGTCTATCAAAATATTTCAATGGTTTCCCAGGGAATTTGATATCATTTTCATCTGTCTCCACTTTAAATGAAAAAAAAAATTATCCTTTTGGCAACCCTGCTTTCAGTAAAAAAAATAAGGTATTGTCACTTAAGCATGATAGCCCCCTATCCCCCCCCTATAGACAATAATTTACAATTTATTTATGAATCATATTTTTGGGGTAGCTTCCGAACAATTGAGTATTAAACATTCAGGCGTTCAACAATTGAGTATTAAACATTAAGAAAAATCTTATCTAAAAACAGCAAAAAAAAAAAAAAAAAAAATCTGCAAACTTACAATTCAGCTGTAGAAACAATCTGTCGGCTGTCAATTTCAGAATCCAACTGAAGGCTGAAGCTGTATAGTAGTGAATTCGTTCTATAATTCTGTTCAACTTGAAAATAAAATTCTTGACTACGAACGATGTTAGAAATAGCGATTGGGAAACTACATTCAAAATGATTTAAACTCATTTCATAAAGACGATACTGTTTTTTGTCAACGTATGAAGAACTGTGTATATTGCAATATTTGCAATTGCATATTGCATCAGTCTGGTTTTTATGCAAAGTAACAAAAGAGACTAAAATTAAAGAACAAGAGAGTATTGAAGAATTATGGTATGCAAAGTAATATTTGGCAGGGAAAGTCACTGGTGATAAATCGCTAGGGGCGGTACCGTGGTTGCGTGATTTTCGGGGATTCGGGGAACCAAATTTTTTTTTTCGGGGTGACACACAGATTTTCGGGGAAATACCCGAAAATTCGGGGATAGTGCAAGCCCTGCTTGATTTCTAATCAGGAAAATCGAAATACTAAACCACACGAGAAGGAAAAGCTCCGACTTTGCGGTTGACGCAATAAAGAATTGCCGCAAAATTAATTTAAAGTCGACCGAACGCCGCCGCCTCTTTCGGGGGCGGCGCGCCTTTGGCGCGCCGGCGGCGTTATGACACTTCGGCGGCGTTCGACCGGGCCTCTCGTCGGCGGCGTTCGGTCGATCCGCCGGCGCGGCGCAGGGGTCTAGGTTATAATATATATATATATATATATATATATATATATATATATATATATATATATATATATATATATATATATATATATATATATATATATATATATATATATAATATATATATTATATATATATATATATATATATATATATATATATATAATATATATATATATATATATATATATATATATATATATATATATATATATATATATATATATATATAATTTATCAATTTTTATGTTACCCGTCGAAAGTTACGAGCCTGGAAAAAAAACCATCTGATTTTGGAGAAATTGGGGAACCACCCCTGAAAATCAAGGAATCCCCCAATCAAGGATGAAAATCCCCCAATCAGATTTACGGTGTCAGAGAAACCTGCTGAAAGGGCTTCAAGCTCTTATTACAAAATGTGGAATTTGGTATTTTTGGCCAGAAGAATGATCACGGATGCGTGTTTTTTTTTGTTTGTTTTTTTTCAGGAGTGATCGTATCGAACCAGTGATCCTACAGGGTTGGGAGAGGGCTCATTTGATCGGAAAGTAAAAGTTATAAGGCTCTTTTTAAGTGACCAAAAATATTGGAGGGCACCTAGCCCCCCTCCCACGCCTCTTTTTTCCCAAAGTCATTTGATCAAAATTTGGAGACAGCCATTTTGTTCAGTATAGTCAAAAGATTTAGTAACTATGTTTTGGAAGATGACTTGACCCCCATAGTCCTAGGGAAGGGCTGCAAACAATGAACTTTGCCCATTATTTACACATAGTATTGGTTATTGGGAAGTATACAGATATTTTACGGGTGATTTTTCTGATGGGGAGAATACGTGGGAGGATCTTTCCATTGAGGAATTTTTATGTGTGAAGGGAATTTTCCATGGAGGGGGAGCCGAATTTCCCGGCATTATTTAAAAAAACCATCAGAATTTAATAAAAAACAAGTTTTTTCAACTGAAAGTAAGGAGCAACATTAAAACTTAAAACGAACAGAAATTATTACATCAATGAGGGGATTGCCTCCCGCTCGATAACTTGCTCTTTACGCAAAAGGTTTTTTTGAAACTTTTAAAAAGGCTTATTAATCTAATAGCTATTCTTATTTAATTGGAACAAAAAGTCAAACTTTAGAGTAAAGAACGAGGTATTGAGGAGGGGGAAACCCCCTCATATTTGTAATAATTTCTGTTCGTTTTAAGTTTTAATGTTGCTGCTTACTTTCAGTTGAAAAAACTCTTTTTTTTATTTGATTGTAATTAAAAATCAATTTTAGAGTTTAGGTTACTGTTAATAAGAGTTACATTTTAGTTACAGTTCAGAATGACAAACTGTTTAATATGTAAGAAATTTACAAATGAAGTTGATGTATAATGTTACAAATAAAGCTTTTTTTGCCATAAGAGGGAAGCTATCACCCTGCTGAACTACGTTCAGGTTTTGTTGAAATGATTTTAGATTAAAGATAAATCTCTACTCCCCACCCAGAACCTCACTTATATTTATTTGACGGCTCACGGGGAGTAAGAAAATTTGGTGTTAAAAATGTATTTTTTAAGCATCAGGCACACCCTCTTCCTATTCCTAGAGAATGACCTATCAGCCCCTCCTACATATTAGCTTTTGCGCAATTGTACATGACTATGCATAACTTCTATCAAATATCAAGTGACTCAACATAGTTAACAGAATTTTATAAACTAAATGTCTATATTAACTTGTTTCATACTAACTACTTGATTTATTGGGAACAAAAGGTGCCATTGCCTGGGACTACCGCCTCTGAAAATAGTAAGCTTCAATATCTAAGTTTTGATATTTTTAAATAAGTTTTAAAATCTTATAGTCACCCTGCATCAGATATATCCTGACGCAATTGTCCTCAGTTTTGCCCTCACTTTTCAGTTGTCCTGTTTGCAGCGAAATTGAAGATTTTTGCAACGAAACTGGCCAAAAAACGCCTCTCCGCTGTGACGCACTTTTCGGCAGCTGAAAGAGCAGTCAATTTTCATTCGGAAGAGCCTTCTTTAATTTTCTAGGCCTAGGTCCTGGATACGTTCACACACAAGAAAAACAAACAAATAAACAAACATTAATTATTTTAATCTAGAAAAAAAAGAAGCAAAGTTCACATTTTTGTAAATAGGGACTTGATAACTTTTCAATTGGGTTCTCTAACATGCAAAGTTTGATGGTGTAATTTTCATCAAGATAATAATGCCCCTTGGGGGTGTTTTCCCCTTTTTCTAAAATCTGGTTGTCTCAGGCTCGTAGCCTTTGACGGGTAACTTTAAAATTGAAGAATTTTACTTATACAGAAATATACCAAATATTATATTTTCTTATGTATATATTGTAGAAAAATCACTTTTTTTTAGAGTTTCGTGCTATTAGTCCGATTCAATCGTTAGTCCTTACATGCAGTTTCAAAGCTAAAAGACCTAAAAGCTCTAAACCTTAAGAGCCTAAAAATTATATAATTATAAATACTTACTTTGTCCAACACCATCCTTCCCTGAGTACAATAAATTGTTATATCTGATCAGCGTTGCCAACGCTTTGAGATAAATTGTACCAGTTTTCCGACCAAAGTTGTACCACAAAAGATTAATTTGTACCATCTGAACAGTAGGTTCAAATTCGCCGCTTGCGTCGCTTTGCGACGCTTGCCGGTAGTTATGCCTAATTAATTTCGCTTAAACTGAGAAAAGGTTTTAGGGTAAGAGCAGGAAAAATAAACCCAAGGCAGTAGCAACCTCATAGCCTGAAATATGAAGAATGCTTCTATTGACTTTCTCAGATTAACAAAATAGCAGACCCAAACCACAAAAGCATTTTAGAAACAGGTTTCAGTAAAATTTTCTGAAACCGTTCCCGAATCTGATTGTCGGGGTTAATCCTTTCTTTCAAAATTTTGGGCATTAAGGCGAATATGGATAAAGTAAGAAGCCCAATAACGTAATGTCAACCACCTTATATTCCATCTTTAGGATGATTAACGAGCACCAGAAGCTACACACAAAACATACCAGTAATCAGGTCATGAAAGTGACTAACACCCATAGATTTCCATGGGTCCACGGACTAGGCTACCCACCGGCGAGTTACGCGTTTGACCACATAATTCACTGGTCATCCTTCATAAGTTCTTGGTCGATTCTACTAATCAGAACTAAATTAATTTAACAAAGGTATTTCGACTGTATTGCACAAGAAATCAGGTTGAACCGTACAAAGGGTAATAAAACTGTAACATTCAAAAAAAGAGAGGAACACTTGTGCTAATTGGTCATTTTTTTCTGCTGTTTCTTCTGTAGACCAGCTTTTTCATATCCCTCTCCACAGTTATTCCACTTCGGATGCAGAACCGTTTTCAAGGATGGTTTTCAATTCTTGAGAAGATCCTTTTTCCACTGAGAAGCCCGTTCAAGGTGATGAAACCGAGACGATTTCTAATGCTGGTTTTGTTCTGATTGACAGCTGAGAAAGTTCGCTCAGCAGCAGCGGAAGCGTGTGGGAGAACAAATAGGCTTAAAGTGAAACGCCCGAGCAGAGGAAACCACTTTGACCCATTAACATCTTTTTGCCTTCTGGATCTGAGTCAATCGAAGTACCAAGCTCAGAGAAAAAATGGTAATCTCATCCGCTCTTGGAAGATATGTTCCAGATCATTTTCAATCAGTAAATTCAGAAATTGAGCCAGAAGCGGTGCCAGGTTTGGCTGATTTTACTCTACTCCCCATAGCATAGCCTGGATGAAGCCTATCGAAGTTTCTTACTGATGAATACCTGAGGTTGAAAAAAAGTTTTCTCATCTCATCACAGTGCACGATTAAAAATTTCCTAAACTTTTTTTAAACTCAACTTGCAGCAGATAGAGATACCTTTGGTTTGGCAAAAATCCCTTCCACTCGGTCCCCACATTCCACGTCCTTGACATCGACGTAGTAGTTGGTGTCATGTGGGTTTTAAGGGGCGGGAATAACTTTCTTTGGTAATCACTTTCTAGGCAACAAAAAAAGGGATGCTATTGTCTTGTACACTTCAGAAAAACGATTATAGACAAGATGAATCTGGGTGTCTTCTGAATGAAATTGCTTGTGTAGCTCTTCGACACACTTCAAAATATAGACCAGGAAGCCAAAGTAAGCCTTGAAAACCACTGACAGTAGTTTCTTAGCATGGCAGTGGCCTTCCCTGGCTTGTTGGCCTCTTTAAGACTTTCCGCAAGGAAGAATAAAGTCAAACAATCCCACTGCTCCAAACATCGAGCTACGACGGCTTGTCTAGAGAACTATCGAGTTGCTATATGTCTCGAAGTTCGATGTTGTTCCGATTCCATTTACTTTTGCAATTCTAAAATCTGACTGGCCCGTTTTGTGCTGCGAAAAATATAGCCGTATACATCCTGACAAAAATATTCAATTTCTTTTGCAATTGTTTGCGGCAGCACTAGCACATTGTAAATGGAATGGCATAAACAACCAAGTACAAATAAACTTGAGCAGTCTTGTGACAGCTTCGCCTAAGCACCGCCTTGCTCCCCCATCATAACCGATGCATTGTCTGCGGAAAATCCTATTATGTTTGCATTTGGAGCTCCAATTTCTCAACAAAGTAGCATAGTTTATGGCCCGGTAAATATTTTAGGATGTACATTGCTGAACTTCCATAAGTCATAAGAAGGGTCTCTTACAGGAAAACTGTCTTCTCGATCAACACCATTCAGATCAAGATGGCGAACAACTATACACCAGGCTCTTTTTGTTACTCAAGTCTGTGATTTCATCAAATATTATCGAGAATTTCTGCTTCTTGATGATTTTGCACAGATCTTCGAAGCCAACTTCGTCAATAACTTCGTTCATGAGGTGTGAACCACGTTAAAATTTGGATTGCACCAAAAAAATTTCCAAATGTACCGTATTGTACCTGGACCTCGAAATTGAACCAAAAATGGTACAATTATACAGCGTTGGCAACGCTGAAATTTGCTAGATACTCTAAATTTACTAGATGTAGTAAAATCCTACTGACGTTTGGCAACCCTGGATATACTAATCGAAGCCTCAATTTATATAGACCGATGTTAACTGGATCTCCCTATTGAGGCTATTCAAAAATTGTAACAACATTTACATTTAAGTGTAAAGCATTTCGAAACTTTAACAGTATTTAAAACAATTTAATATTAAACTATTTCAATCGATACATAGATTTTAAATTACATTTCCACTTGTAAAATTTCAATAAAACTCTTTTTTAGTTTTTCATTTATCTATAACATGTTTTTTAAAATTATTTTTGACCACGATTCAACTTGAGAGTATATTTTTAACGCATGAGTCGCATACAGTGAAAATATGAACGCCGAAACAAGAAATTGCAGCATGTATTAAGATGCTTCCCCACTAATTAAAATAAATAATTAGGTACATAAGGGTCAGGTTTGTACATTTTATGGTAAAACCATGAAATTTGTTTGACATGTTCAGAAAAAATATGGAGAATCTGACTGGGGGCAGAAACACATTTTTTGACACGATTATCGCGCCGTTTTGCGTTTTTCCGCTTGGGAAAAATAGCTGACTTTCAGAGTGGAAAATGTTTCCGCTCAGAGGGTCTTTTAGATCAGAGGATCAGAGGGTTTTCGGGATATTTAACAAGTAGCTTTCTTATATATATATATATTTATATTATATATATATATATATATATATATATATATATATATATATATATATATATATATATATATATATATATATATATAATATATATATATATATATATATATATATATAATATATATATATATATATATATATATATATATATATTCTGAACGTTTGACGTTCTAGCATACCCTAAAATAATGAACACTTAACAAAATAATGCATAAAATATTTTTAATGAAATAATGACATGTAGAATATTAATATAAAAATACGTTAAATACATTATTACACATTATTAGTACACTTGCGCTTCACTTTCCGTCAATTCATCTTTATATTCATTGATGATATTGTCTGCTAATGTCCTTTTTATTCTGCCTGTGATTTCACTGTCTACTGTCACATTATTTTTACATAGATGGCAGTTTTGGCATATTGACAAGATATGATTAATGACATTATTGCAGGAGTATGCTTGTCTTCTCCTTCTTGTTCTCTTTAAAATGCTAATACCGGAAAGATGATGATAGGATTTATCAACAGGTAATGTGTTACCAGAAACCCTAGCAAGGAGTTGTCCCCGATCATCGACAATTATTTTTAAGTTTGCATTCTCTTTGAGCACTAATTTCTCTGGTAATGTTACTCTTGCATATCCACCGTTTACACGATTGAAATTCGTGGGTACTCCAAAGAAATCTAACTTCTCACTGTCATGACAACGCATGCATACATTTCCAATAGTGTTACCGCTTGCACTCGTTTCATAGTTCAGGTATTTCTCCTTGTCTGCATTCAACACGACGATAATTTTTTCATGTGCACATACTTTCGTCGAATAATTCATTTTCACTTGTTTACAGATATGAATTGTGTGTTTATCCTTCCACTGCGTAAAAAATACTGATTTAATGCATGCAATAAACTAGGTAGTGTCGATAACCTGCCATAGAGTACCAGTGGGAAAGCCACGTCGTGTCCATGAACAAGCACAGAGTACGATTGGTAGAGCCGTAAGCATATTTCATGTCATTTTAAGATACGTAAAAAGTTAAAAAAATACCATGTTAAAAAATTCAAGAAAGTATTTACGAATTGGGGAGGGGACTCTTTGAGGTTGGAAAATGGGTTTAGGAATGACATTATGAATGGAACTTGTTCAGAAAAGATATAATAAAGCCATAAAAAAGTATTAAAAAAATGGAGAGGGGACTCTTTGGGGGGCCCGGGGAGGGTGTTTGGGGGACCCTTGGGGCCGGTTGGCCCTTTGGGAGCCCGGGGGACCTTTGAGAACCAGGGGAGGGCCATTGGGGGTCTGAGGAGGGCGTTTGGGGGCCCGGGGGAGGGGGCCCTTCTGTGTCTCATGCACAAAAAATTTAAAAAATGGGGAGGGAGGGGAGGGGAGGGGAGGAGGGGAGGGGGGAGGGGAGGGGGAGGTGACGGTGGGAGGGGGGAGAGAGGGAGGGAGAGGGAGGGGAGGTGCCCTTTGGGGGCCAAGGGGGGAGGGCCTTTGGGGGTCCGGGGCCCTTTGGGAGCCTGGGGGACCTTTGGGGACCGGGTGAGGGCCTTTGGGGGTCCTGGGGAGCCAGTTGGGAGCCTGGGGGACATTTGGGACCGGGTGAAGGCCTTTGGGACCCCGGTGGTCTTTTGGGAGCTCGATGTGCCTTTGGGGCCCGGGGAGGGCCTTTGAGGGTCTGGGGGGCCGGGTGGGAGCCTGGGAACCTTTGGGGACCGGGGGGTTCCTTCTGGATTGGGGTATGGGGATTGGAACCCTTTGGATCGGGGTAGGGCGATCGGGGCCCTTTGGGGTTGTGGTAGGGGACCTCACAACACTGTTCAAATGGAACTTGTGTATTATAACGACCACACTCAAAACCTCTTCTAAAATCATCTTTTAAATCATCTTTTAAAATGTCTCTAACTGTTTCGCCGAAATAATTCCATAAGCTGTCTAAAACCGTTTCGCCCAAATAATCCCCTAAAAGTAATTTCTGTGTGTTCCTTTTGTTTTTTGGCATCTCTGTGCTTTCACATTTCAAATTTCTAGGAAACCCTTTCCTACGTTAATCTCTTCATCTCATAAATTTTCCTAGCTAAACTATTAAGGTTTCGTTAGAATATCAATTTATCTCTCCGACTTAAAGCTCAGTGAAGCCGTATTTAAAAATAGAATTTCTATCTCTTTAGACTCCCGCATAATTCCAAGATAACAAGTGATGTCATTTATAATTCCTGACACTAAAGATCAATGAAGCCCTATTTAAAAATAGAATATTAATTTTTCTCTCTGACCTAAAGAACGTTTATCCCACAGACCTAAGATTAAAGAAGCCATAATGTTTCTTAATTCCCCCTTCGTGAATCAATAATTTCCCCTAGCGATTATGTAAATCAAGTTCTCAGGTCAGGTTCGCCTAAAGATCAAAGAAACCATAATGTTTCTTAATTCCCCCTTCGTGAATCAATAATTTCCCCGCCGATTATGTAAATCAAGTTCTCAGGTTAGGTTAGCCTAAAGATCAAAGAAACCATAATGTTTCTTAATTCCCCCTTCGTGAATCAATAATTTCCCCGCCGATTATGTAAATCAAGTTCTCAGGTTAGGTTAGCCAAACAATCTCATAACATTCGCGTCGAGCATGTCTATTCTCACTGACACCGAACAGACATAAAACAGGAACATAAATTGCTGTTGACATCCATAAATGTGACAAAGTTCCTGTTTTTCCATTCTCACTGACAAAAACCATAAAAACAGACATAAATGTGAGAAAGTTCCTGTTTTTCAAATTCTCACTGACAAAAACCATAAATCATCCATAACCATCCATGGAAAACATCAAATAAATCGACCAACACACATAACCATCCATGAAAACAGACATAAATGTGAGAAAATTCATGTTTTTCCAAGTGAGAAAATTCCTGTTTTTTCATTCTCACTGAGAAAACCATAAACCACGTGGTGCTGTCACGAGTAGCACCCCCCTTTCTACTACTATAACTGGGTCAAACAAAATCGAACTGTAATTAATTAAGAAAAATATTCTCCAAAAGAGGATTTATTATTGGAAAACGGAGGAGTGTTTGATCATGCGTGACTTTTTTTTCAATTAATTACAAAAAATTAGACAAGATGAAGGGAATACGTCGATACCCTTAGGATACAGCATACAGGCCACATTAGACCAGATTTAAATCTCCGACTTGCTGCGACTTTCCACTTTCCGGCTTGAGTCTATTGCCTCGAAATGGTTCTAAAACAGTCTTTATGAAGCACAACTTTGTTTTCATTTCAATTGCAACACATGCAATGAATAACACAAATCCAGAACTAAAGCAAAATAATCAGAAGTTAATTTTATGAACGAAAATCAGCTGCATAAGTTATCTTGCATAAGGGCCGTAATATACAACACATATACAGCATTTCATCTTGGTTTATACGTATCAATATGAACATAAAATTTTTGTAATCAAAATGTATACCAATAGGCTTTGTGGAGGGTGGCTATTTTTTTAGTACTATTTTTTCTTATATAGATTTTCGGAAGACTCAAGCGAAAGAGGCTCTGAAGCAAAACCAATATGTCAAATTATTCGAACAAAAAACAAATTGAGCAGTGTCAATCAACTCGTGGTAGCGAACTGTAAGTAAAGACTGATTCGGCGCAACAGTAATCGAAACTGTGAAAAACTTAATTTTTGTAACATCAGATAGATAGAAAGAGGACTTTTTACACTGATTATAATAGACCCCGGTGCCGCACCGATGAGGGAAGACCGGCGGCGGCGGGGCCAAAAACAGCACGCCGCGCCGCGCCGCCAGTGTCGCCGATGTCGGCTGCGCGCCGCCGGCGTGGTCAATGTTGACCGCAACATTAATGTTTCATCAGTCTTTCTCAAATCACAGCTTAAATTTACAACAGATTCGAGCCTATTCATGAGTTCAAAAATTCACAAGTCGCTGGCTGGAAACTGGTCTTCTTCGTTATTCATCAAGAGAAGTAGAAATCTGGTAGAAACGAAATGACTGTGGCGTTTCAGAACCCTTGCATAATACGAGTAGTTGAATTATCTATTAGATATGTATTCTTAACATAAATAATTATCAAAATTAGTAGTTTTTTTCATCGAGCATTACTGCATATACAACTTCAAATACCGTATCACAAAATTCGTCAGTTATCTGGGTAAAAACTTTGAATATAACTTTGAACTTAGAAGCTTAGTTTTTTTCATAATGCCCTTTGCCTATATATGTTTTGTCCCCTTTAAAACAGTTGAAATGGGCGACTTCGATATTGATTGTTTTTTTCGCTCTTTTGGATTCTTAAAAAGACTTCTTGTATTAAAAACTAGTTTTTAATTACAATTTAAAAAAAAATGCACTTTAAAGTTTTTTAGCTTCTTTATAGAATATATGTCATGTAGGCTAAGGCTGAACTGCAGCTTTTTTATTGCTTTTGGCTGCTCTTTTGGATATCATTCGTTTTTTTTCCTTTGGGGATTCATTCCAAATTATAAATTGATAAATACCTAATATCAGTCAAATTATAAACTGCATCTAAAAGGAGTAGATTTATCAAATTGAAAAATACATGATGAACACTTCACATGAGAATACTTCAATTACATTGAAACAAAAAACACTTAATGGTTTATTCGGTATGAAGAAAAATTAAATGCCAGCTATTTTCTGGTAAAAAATGAAAAGCTCATCCGTTCTAAATGTAATTAAATGAAATAATATGCAGACTGAAGTAGCTCCAGGAAGATGTTTAGATTTTCATCCTAGTTCGTCAGTTTTAATCCAAGCAAAATGTTAGGACACTTAGTATCAGTTATTGAGTGTAAGCTTTGATTTCCAAATGCTCACAAAAATTACCAAATTTAAGAAAGTCGCAACAATAAGTCACCTGTGGTCAAAATACTCAAAGACTCCTCTTAGATTCCCACCCAGGCTCAAAGCTTCTGCTATGGTCGTTTCCATGGAAATCTCCAAAGAGTTTCTTTTTAAAATAGCTTTCAAGCGTAGTTAGGGGTATTTAGCCGTTTTTGCTTTTCTTCAAAGCTTTTAAAAAAGTGTTATAATATTCCAAATGTTATATTTGTGTATATTTTTGGCAATCATTTGTGGGGTGATCGAATTTTTTAAACCACTGTAGATACGTAAGAACGTTGCAACATCTAGTACCCTGAGGTCATAAGACTGTCAAAGACTCCTCCTTGAACCTCCCAAATTGAAAGCTTTTATTATGACCTGGCCTTTTAATGTGACTTGGGCACTGGACCAAGGGCGCCATTGTCACTCGAGCGCAACATTAGGTGGGGATGTCGATATCGCTTTCGTCACACCAATTCGTTTTAGTGTGGATCTGCCTGGTACTTATGAATGAATTTTTTCAAATTAAACCCGCTTCATCAATAAGAAAAAAAACGGGTTGGACGCATATGTCCCTTTCCCTTTGGACGATAAAACCATGCAAATGCTGTATCAAGCATAACTCACGAAAATCTTGTTAATTTTTGTCTACTTTTCAACTTTTTGGCATCCCTGCTTTCAATAAAAAAAATCAAGGTACTATCACTTAAATATAATAACTCCCTATGCCCCCCCCCCTATGTATACCATCTTAATAGGACACCGTCTCTGCTTTAAATAAAAAAAAATAATCAACTTATTGGCACCCCTGCTTTCAAAAAAAATCGACTTATTATCATTTAAATATGATAGCTCACCCCCCCCCCCCCCCGCCCTCTGGATACCACCTTGATAAAATGCCGTCTCTACTTTAAATTAAAAAAAAGTAACTTTTTGGGATCCCTGCTTTCAATAAAAAAATTTCGAGATATTATCATTGAAATGTAATACCCCCCCCCCCCCCTCTGGATACCACCTTGATAGGATACCGTCTCAGCTTTCATTAGAAAAATAAGTTACTTAATAATTAACTAGGTTACTATATGGTTCAAACAAACACGCAAAATAACGTTAAATAACTTAGTGTTCCTTGAAAAAAATTAAGGGTATGAGTAAAGGGGTACAAAGACAACAACAAAAATGTCGAAATTATTCAGATATACCTCAAATTATTGGAAAACTGAGTCATAGATTCGCCGTGACATTCAATAAGATCCAAAGAATCTAATTAAAATGGAGCACACACAAAAGCTAAATTAGGCCAGTAGCCTATGAGAAATTGCAAAATATCCAAGACAATGAACAAGTCTTAATGGGGGGCCCTGGGTCTATCAAAATATTTCAATGGTTTCGCAGGGAATTTGATATCATTTTCATCTGTCTCCACTTTAAATGAAAAAAAAAATTATCCTTTTGGCAACCCTGCTTTCAGTAAAAAAAATAAGGTATTGTCACTTAAGCATGATGGCCCCCTATCCCCCCCCCCTATAGACAATAATTTACAATTTATTTATGAGTCATATTTTTGGGGTAGCTTCCGAACAATTGAGTATTAAACATTCAGGCGTTCAACAATTGAGTATTAAACATTAAGAAAATCTTATCTAAAAACAGCAAAAAAAAAAAAAAAAAAAATCTGCAAACTTACAATTCAGCTGTAGAAACAATCTGTCGGCTGTCAATTTCAGAATCCAACTGAAGGCTGAAGCTGTATAGTAGTGAATTCGTTCTATAATTCTGTTCAACTTGAAAATAAAATTCTTGACTACGAACGATGTTAAAAATAGCGATTGGGAAACTACATTCAAAATGATTTAAACTCATTTCATAAAGACGATACTGTTTTTTGTCAACGTATGAAGAACTGCGTATATTGCAATATTTGCAATTGCATATTGCATCAGTCTGGTTTTTATGCAAAGTAACAAAAGAGACTAAAATTAAAGAACAAGAGAGTAGTGAAGAATTATGGTATGCAAAGTAATATTTGGCAGGGAAAGTCACTGGTGATAAATCGCTAGGGGCGGTACCGTGGTTGCGTGATTTTCGGGGATTCGGGGAACCAAATTTTTTTTTCGGGGTGATGCACAGATTTTCGGGGAAATACCCGAAAATTCGGGGATAGTGCAAGCCCTGCTTGATTTCTAATCAGGAAAATCGAAATACTAAACCACACGAGAAGGAAAAGCTCTGACTTTGCGGTTGACGCAATAAAGAATTGCCGCAAAATTAATTTAAAGTCGACCGAACGCCGCCGCCTCTTTCGGGGGCGGCGCGCCTTTGGCGCGCCGGCGGCGTTATGACACTTCGGTGGCGTTCGACCGGGGCTCTCGTCGGCGGCGTTCGGTCGATCCGCCGGCGCGGCGCCGGGGTCTAGGTTATAATATATATATATATATATATATATATATATATAATATATATATATATATATATATATATATATATATATATATATATATATATATATAATATATATATATATATATATATATATATATATATATATATATATATATATATTATATATATATATATATATATATATATATATATATATATATATATATATATAATTTATCAATTTTTATGTTACCCGTCGAAAGTTACGAGCCTGGAAAAAAAACCATCTGATTTTGGAGAAATTGGGGAACCACCCCTGAAAATCAAGGAATCCCCCAATCAAGGATGAAAATCCCCCAATCAGATTTACGGTGTCAGAGAAACCTGCTGAAAGGGCTTCAAGCTCTTATTACAAAAATGTGGAATTTGGTATTTTTGGCCAGAAGAATGATCACGGATGCGTGTTTTTTTTTGTTTGTTTTTTTCAGGAGTGATCGTATCGAACCAGTGATCCTACAGGGTTGGGAGAGGGCTCATTTGATCGGAAAGTAAAAGTTATAAGGCTCTTTTTAAGTGACCAAAAATATTGGAGGGCACCTAGCCCCCCTCCCACGCCTCTTTTTTCCCAAAGTCATTTGATCAAAATTTGGAGACAGCCATTTTGTTCAGTATAGTCAAAAGATTTAGTAACTACGTTTTGGAAGATGACTTGACCCCCATAGTCCCTAGGGAAGGGCTGCAAACAATGAACTTTGCCCATTATTTACACATAGTATTGGTTATTGGGAAGTATACAGATATTTTACGGGTGATTTTTCTGATGGGGAGAATACGTGGGAGGATCTTTCCATTGAGGAATTTTTATGTGTGAAGGGAATTTTCCATGGAGGGGGAGCCGAATTTCCCGGCATTATTTAAAAAACCATCAGAAATTTAATAAAAAACAAGTTTTTTCAACTGAAAGTAAGGAGCAACATTAAAACTTAAAACGAACAGAAATTATTACATCAATGAGGGGATTGCCTCCCGCTCGATAACTTGCTCTTTACGCAAAAGGTTTTTTTGAAACTTTTAAAAAGGCTTATTAATCTAATAGCTATTCTTATTTAATTGGAACAAAAAGTCAAACTTTAGAGTAAAGAACGAAGCATTGAGGAGGGGGAAACCCCCTCATATTTGTAATAATTTCTGTTCGTTTTAAGTTTTAATGTTGCTGCTTACTTTCAGTTGAAAAAACTCTTTTTTTATTTGATTGTAATTAAAAATCAATTTTAGAGTTTAGGTTACTGTTAATAAGAGTTACATTTTAGTTACAGTTCAGAATGACAAACTGTTTAATATGTAAGAAATTTACAAATGAAGTTGATGTATAATGTTACAAATAAAGCTCTTTTTGCCATAAGAGGGAAGCTATCACCCTGCTGAACTATGTTCAGGTTTTGTTGAAATGATTTTAGATTAAAGATAAATCTCTACTCCCCACCCAGAACCTCACTTATATTTATTTGACGGCTCACGGGGAGTAAGAAAATTTGGTGTTAAAAATGTATTTTTTAAGCATCAGGCACACCCTCTTCCTATTCCTAGAGAATGACCTATCAGCCCTCCCACATATTAGCTTTTGCGCAATTGTACATGACTATGCATAACTTCTATCAAATATCAAGTGACTCAACATAGTTAACAGAATTTTATAAACTAAATGTCTATATTAACTTGTTTCATACTAACTACATGATTTATTGGGAACAAAAGGTGCCATTGCCTGGGACTACCGCCTCTGAAAATAGTAAGCTCAATATCTAAGTTTTGATATTTTTAAATAAGTTTAAAATCTTATAGTCACCCTGCATCAGATATATCCTGACGCAATTGTCCTCAGTTTGCCCTCACTTTTCAGTTGTCCTGTTTGCAGCGAAATTGAAGATTTTTGCAACGAAATGGCCAAAAACGCCTCTCCGCTGTGACGCACTTTTCGGCAGCTGAAAAGAGCAGTCAATTTTCATTCGGAAGAGCCTTCTTTAATTTTCTAGGCCTAGGTCCTGGATACGTTCACACAACAAGAAAAAAAACAAATAAACAAACATTAATTATTTTAATCTAGAAAAAAAGAAGCAAAGTTCACATTTTTGTAAATAGGGACTTGATAACTTTTCAATTGGGTTCTCTAACATGCAAAGTTTGATGGTGTAATTTTCATCAAGATAATAATGCCCCTTGGGGGTGTTTTCCCCTTTTTCTAAAATCTGGTTGTCTCAGGCTCGTAGCCTTTGACGGGTAACTTTAAAATTGAAGAATTTTACTTATACAGAAATATACCAAATATTATATTTTCTTATGTATATATTGTAAAAAAATCACTTTTTTTAGAGTTTCGTGCTATTAGTCCGATTCAATCGTTAGTCCTTACATGCAGTTTCAAAGCTAAAAGACCTAAAAGCTCTAAACCTTAAGAGCCTAAAAATTATATAATTATAAATACTTACTTTGTCCAACACCATCCTTCCCTGAGTACAATAAATTGTTATATCTGATCAGCGTTGCCAACGCTTTGAGATAAATTGTACCAGTTTTCCGACCAATGTTGTACCACAAAAGATTAATTTGTACCATCTGAACAGTAGGTTCAAAATTCGCCGCTTGCGTCGCTTTGCGACGCTTGCCGGTAGTTATGCCTAATTAATTTCGCTTAAAACTGAGAAAAGGTTTTAGGGTAAGAGCAGGAAAAATAAACCCAAGGCAGTAGCAACCTCATAGCCTGAAATATGAAGAATGCTTCTATAGACTTTCTCAGATTAACAAAATAGCAGACCCAAACCAATAAAAGCATTTTAGAAACAGGTTTCAGTAAAATTTTCTGAAACCGTTCCCGAATCTGATTGTCGGGGTTAATCCTTTCTTTCAAAATTTTGGGCATTAAGGCGAATAATGGATAAAGTAAGAAGCCCAATAACGTAATGTCAACCACCTTATATTCCACCTTTAGGATGATTAACGAGCACCAGAAGCTACACACAAAACATACCAGTAATCAGGTCATGAAAGTGACTAACACCATAGATTTCCATGGGTCCACGGACTAGGCTACCCACCGGCGAGTTACGCGTTGACCACATAATTCACTGGTCATCCTTCATAAGTTCTTGGTCGATTCTACTAATCAGAACTAAATTAATTTAACAAAGGTATTTCGACTGTATTGCACAAGAAATCAGGTTGAACCGTACAAAGGTAATAAAACTGTAACATTCAAAAGAAGAGAGGAACACTTGTGCTAATTGGTCATTTTTTCTGCTGTTTCTTCTTGTAGACCAACTTTTTCATATCCCTCTCCACAGTTATTCCACTTCGGATGCAGAACCGTTTTCAAGGATGGTTTTCAATTCTTTGAGAAGATCCTTTTTCCACTGAGAAGCCGGTTCAAGGTGATGAAACCGAGACGATTTCTAATGCTGGTTTTGTTCTGATTGACAGCTGAGAAAGTTCGCTCAGCAGCAGCGGAAGCGTGTGGGAGAACAAATAGGCTTAAAGTGAAACGCCCGAGCAGAGGAAACCACTTTGACCCATTAACATCTTTTTGCCTTCTGGATCTGAGTCAATCGAAGTACCAAGCTCAGAGAAAAATGGTAATCTCATCCGCTCTTGGAAGATATGTTCCAGATCATTTTCAATCAGTAAATTCAGAAATTGAGCCAGAAGCGGTGCCAGGTTTGGCTGATTTTACTCTACTCCCATAGCATAGCCTGGATGAAGCCTATCGAAGTTTCTTACTGATGAATACCTGAGGTTGAAAAAAAGTTTTCTCATCTCATCACAGTGCACGATTAAAAATTTCCTAAACTTTTTTTAAACTCAGCTGCAGCAGATAGAGATACCTTTGGTTTGGCAAAAATCCCTTCCACTCGGTCCCCACATTCCACGTCCTTGACATCGACGTAGTAGTTGGTGTCATGTGGGTTTAAGGGGCGGGAATAACTTTCTTTGGTAATCACTTTCTAGGCAACAAAAAAAAGGGATGCTATTGTCTTGTACACTTCAGAAAAACGATTATAGACAAGATGAATCTGGGTGTCTTCTGAATGAAATTGCTTGTGTAGCTCTTCGGCACACTTCAAAATATAGACCAGGAAGCCAAAGTAAGCCTTGAAAACCACTGACAGTAGTTTCTTAGCATGGCAGTGGCCTTCCCTGGCTTGTTGGCCTCTTTAAGACTTTCCGCAAGGAAGAATAAAGTCAAGCAATCCCACTGCTCCAAACATCGAGCTGACGACGGCTTGTCTAGAGAACTATCGAGTTGCTATATGTCTCGAAGTTCGATGTTGTTCCGATTCCATTTACTTTTGCAATTCTAAAATCTGACTGGCCCGTTTTGTGCTGCGACAAATATAGCCGTATACATCCTGACAAAAATATTCAATTTCTTTTGGCAATTGTTTGCGGCAGCACTAGCACATATGTAAATGGAATGGCATAAACAACCAAGTACAAATAAACTTGAGCAGTCTTGTGACAGCTTCGCCTAAGCACCGCCTTGCTCCCCCATCATAACCGATGCATTGTCTGCGGAAAATCCTATTATGTTTGCCTTTGGAGCTCCAATTTCTCAACAAAGTAGCATAGTTATGGCCCGGTAAATATTTTAGGATGTACATTGCTGAACTTCCATAAATCATAAGAAGGGGTCTCTTACAGGAAAACTGTCTTCTCGATCAACACCATTCAGATCAAGATGGCGAACAACTATAACCAGGCTCTTTTTGTTACTCAAGTCTGTGATTTCATCAAATATTATCGAGAATTTCTGCTTCTTGATGATTTTGCACAGATCTTCGAAGCCAACTTCGTCAATAACTTCGTTCATGAGGTGTGAACCACGTTAAAATTTGGATTGCACCAAAAAATTTCCAAATGTACCGTATTGTACCTGGACCTCGAAATTGAACCAAAAATGGTACAATTATACAGCGTTGGCAACGCTGAAATTTGCTAGATACTCTAAATTTACTAGATGTAGTAAAATCCTACTGACGTTGGCAACCCTGGATATACTAATCGAAGCCTCAATTTATATAGACCGATGTTAACTGGATCTCCCTATTGAGGCTATTCAAAAATTGTAACAACATTTACATTTAAGTGTAAAGCATTTCGAAACTTTAACAGTATTTAAAACAATTTAATATTAAACTATTTCAATCGATACATAGATTTTAAATTACATTTCCACTTGTAAAATTTCAATAAAACTCTTTTTTAGTTTTTCATTTATCTATAACATGTTTTTTAAATTATTTTTGACCACGATTCAACTTGAGAGTATATTTTTAACGCATGAGTCGCATACAGTGAAAATATGAACGCCGAAACAAGAAATTGCAGCATGTATTAAGATGCTTCCCCACTAATTAAAATAAATAATTAGGTACATAAGGGTCAGGTTTGTACATTTTATGGTAAAACCATGAAATTTGTTTGACATGTTCAGAAAAATATGGAGAATCTGACTGGGGGCAGAAACACATTTTTTGACACGATTATCGCGCCGTTTTGCGTTTTTCTGCTTGGGAAAAATAGCTGACTTTCAGAGTGGAAAATGTTTCCGCTCAGAGGGTCTTTTAGATCAGAGGATCAGAGGATCAGAGGGTTTTCGGGATATTTAACAAGTAGCTTTCTTATATATATATATATTTTTATATATATATATATATATATATATATATATATATATATATATATTATATATATATATATATATTATATATATATATATATATATATATATATATATATATATATATATATTATATATATATATATATATATATATATATATATATATATAATATGTTCGGCCCTTTTTGAAGTTTTGATGAAAATGAAAAAATCTGTCCCTCTCTTGAAAAAATTTTGCTTACTTGCTGGTACTAACGCAAGTACTCACAAATTATTGCTTTTTAGAAATATTCGCAATAAGCAATTTTGTTATGCCATTAGGCTACTACTTTAACTAGTAACAAAGTTGCTGCATCCTGCTGACGATGGTATTTTTGATTGTGCGAAGTCTGGTTGAACGAGCTTTGCAATTTTAGACCCTTGAAATCATAATTTGAAATTCAATTCGTACTGCTTTGTCTTGTAAAATGAATCTCCTCGAATAAGCTAAGATTCTTATTTTTGTTGACGATGAATTGTTGTGATCTTGTTTATACAATTGGCTACAAGACATAAATTTCTAATTGTGAAGTCCAACAAAACATGATTTGTTAGTTGTTGTTAGCATATTATAATCCAATGTTCGACCCTCATCCCTAAGAAGCTAAAATATGTGAAGTACACAATCTAGTGAAAATTTTAAATGATAGTCCTCCGACAAAAGCAAAAAAATCAAAGGTTTGAAGGTGACCGGGTTCGAACCCCTCCTATTTCCGAATTTTTTGTGTAACCTGGACAAAAGTAACAAAAATACATTTAATAGTGTAAAATACATGTAATATATGTCCGCAGAGAGATTTTTTTTAACCCTCCCCCTCAAAGGAAATTCCTAGATAGAAGAGACCCCGATTAAGTTGTTCAACGTTCGATTGATTTGATGAATAAGATAAATTTATTCATGACCATTTTTAAAAACCTTTTGTTGGCGGCTTTTGCCCCCCTTCACCTTGCGAAGTGCTATTTAACGATAGGGATCACCCCAATGTCAACAGATGTGAGAAAATTCAGAATTTCACCCAAAAAAATTGCTTTTTTTGTTAATTTAAAAAGAAATGTTCAAAATAGTTTTAGAAGAAAAGTGAAGAGTGATATGAAAACCTAAGACGAATTAAGTCACATATTAAGTCAAACATAAATCCTGCTATCTTAGAAAAAAAAACTTTTATCGTATCAAATATACGGAAAAACTAATTTTTATAATTGCTATAAGCTGTTCATAAAAGTCAAATGTCACATACGGGCCCATACGGCCCTTTGAATTACTGCAGTCCAATTGAATCCGTGCGAATAGATATCGACAAATATGGTGGCCAAAACATTTGGTGGCCAGAGGGGTGTTTCTAACGTTTTTCTTATCATGGAGTCGGTTTAAAAAAGAAGACGTTTTCTTAAGTCATATAAATGCTAATATAAAAATTCCAACAAAATGTTTAAAGGTTCGGTCCCCCTTGGTAAAATTTTTGCGGGCAGCCATGTTTGCTGATATTTATTTGCATTTTATCAATTTGAGATCCGAATTCTACTTCTTCATCACAATACGCTCTATCGATTAATTCAATTTATTTTACCGAATCTTATTTGGTATCGAATGTGCTTTAAGGTACCGAGACCATGAATAAGTAAAACTCCACCCTGCACCCACCTTAGATCTGTTCGTGCCTGAAAATTGCTATTTTCTGAGATTTTTCTTCTGGTTATTTCAAACTTATTAAGTTCCTAGAGTAGTATCACATTTCCTTCAGCGTTGCCACGTTTAATCATGGAAATAAACAAGTAAAAAAAAATCGTTAAGATTGACAATACATTTCGGCCGTAGAAAGTCAAATGAACTGTCTGTTAACTCCCAAAGACAACTACACCTTCAAAGGATAGTTATACCTTCTTCAGCTGGGTGGCGTCAGGTGTTTTTGGAAAGTTTTCACGTAAGTTTAATTTTTTTTTTCTCTCTCTCTCTCTTGCGCCTGCAACTAGCAATACCTACAAAACTGCATATGGTGTTCATTTTCATAAGCAAGTGAATTACCGATTTTTTCCTATTGACGCTAATGCAGAATTCCTTCTCCTCAGAAGGAAACACTATAAAAATTTCTAAAACAACTTAAAAAGAAAAATTCCAATACTTATTTATACCATTCTTAAAAGTGCTTCACTTCACATTACTCCCCCCCCCCATTGTGCAAACAGATAACCCAGCTGAACATTTATTATGCATTTTTAGCACCTTACTCTTTTCTTCAAATAGATTTAATGGCAAAGAAGCAAAATTGACGAAATCAAGAAATTGGAAAATGCAAGAAAAACATGTACTTTCAGCTATATATTTGTACATTAGGGGGTGAGGGTAAAGGAAAGTGAAGCGATTTTAGGAATGAAGTAAGTTTTTTAGAATTTTTTTTCTGGATTAATAGTGTTTCCTTCTGAGGAGAAGTAATTCTGCACTAGCAGCTTCCTATTTCTTAAGATAAACATAGTTTTGCGATCTCCCACTTAACCAATTCAAACAACCATACTTTATTGTTACCGTCCTTGATACTTTGAAAGATTGTTTGAACCCTATTTCACTGTCCTGGAACCCAGACTGTTCCAGAGCAATGTTTTAGAGTTGGGCGATATTGAATATCGATATCGATATATCGCACCAAATATCAGTATCAAATATCCGAACGTAAATATCGATATCGAAAACTTTTTTTTTTGTATTTACCGGTGAACATCCCGCAGAAAATCCAACAGAGAAAATTATTTCGTAAATGGCCAAGAAGAAGAATAATGTGTTCAATTATTGACTCGTCTATGCTGATACACAGCATGCATAGCTGTATCTAGAAGTTGTCATAGCCTGTTCGCAAACTATGTTTGGTGAGGATGGTCTCTCAAATGTTGCTGAGAACCTCCGAAAGTCTTGACTAGATAAAATACCTTCTGGGCTTATGGGCCTTGTTCAGATCACGCTCGTCTTGATTGCCACATTTTTCATTTTTCAAGAAAGTTTCAAGAAATAATATATTACCCCGGACGATCTTCTCCAAGTTGAGAGTAAAATACCGAGAGACATGTATTTGACCTTACTGGAATCTGTATCAACAGATGCAAGTGCCATGACAGTCCCTGTGATTCAGCCACTTCAGAATCAAGCCAGTTTGTGGGGATTATATGACGAAGTTTCTGCAGTCAATGCAGGGAGAGCTTCGTCAGCAGCTGCATCTGCCATGGCCTTCCAAATTTTCAGTAGGGAGTCTTTAGTTCCAAAAAAAAACTGATCCACTCAAGTCATGAAAGTCTTGTAATATGGGTCTCAGAAATACCTATAGAAATTTGGTCATAAAATTAATGTCCATTTCCACCACCAATGACCTTTTTGAGAGTGAATTCCAAGCCTGATCTTTTAATCATATAGTTCGTGATAACAAACTGTAAGTAAGGAGCAGCTCAGCCAAAAAGCAACAGAAACTCTAAAGCACGGAATTTTGATAACAATCGGTGCATCAAGTGAATTGGCTTTTATGCTGAATCCAGATCTGTAATATTCATCAAGCCTCATGTACCCATAAAAAGCCATGGAAGTCGGAGAAAATTTGCATGACTTTTGAGAAAGAGCGGAATCATCCCTAAAAAGTCAAAGAATCTTAATAAAATTCGCAGTATCCGATTCGGCATATCAGAGAACCTTACTGTGAGGGTTTCTCGCTTCCATTTGAAAAAATCTGAAATTTCGTAATTTTTGCCAGAAGAAAGATCATGGATGCGTGTTTATTTATTTATTAAATAAAAAAAAAACAGTTTTTTTTAACTGAAAGTAAGGAACGACGTTAAAACTTATAACAAACAGAAATTATTCCGTATATGAAAGGGGCTGTCCCCTCCTCAACGCCTCGCTCTTTACGCTAAAGTTTGACTTTCTCACAACTCTTATTTTTTTTAACAATAAAAAAGTTTAGCGTAAAGAGCGAGGCGTTGAGGAGGGGACATCCCCTTTCATATACGGAATAATTTCTGTTCGTCTTAAGTTTTAACGTCGTTCCTTACTTCCAGTTAAAAAAACTTGTTTTTTTTATTTAATTTTTGAACGTTTTTGAATTAATGCATATTTTGATTTTGGCTCACCGAACATAATTAATTACAACAAAATTTTTATATTAATTTTACTTTTATTTGGTTAAATGGCTTTCTCGAAAGATGTTTAATTTTATTTAAGAACGTTTTTATTAGTAATAAATATACGTAACTTACGAATTAACTTACGTAACGAACTTCTATATTCATATATTTTTATACGTATATTAGGGGGTTCGCCCCCTAGTCAATACCTTGCTCTTTAAGCTAAAGTTCAAATTTTGTTCCAGTTCTTTAAAAATGACCCCTTAATCACAAAGGCCGTTAATTAGAATAAATAGCTCTTATGAAAGTACTAAAAAAAAATTGGCTTAAAGAGCGAGGTATTAACTAGTGGGTGAACCCATAATATACGTAATATTTTCTGTTCGTTTTAAGTTTTGATGTTGCTCCTTACTTTCAGTTGAAAAACCTGTTTTTTTACTTAATTTCTTATATTTTTTTAAATAATGCTGAGAAATCCGGCGCCCCCTTCATAGCAATGTCCCTTCCCCCATGAAAACTTCCTTCATGGAAAGATCCTCCCACATAACCACCTACCCACCCCCTCCCCCCATTACCAGAAAAAATCCCCCCTGAAAACGTCTGTATACTTCCCAATAACCAATACTATATGTTAACATAGGGTGAAGTTCATAACTTTCAGCCCTTCCCCGGGGATTTCGGTTGATTAAGTCATCCTAAAAGACATAGTTATTATATTTTCGACCACGCTGAACAAAATGGCTATCTCAAAGTTTTGATCGGGTGACTTTGGGAAAAAAATGTGCGTGGGAGGGGGCCTAGTTGCCCTCCATTTTTTGGTCACTTAAAAGGTGCTCTAGAACTTTTAATTTCCGTTCCAATGAGCCCTCCCTCGATTTTCTAGGACCACTGGGTCAATACGATCACCCCTGGGAAAAAAAACAACAAAAAAGCACAAAAACATAAACACGCATCCGTGATCTTTCTTCTGGCAAAAAATGCAAAATTCCACATTTTTTAGATAGGTGCTTGGAACCTCTACAGTAGGGTTCTCTGATACGCTGAATATGATGGTGCGATTTTCATTAAGGTTCTACAACTTTTAGGGGTCTTTCCCCCTTTTTTCTAAAATCAACCAAATTTTCTCAGGCGCGTAACTTTTGATGGGTAAGACTAAACTTGATGAAACTTATATATTTGAAATCAGCATTAAAATTTGATTCTTTTGATGTATCTATTGGTATAAAATTCCGTTTTTTAGAGTTTCGGTTACCATTGAGCCGGGTCGCTCCTTACTTACAGTTCGTTACCACGAACTGTTTGATTATTATTTTTTATTTATTGTTTTTTTTTTACCATGGTGATCTTATGGAACCAATGGTCATATAACATCGGGAGAGGGCTTGCTCAACCTGAAACTAAAGTTCTAGTTCCCCATTTCGTGACCATAACGATTGGGGGGCAGCTAGACCCCCCCCCCCCTACGCCCCTTTTTCCCAAAATCATCCGATCAAAATTTTGAGATATCCATATTGATCGGCATGGTTGAAAAGTCAAGTAATCATGCCTTAGGGGGAAGACACGGCCCTACAAGTCCCGGGGGAAAAGGTTGTAAGTTATGAAATTTGTCCAGTGTCTACATATAGCATTTGTTATTGCATTTGTTATTGCTATGGGAAGTAAACATATATTTTTTGGGTGGGTAAATTTTCTGCGGGATAAATTTTCTGCAGTGGGAATTTTCCAAGAGGAGATCTTTCCATAAGGAGGGAAGTTTCTGGGATGAACTTACAAGGGGAAACCATACACGGGGGAATTTAACCAGAATTCTTATGCTAAATTCTTTTATTTGAATTACTTTTTCTTTGCCAATTTAATTTTACATGTAGAGATATATAGGGAAAATGACCCAGGGAGAATTTTCAAAGGAGTTGACATTGTCTGGGGGATTTTTCCGTGGGGGTGATTTTTCACGGGAGAGATTCTTAATGGGAGAATTTTGAACACAGGAGAAACTTTCTATTGAGACATTGGGAGGCAAGACTTTCCAGGAAATATTTTCCATGGAGGAAGGATTCGGGCATGATTTGAAAAATGATTAGAGATTAAAAGAAAATCAAGTTTTTTCTTTCAAACGAAAGCTGGCTCAAAAGAATTTTCCAAGCGGAATTGACCGGAAGAAGTTTTCTTGGGGGAATTTTCATCAGGGATGGAATTGTCTAGAACAAGGGGGATCTTACTCGGGAGGAACTTTATAAGAAGGGAATTTCCCGGGGGGAGGGGGATTTCCATGGAAAAAAGGCAGATTTTCCAGGATTATTTGAAAAATAATTAAATAAAAACAATTTTTTCAAATAAAGGTAAGGAGCAACATCCAAGTTTAAAATGAACAGAAATTTTCCTGTGTCTGAGGAGGGGGTCTCACTCTTCAGTACCTTGTTGTTTACCCTAATATTAACTTTTTTCCCCAATTATTTAAGAACAACTCCTGAAACAAAAGAACCGTTTAATTAAACTAAGGAGATTCTTATAATACAAAAAGAAATTTTGGTGTGAAGAGCGAGGTATTGAAAAGGGCTATCCCCCTCATACACGAAGCTGTTTTGAGTTTCAATGCTGCTCCGTATTTTCAGTGGATTTTTTTTTATTATTTAATCACTGAAAGGCAGTACCAACTCTCAGGGGAAAATATTGACATGCTGTTGATTTTGAATAGCCAAAAATGCCCAATAGCTTATTTTTCTTTATCCCGAGCCCGAGTAATTCCAAGTTGGGTTTTTGTGATATTCATTCATGTAATATAAGTTTTTTGTATTTTTTATTAAAAATTTGGAAAAAAATTGCGCAAAATCCTCTTTATTTAAAATTTTTGTTATTGAATTTTGGCAGAACCTATAGTTCATCTGGGCAAAGAAACTGATCAGAAATATCGAAAGTTAAAATACCGATATATCGTTTAATCAAATTATCGCCCAACACTAGTTTTGTCTAGTCAGGTCAGAGTTACCCTATGAGTGGTTAGCCTAAAGGTAACCACGGAACAGGAGAAACATCTTACCGCCTTTATAAATAAGTATCTTCGTCAGATCCTAAGGATCAACTCGAGAGTAGTGTGGCCAGATGGTGCACATATGCGCCATTTGGGCACTTTTTTGAGGTGGCTGCGCATTAAATTTTTCATTTTGCGCTGATTTAGCGCATGTCAAAAAAATTGGGCGCATTTGCTTTCACAACAACAATGACAAAACTCAAAATCTGTAAACTTTAGTCTTTATAGATATCTTCCATTGCCAGATTTAGGAATATGTCAATGAAGACAGATAGAATTTTCAAAACCCGATAGGGATTTTCCTATCGTGTTCCACGGTGGAGATGAAGACCTAAATTTTAAATTATCGAAGCTTGTATTATCGTTAGTGTGAAAAACCAGACACGGAAAAGTGGGCAAATTTTGAAAAATAAAAAATACAAAAAAGAGTGGGAAAACCTGAATGAACTAAAAGACTGGCTGAAACCTATTGATAATGGCGCTAATTGAGCATACTGCCCAGTAAGTAAATCCACTTTAAGCGCTCACTTGGCTGATCTTAAGTGCCATGCAGAAGGAATGAAGCACAAAACAGAGATGAGAAGAAGAGATGCCACCAGATAGAACACCTACACTAGAGGGTAATGAAATGTTGTAGTCCTATAGGGCTAGTACATATCTATATATCCTTTTTTAAGAAACTCTGGTTGAATGCGATTGGCATAGAACAGGCTTAGGATTACTGCCCACAGATTTGATTCTTTACAAGGAGTTATTTATATTTTCTATTTCCATTATTATTTTTTTATCTATATTTGTTAGTTGTGTTAGATATCCGTCGGCGAAGCTGAAAATGATCAACACTGCTTTTCTAGGACCCATTGAAGTTTTAAGCGCTACTGCAGTAGCTTTGATAAATTTAGTTTGTGATTTCTTTGAGGAAATAGGGATCCTAGTAAAGAAATGCATAGGGTTAGGCACAGATGGAGCGAGAGATATGGATGGCATTCACAATTCTTTATATCCACGACTCCGTTAAAAAAGGAGAAACCCAGATATTGTGCTATTTAAATATATTTGCCATTCTCTCCATCTTTGCACATCAAAAGCTGGATTAGAGCTACCATCATCGATTGACTATATGCTTCTGCAAACTTATTCCTTTTATTTTGATTAGCCCACTGCTTACCAGCAATTTTACGCCCTACTAACTGAAAGATCTAAAGATTGGAACTCTTCATCTTTATGCATCAAAAGCTGGATTAGAGCTACCATCATCGATTGACTATATGCTTCTGCAAACTTATTCCTTTTATTTTGATTAGCCCACTGCTTACCAGTAATTTTACGCCCTACTAACTGAGGGATCTAAAGATTGGAACTCTTCATCTTTGCGCATCAAAGGCTGTATTAGAGCTACCGTCATCGATTGACTATATGCTTCAGCAAAGTTATTACTTGTATTTCGATGAGCCCACTGCTTACCAGCAATTTTACGCCCTACTAACTTAAAGATCTAAAGATTGGAACTCTTCATCTTTGTGCATCAAAAGCTGGATTAGAGCTATCATCATCGATTGACTATATGCTTCTGCAAACTTATTCCTTTTATTTTGATTAGCCCACTGCTTACCAGTAATTTTACGCCCTACTAACTGAGGGATCTAAAGATTGGAACTCTTCATCTTTGCGCATCAAAGGCTGTATTAGAGCTACCGTCATCGATTGACTATATGCTTCAGCAAAGTTATTACTTGTATTTCGATGAGCCCACTGCTTACCAGCAATTTTACGCCCTACTAACTGAAAGGTCTAAAGATTGGAACTCTTCATCTTTGTGCATCAAAAGCTGGATTAGAGCTACCATCATCGATTGACTATATTCTTCTGCAAACTTATTCCTTTTATTTTGATTAGCCCACTGCTTACCAGTAATTTTACGCCCTACTAACTGAGGGATCTAAAGATTGGAACTCTTCATCTTTGCGCATCAAAGGCTGTATTAGAGCTACCGTCATCGATTGACTATATGCTTCAGCAAAGTTATTACTTGTATTTCGATGAGCCCACTGCTTACCAGCAATTTTACGCCCTACTAACTGAAAGATCTAAAGATTGGAACTCTTCATCTTTGTGCATCAAAAGCTGGATTAGAGCTACCATCATCGATTGACTATATGCTTCTGCAAACTGATTCCTTTTATTTTGATTAGCCCACTGCTTACCAGTAATTTTACGCCCTACTAACTGAGGGATCTAAAGATTGGAACTCTTCATCTTTGTGCATCAAAGGCTGTATTAGAGCTACCATCATCGATTGACTATATGCTTCTGCAAACTTATTCCTTTTATTTTGATTAGCCCACTGCTTACCAGTAATTTTACGCCCTACTAACTGAGGGATCTAAAGATTGGAACTCTTCATCTTTGCGCATCAAAGGCTGTATTAGAGCTACCATCATCGATTGACTATATGCTTCTGCAAACTTATTCCTTTTATTTTGATTAGCCCACTGCTTACCAGTAATTTTACGCCCTACTAACTGAGGGATCTAAAGATTGGAACTCTTCATCTTTGTGCATCAAAGGCTGTATTAGAGCTACCATCATCGATTGACTATATGCTTCTGCAAACTTATTCCTTTTATTTTGATTAGCTCACTGCTTACCAGCAATTTTACGCCCTACTAACTGAAAGATCTAAAGATTGGAACTCTTCATCTTTGTGCATCAAAAGCTGGATTAGAGCTACCATCATCGATTGACTATATGCTTCTGCAAACTTATTCCTTTTATTTTGATTAGCCCACTGCTTACCAGTAATTTTACGCCCTACTAACTGAGGGATCTAAAGATTGGAACTCTTCATCTTTGCGCATCAAAGGCTGTATTAGAGCTACCATCATCGATTGACTATATGCTTCTGCAAACTTATTCCTTTTATTTTGATTAGCCCACTGCTTACCAGTAATTTTACGCCCTACTAACTGAGGGATCTAAAGATTGGAACTCTTCATCTTTGCGCATCAAAGGCTGTATTAGAGCTACCATCATCGATTGACTATATGCTTCTGCAAACTTATTCCTTTTATTTTGATTAGCCCACTGCTTACCAGTAATTTTACGCCCTACTAACTGAGGGATCTAAAGATTGGAACTCTTCATCTTTGCGCATCAAAGGCTGTATTAGAGCTACCATCATCGATTGACTATATGCTTCTGCAAACTTATTCCTTTTATTTTGATTAGCCCACTGCTTACCAGTAATTTTACGCCCTACTAACTGAGGGATCTAAAGATTAGAACTCTTCATCTTTGCGCATCAAAGGCTGTATTAGAGCTACCATCATCGATTGACTATATGCTTCTGCAAACTTATTCCTTTTATTTTGATTAGCCCACTGCTTACCAGCAATTTTACGCCCTACTAACTGAAAGATCTAAGATTGGAACTCTTCATCTTTGTGCATCAAAAGCTGGATTAGAGCTACCATCATCGATTGACTATATGCTTCTGCAAACTTATTCCTTTTATTTTGATTAGCCCACTGCTTACCAGTAATTTTACGCCCTACTAACTGAGGGATCTAAAGATTGGAACTCTTCATCTTTGCGCATCAAAGGCTGTATTAGAGCTACCGTCATCGATTGACTATATGCTTCAGCAAAGTTATTACTTGTGTTTCGATGAGCCCACTGCTTACCAGCAATTTTACGCCCTACTAACTGAAAGATCTAAAGATTGGAACTCTTCATCTTTGTGCATCAAAAGCTGGATTAGAGCTACCATCATCGATTGACTATATGCTTCTGCAAACTTATTCCTTTTATTTTGATTAGCCCACTGCTTACCAGTAATTTTACGCCCTACTAACTGAGGGATCTAAAGATTGGAACTCTTCATCTTTGCGCATCAAAGGCTGTATTAGAGCTACCGTCATCGATTGACTATATGCTTCAGCAAAGTTATTACTTGTATTTCGATGAGCCCACTGCTTACTAGCAATTTTACGACCTACTATCTGAGGGAGCTAAAGATTGGAACATAGTAAAGCTCTCGTCCTCTCGCTGGCTTTCATGATATACAGCACTAGAAAAAGTGGTTCGTTCTTATCTTTACTACCCTCACATTTTGAGCGAGCAAGTATCACTGAGCGATTTTAAGCGGCCAGAATCCTCAACGACATGTACAAAGATGAAGCAAATAAACTATACTTGCTATTTTTGAAGCTGATTCTAAGTGAATTTCAGAAAACAAACTTACTCTTCCAAAAAATTTCTGCTGACCATTTTATCTTCTACAAGAAGTTGAATATTTTATCTTCATCTTATTGAGACGAATCTTGCATACAAACTGCGTTTCAATCAGTGTCATTCTGGAAGCTGGCCTTGATTCAATTTACCTGCCTGTCGCTGAAGTTGATTTTGGATTTGAATTCCAAATTACCCTTAACAAATCATCAAAGTCGAGTTTGGGAAAAGGCGAAATTCTACAAAGGTGCCGTAACTTTCTGAAAGTAGTGGCTTCTGAGACACTGAAAAAGCTTCTACATGACCTCACGTTCTTAAAGAAGATCAAAGTATTCTCTCCTCAAATTTGTCAAAATGCTGCTGTCAGGCGACGCTTCCAACAGCGGCCACTTTCTCTTCTTAAAGAACGTGACCTTGGTGAAATGGAAAATCAGTGTCAAAACTTGCTTCAGGTGGACTGGGTGGAAGTATTCCAAAGCAAGGTCTCAGTGATCGCAGAATCATTCTTGTTTGGCGTTAGCAATTACAAAGACATGGTGAATCGCAGGTCTTTGTTCGACATAGCTCAAGCAGCTCTTTCAGTCTTAAGCTTACCCATCAACAATGCCTTCGTCGACAGATTCGCTTCTGTTATGAATGTTGTCAAGCACAAAATCCGAAACAGGATGCAGCTGAAATTGTTTAACTCTATTGTGACCATTTGACTTTGACTAAACTGCAAGAGAGGGAGCTGGAGGGACCTCGATCCTACACCCGTTATGGTTTTTATATTTACCAATGACATGTGTATTGACATAAAAAAATCAACGGATGAGAATAAAAATGAAGACGAAATTCCGAGGAAATTTTAGGTAATATGAAAGGAGTGTTCGCTGTTTTCAAGAAGTTAAATTTATATTTTATTTCTTTGTTGCCTAAATTTGATAAAGATCTTGAATACTAGTCGAAGATAAATATCATTTGTGATTAAAAAATGTACAAAACTGATTCGAAGTTTACTAAAAGGGAAATAAAATTAAAATAACAACCGGTACTTTTAAGGGCCTTGCCAGGTAGACTTTTGTCTCATTTCTTTGTCATATCTTTGACTTTTGTCTTTGGCAATTTTAATGATAGTTGCATTAATAACAGCCGGTCTAATTTCTTATCTTTGACTCGTTTTTTTTGTCATTCTAATTTATATTCTGAAAAACTGAAAACATTTCGTTTTCGAATTCAAGTTCTCGAATTTGCACCTTCTTAAATCTTAGAATTGCAATGTCATAAACACATTGCATAAAAAAAGAAGAATTTGATTTCACTTACTAAATGACATTTTGGAGAAACATTTTGGATGTGTTAAATTACATTACTATCCTGCTTCTATCTTGTTCTTCACATATTTCTCTTTTGTTCTTCATCAGTAAATCTCATCCAATAGTTATGTTTGTCAAATGCACCTTCAACTTCCTCGTTTTTATATAACTTAATCTATATTGTAAGACCAGTAGTACCTACACCTTTTTTTAGTTCTTTAATCACAATTTCCCTTGTTGATAGGGACGAATTCTGTTTATTAGTCAGAAAGTAATGTAAAGTACCACGTTAAACATGGGAAAGTATTATTTTGTTAGATCTTCCTTAGTTCTCGCTTTTATTTAATTCTCTGGTGTACCAGAGAACTGGGAAAAATATATTTTTTGTCAAACTATAGACTCAGAAAATTTTGACCACAAAAGTCCATGTAAGCTGTTGATAAATGCTTTACTGTTTCAGATTTCGGAATCTGGTGTAGGTATCTGTCAGTGAAGACGGCATTTTACCAATTTTCAGTCCTGGCTTTCTAAACGACAAAATGCACACAGTTTGCGCCCATTTGGTGACATTGGCTCTAACACCGTCGATTTTATTGTTTGTTTGCACTCATGCCTGCACTATCTAATTTTCCCTAAATTGAGTTTCTACTTACAGAAATAGTTAGAAAATGGAACCTTTATTAATAATATAGTCATATCTGATATGATTAAGAAACAATAAACTACAAGTTAAATTCAGCGATGTTGTAAAAGCAAAAGCTTTTTGTGTTGAAGCTCCCTGTGTCCTTTCGGCAAATTTGCCAAGTAGCAGCAGCATCAAATCCAAACTCAGGGAAGAAAAATCTTATGGCATAATAAGAGGACTTCCTATAGAAGTGGATGCTAGCGAAGTGGCCAAACATAATCCAGGCCTGGTCGAGGAAGCTTTCCGTTTTGGACGAAGTAAAACAATCAGACTGACTTTCAAAAATAGACAGACATTGAGCTATGTAATGTCTAACGGAATCAAGCTTGGATACGAATTTTTCGGGGTAGATCAGAGCATGGAGGCCCCTTGAAGGTGTTTCAGATGCCAGAGCTTCGATCATCTCATTGAAAACTGCAAAAACAGTCCCAGATGCGCAAGATGTTCCGGACCACACTCTAGTAACAAAGATACACCGTGTAACGGAGACTTCAAATGCACGTCTTACAACGGACCTCATGTCTGCTTCAGCCTAAGATGCTCTAAATTGAGAGAGATTCTGAGAAACAAAAATAATCAATGAATAGATCACTTAAAGTTTTTAGTCTGAATATCAATAGCTGTCGCAACAAAGAAAAAGACATAGATGATCTCCTTCAAATTTATGACGTGCTATTTATCCAGGAGCATTGGCTTTCTGGAAAGAACATAAACTTCCTGAACAGATCCCGGTCGCACGATGTCTTTTTAGAGCCTTTGTACGGCAGGGCGTCCCTCCAGAGGCTTGGCAATATACGCTAGGGAAACACTTTTGGCTAGGCCGACTAATAGAAGCAGTAGTCTGTTGTGCGTCTCTGTTGAGGGAATTGAGTTCATCAACATATAAATGCGTACTAACTACAACAATACTGTCTCTCTGACAAAGTTCTCAAAAGCAGCAGATGCCCTAAGACAACATTTACAGTCTCTTGAGCTTCGTGGGTGTCAGTGGCTTATTGCCGGGGACCTCAACTGTGACTCATACAAGGACCATATTCTATCTGATATTTTTATGAATTACCTTTATTCTTATGAATGAATTTTTATAAATAACCGAGTCAAACTCAAAACGAGCAGAAATTAACATAAGTTGGGCGCAAAACCCCTATGCCTTCCCAAGGCCAGAACAAAATTTGCACTTTACTGAAAAATACAAATCAATTTGCATTGTCAGTTAATATATATATATATATATATATATATATATATATATATATATATATATATATATATTATATATATATATATGTATTATATATATATATATATATATATATATATTATATATATATATATATATATATATATCATACTGATATTTAGTAATCAAAATGTTAAAATTATTTGATTTATTAAAGTTATAAAAGTAAAAATATTTATATTTTTTTCAGTAAAGCGCAAATTTTGTTCTGGCCTTGGGATTGCTTTTGTTCAGCAATTTTTAACAACATACACCCTTTTAAAAATCTGGACACAAATAGTACTGTTTAATTTAGTTTCATACCTCCTCTAGTTGACCTGAAATGGAAAACTTGATACCATTCGCAAAAAAATCTGTTTACTTTCTTTGATAGCTTGGATGCACTTACGCTATTTTGATTTGGTTAAATTTTAAGAGCAGAAATGGGAGAGTTGGCGTAAGAGGGTGGGAATGGAAGGGGGATTAGTTGCCCTCAAATCACTTTCGACTATTAAAAAGGGCATCAGCCCTTTCTATTTTCAATCGAATGAGCCCTTTTCGAAGTTCCCACGACAACTCCTTCGATACGAAGTGCCCTGGTCTAAACAACAACAACAACAAAAATAATACATTATACCCACTTCGATCTTTACTATAAAAACGTCAAACCTTCCAATCACTTTCGACTATCAAAAAGGGCACTAGGCCTTTCGATTTCCAATCGAATGAGTCCTTTTGGAAACGACAACGCTTTCTATAAACACCTTATATGCCCCCTGGGCATAAATTACAACCCTTACCCTAAGGTCTGTTAGGGTGGTTGTCATCTTCTAAGACCGAATTTCCAGAACTTTCAACTACGTTAAACAACATGGCTATCTCAAAATTATGATTGGATGTGTTTGGGGAAATGGTGGGCGTGAGAGGAGTGTTAGTCGCCTTCCAGTCACTTTCGACTATTAAAAAGGGCACAAGCCAATCCAATTTCCAATTGAATGAGCGCTTTTCGAAGTTCCTACGACAACTTCTTCGATACGAAGTGCCCTGCTCTAAAGGAATTAATTAATAAATAATATATTGTGCCAACATCGTTCTTATATGCCCCCAGGACATGACTTAAAACCCTTACCCTGAGGGTTGTGGGGGAGTGTCCTCCTCTTTACTTAGTCCCCGTTTCTTGTCTCGTTCTCGAGTGTCCCCGTTCTTTACTTAGGCAGCGCGATCGTGCTGCCTATGATTTATACAACTTTCTATATAAACCTTATATGCCCCCAGGGCATAACTTACAACCCTTGCACTGAGGGCTCTGAGGGGATTATCATCCTAAAAGACCTAATTTCCAGAACGTTCAACTACGTTGAACAAAATGGATATCTCAAAATTTTGATTGGATGTGTTTTGGAAAATGGTGGGCGAGAGAGGGGCGTTAGTCGCTATCCAATCACTTTCAACTATTAAAAAAGGCACTAACCCTTTCAATTTCCAATTGAATGAGCCATTTTGAAGTTTCTACGACAACGCTTTCAATTAAAACTTTATATGCCCCCGGGTGTGTTTTGATTGGATATATTTGGGGAAAAGGTGGGCTTGAGAGGGGGGTTAGTTGCGCTCAAATCACTTTCGACTATTAAAAAGGGTAGTATCCCTTTGAATTTCAAATCGAATGGTCCCTTTTTCAAGTTTCTACGACAAAGATTTCAATAAAAATCTTATATGCTCTCAGGGCATAACTTATAATCCTTTCCCTGAGGGTTGTGGGGGAGTGTCCTCCTCAAAAATATATTTTCTATCTGGAAATCAACTACGCTGAACAAAATGGCTACCTCAAAATTTTTATTGGATGTTTTGGAGGAATGATGGGCGTCGGAGGGGGCTAGTTGCCCTCCAATCAGTTTCGACTATTAAAAAGGGCACTAGCCCTTTGAATTTCCAATCGAATGAGCATTTTTTGAAGTTTCTACGACAACACCTTCTTTAAAAACCTTATATGCCCCCAGGGCATAACTTAAAACTCTTGCCCTGAGGGCTGTGGGGGAGTGTCCTCCTCAAAACATATTTTCTATCTGGAAATCAACTACGCTGAACAAAATGGTTATGTCAAAATTTTGATTGGATTTGTTTGGGGAAATGATGGGCGTAGGGGGGCTAGTTGCCCTCCAATCACTTTCGACTATTGAAAAGGGCACTAGCCCTTTGAATTTCCAATTGAATGAGCCTTTTTTGAAGTTTCTACGACAACGTTTTCTATAAAAACCTTATATGCCCCCAGGGAGTGACTTAAAACCCTTGCCCTGAGGGTTGTGGGGGAGTGTCCTCCTCAAAACATATTTTCTATCTGGAAATCAGCTACGCTGAACAAAATGGCTATCTCAAAATTTTGATTGGGTGTGTTTGGGGGAATGATGGTCGTGGGGTGGGGCTAGTTGCCCTCCAATCACTTTCGACTATTAAAAAGGGCACTAGAACTCTCAATTTCCAATCGAATGAGCCCCTTTTGAAGTTTCTACGATTACACCTTCCATATGAAGTGCCCAGCTCTAAAGGAAAAAAATAATAATAGTACATTGTGCCAACATCGTTCTTATATGCTCTCAGGCATAACTTAAAACCCATGCCCCGAGGGTTGTGGGGGAGTTTTTTCCTCAAAAACATATTTTCTATCTGGAAATCAACTACGCTGAACAAAATGGATATCTCAAAGTTTTGATTGGATATGTTTGAGGAAATATGGGGGGGAGGGCTAGTTGCCCTCCAATCACTTTCGACTATTAAAAAGGGCACTAGCCCTTTGAATTTCCAATCGAATGAGCCTTTTTTGAAGTTTCTGCGACAACGCCTTCTATAAAAACCGTATATGCCCCAGGGGCATAACTTAAAACCCTTGCCCTGAGGGTTGTGGGGGAGTGTCCTCCTCAAAAACATATTTTCTATCTGGAAATCAACTACGCTGAACAAAATGGCTATCTCAAAATTTATATCGGATGTGTTTGGGGGAATGATGGGCGTGGGGGGGGGCTAGTTGCCCTACAATCACTTTCGACTATTAAAAAGGGCACTAGCCCTTCGAATTTCCAATCGAATGAGCCTTTTTTTGAAGTTACTACGACAACGCCTTCTATAAAAACCTTCTATGCCCCCAGGCATAACTTAACACCCTTGCCCTGAGCGTTGTGGGGGAGTGTCCTCCTCAAAAACATATTTTCTATCTGGAAACGCTGAACAAAATGGCTATCTCAAAATTTTTATTTGATGTCTTTGGGGGAATTATGGTCGTGGGAGGGGGCTAGTTGCCCTCCGATCACTTTCGACTATTAAAAAGGGCACTAGAACTCTGAATTTCCTATCGAATGAAAGCCTTTTGAAGTTTCTACGACGACCCCTTCCATATGAAGTGCCCAGCTCTAAGGAAAAAAACAATAAATAGTACATTGTGCCAACATCGTTCTTATATGCCCTCAGCGCATAACTTAAAACCCTTGCTCCGAGGGTTGTGGGGGAGTGTCCTCCTCAAAAAAAATTTTCTATCCGGAAATCAACTACGCTGAACAAAATGGCTATCTCAAAATTTTGATTGGATGTGTTTGGGGAAATATGGGCGTGGGGGGGGCTAGTTGCCCTCCAATCACTTTCGACTATTAAAAAGAGCACTAACCCTTTGAATCGAATGAGCCTTTTTGAAGTTTCTACGACAATGCCTTCTATAAAAACCTTATATGCCCCCAGGGCATAACTTAAAACCCTTGCCCTGAGGGTTGTGGGGGAGTGTCCCCGTCAAAAACATATTTTCTATCTGGAAATCAACTACGCTGAACAAAATTGCTATCTCAAAATTTTGATTGGATGTGTTTGGATGAATGATGGTCGTGGGGGGGCTAGTTGCCCTCCAATCACTTTCGACCATTATAAAGGGCACTAGAACTCTGAATTTCCTATCGAATGAAAGCCTTTTGAAGTTTCTACGACGACCCCTTCCATATGAAGTGCCCAGCTCTAGAGGAAAAAAATAATAAATAGTACATTGTGCCAACATCGTTCTTATATGCCCTCAGGGCATAATTTAAAACCCTTGCCCCGAGGGTTGTTGGGGATTGTCCTCCTCAAAAACATATTTTCTATCTGGAAATCGACTACGTTGCACAAAATGGCTATCTCAAAATTTTGATTATATGTGTTTGGGGAAATATGGGCGTGGGGGGGCTAGTTGTCCTCCAATCACTTTCGACTACTAAAAAGGGCACTAGCCTTTTGAATCGAATGAGCCTTTTTTGAAGTTTCTATGACGACGCCTTCAATAAAAACCTTATATACCCCCAGGGCATAACTTAAAACCCTTGCCCTGAGGGTTATGAGGGAGTGTCCTCCTGAAAACATATTTTTTATCTGGAAATCAACTATGCTGAACAAAATGGCAATCTCAAAATTTTGATTGGATGTGTTTGGGGGAATGATGGGCGTGGGGGGGCTAGTTGCCCTCCAATCACTTTCGACTATTAAAAAGGGTACTAGCCCTTCGAATTTTCAATCGAATGAGCCCCTTTTGAAGTTTCTACGACGACCCCTTCCATATGAAGTGCCCTGCTCTAAAACAAAAAATAATACATAGTACATTGTGCCAATATCGTTCTTATAGGCCCTCAGGGCATAACTTAAAACCCTTGCCCTGAGGGTTATGAGGGAGTGTCCTCCTGAAAACATATTTTTTATCTGGAAATCAACTATGCTGAACAAAATGGCAATCTCAAAATTTTGATTGGATGTGTTTGGGGGAATGATAGGTGTGGGGGGCTAGTTGCCCTCCAATCACTTTCGACTATTAAAAAGGGCACTAGCCACTCCAATTTCCAATCGAATGAGCCCTTTTCAAAGTTCCTACGACAACTCCTTCGATACGAAATGCCCGACTGAAGAAGAAGAAGACAAAAAACACATTGTGCCCACATCGTTCTTTACTTAGGCAGCGCTAGCGCGCTGCCTATGATGAGCGAAATTTTATACGCAGGGATATTTTTTTGAGGGGTAACCGCCTAGGGAGGGAATCATCCGGGAGGAGCATTAGCCAGAAAAGTGTTAATGCACAAGCAACTACAAAAAATCATTGAAAGTCGAATTCAAAGTGTTTCTTTGGGTAGGGGATCGGGCAATTATTTGGACACTATAAATACATAAACAATTTAGAGATTTTCGTTGAAAGTCAAATTCAAAACCATGTTTTTTTTCTGGGTTTACCGGTGACAATCGTTCTAAGATTTTTAATTATGTTTGAAAAATAGAGTGGGGGATTAGCTTGGGACACCATAAATATATAAAATTGTCAAATGGATGGTAAGTTTGAAGGAAACCAGGTGCGTAGTTTACTATGGGGCAAGGAGGGGGGGGGGGCAAAAGCCCCTCCCAGACCTTGGTCTGCCTCCCCTAGAGTGTCTTTATGATATAAAACGGCTTATTATTTAGTTTTTACTGTCATTTTCACATGGTTTAGGAAAATTGGTTCCAACTTCCCCCCTCCCAGGATTTTGACGAAATTACGCCCCTGACGGAAACCATATACCGGGGTCTTAGTCTAATCTGAATTTTGATGACAAGGATGAAAATAAAAATGTAACAGGGCTATACAAAGTGCACAATATCACAGTAACTTATCTTTCACTTGCCGAAGTTTACGTAATACTAAGCAAAAAATTAAAAATGTACAAAAAAACATATATACAACGCCTAACTATGACATAACTTTGACGTAATTTTTTCTATAAGACACTGAAATGCAGTTACCTTTTCTGGGCTAGTCTGTCAATCAAGGCAGGTGGCAGCACAGAAATTCCCAAAGCGGCAAGATCAATCAAATGATAATTCCTTTCAACTGATTTTCATTATTTTTCGAGGAGTTAGACTAAAAAAATTTAGACTAAAAAAATTTTTTAGGATTGACCTTTCCTGTACTTAAATTAGACAATTCTGGTCCGATTAATAGAAAAAACAGAATTCATACTACCTAATGATGCAAGTCTCATCAAAACTGAACATCTCTATATCAGGTCCAAATTGAAAGAAATTAAATGTTGTTTCAGCTAGGCAGAATTAGGGCCTAGGAGTCAGATGAGAGTAGGTATGTGTGTAAACAGTAGGACATTAAAGGTGTAGTTTAGTTCAACTAAAACAACTTGTTTCTTACTGTACATTATTCAGTAAATTCAGCAGAAAAGTTGCAGAGATACTGTCCAGGAGACAAGCGACCATTCTTTATTTCCAATCGATCAAAACAAGCTGCTCTACCGAAACTCTGCTGCAAAGCCCTGTTTAAGGACAAATTGCAAATTTCCGTGTTGTATAAGCCAGATATGAAACAGATTATTTAAAAAAAAAAAAACAACGTGGGGCTTCACCATCCTGGGAAACCCTCTATCATCACATAAATGTTCCTGCCAGAAAAAAAAAAGTTTAACAGAAGGCTGCTTTACGGTCTGCCACTAAGGCTAGGTTGACTTATGACTTCTGGTCTGCAAAAGAATCTGGTCTTATAGGTATCGCTACCTATTACCCCAGGAAGATGAAAAATGAGCAGAGGTTCCACCAGAGTTTTTCACATTTCAAGAGGCTTAATCATTCTCATACAACTACTAACATCCTTCCAGCAATCTAAGTTGCAATTAGGAAGTTTTAATGACAGGTAAGGTGTTCCGCATTGTAACTCTAGGCTATGAGCAATTTCCCGAACTTCATGTTTTGAACATTGTCTTTATTCATCTGTTACGCACGCTCTTGGATTTTGGTCCATTCGAAACTTAGCCAATGACATCCCTGAAGAAGATTGCTTGGAATCCTTTGATAAAGTCGAAGATGCGGATCCAACTGGTGAAAACTATTCAGACGGCCTTTCTGTTCCTTGTCTTGAAAACTCCAGAAGTAAAGATGCTTTTGCTAAAGACTTTGATGAAACTGATGCAGTGTCTACGGAAGAGGATAGCGAAATTAATGGGGAAGAACAGTGGGGAGCTTGGAGTCTGTCAAAAAATGATGTTACAGCACAGGCCATCCGAAGACACTTTACACTTGCTCAAACATTTAAAAAATCTGCGAAAGTTATTTAGAAAACTAAAAGTTTCCACCATCCAGCATGGTAACTTAAAAATATGTATTAAAGAGAGTCGCCTTCGTTCTCGTATCCTTCTTGACATGAAAGTACGATGGAACAAAAAACTTACAAAAAACAAAACGTACATTAAACAAAAAACGTACATTAGTAGAAGTCTACAAAAAACTTAGTTAGCCTGGAAATAGTTTTTTACATTTGACGTTTGCAACGGTTCTATTAGGAGTCCCTTGCTTATGTCTAATGGCTGGACTGTACTAGAAGCTGCTATTACCGTACTTTCTCCCATGCCCAATACCACTGTAATGGTAGGTTCTTCTTACATATCCAATTGGCAGTCGAGCACACATAGTCTTAGAAGGGCCTGAGCTCTTTTATAATTCTAGAGCCGTTGATAGTCCCACTGCTGCACCCCTCAAAGGATTAAAAAAAGTACTTTGTGACAAGCCTTCATTTTGCAATTAATCTTTTCCAAAAGGCAGCTTATCTGGATCCTTCAATATTTAAAAGGTTGTCACTTGTGGATCGTTCTCTGGTCCCTCAATCTTTGACCCCATTAATTTAGGATAAATTAAGTAATGGTGCAGAAACCGCAAAAGAGCCCGCTCCAACTCGGCTTTGTACTGTTGAAGTCTTTGAGGCTATGGTAGAGTCCAGTGAGGAAAGCTGGTTCCAGTCATTTTTGGATGCAACAGGTTTCCAAATCTTAAGACGCTCCTGCAGCGTTAGCAACTCTGCCGTAAATGCCCTAAAATATTTTGATGTGAAGCCGCTAGTCCATCTTTTAGAGTGACGTAGAGCTTTCCCGGTAAGCTTTTTGTTTTTTCATTAATTTACATAAATACAGTAGTACGAATTTATATGAACCCTGGAGAGGGGGGCAAAAGTGCATTTTTCTTATAACTCTTACTAGGTTGCTGGCTATCGCTGCAACCCGGATATAGAACTTTCCGGTAAGCTTTTTCTTTTTTCATTAATTTGTATAAATACAGTAGTATGAATTTAAATGAATCCTGGGGAGGGGGCAAAAAGTGCATCTTTTCTTGAATTATACCTTTGAAATATTGGCAGATCCAGAGATTCTGGAGGGGGGGGGGGGAATCGGCTATGAAATAAAATTAGTATTCTTGGATTGTGTAATTATAGTTAGTCATAGTAGAGGGTGTCACTACCCCTTTTCCTTTTGAATAGACCATGAAAAACGTAGCAACATACTCAAAAGCATGCCCGCTCCTATTCTTAAAATAATAATTTGAAGTCGTAACAATTTATATGATTGAGCAAGTGTATGCGTTGGAGAAAGTATTTTCTGCCGCAAAGCCACGGAAATTTTCGAATCAGTTACCAAAAAGTGCAATTGTCCTTGTATTTGCATCCCTTTGAAAAAATATTTAAGAGAAGAGAATACTTGAAGAAAGTATTATGTAGCAAATAGTCTAAATTTCTTTGGAATTCGGAATTTGAGGAATTTCCCTTTACTTATTTACTTAAGAATGTATTTGGTGGAGGGCCTAGAACAATATTTTCTAATGCGAAGTAATAAAAATATGCGAAGTACCCTTAAACCATTAATTTTCATTTTGAAAAAATTTGGCACACATAGGCTATCATATAATTAACCTTCTTTCTTCTTTCATACTTTTGTTTAAGATGGCTTCCGAAGTCCAAACGTTCCGAATGGGAGGAGGGGGGGGGGGGTCTGAAGTCCAGATGGGGGGAGTGGAAAGCATGGTCTGGAGGGAGAAGCCACAGCCTCCCAAATCAACTATGGGCTGTGCTGAAACACTAATGACTTTGAGCTGACTGCACAATTTCATGCCGAAAAGTGTTTATTTTCGAAATGTCCGGGCATTTCCGGGAAGTTTGAGAAGATGATGTATAAACATAAAAGCGCATTTTGGAAAAAAAAAGACAGGAAATGGAAGAAAATAAACATAAAGAAAAAAGGATGGCGATATTTGCGTACACAGACAATTTTTCGGCCCTTTATTAGAAACACGGCACTTTTTTGCGGAAAAAACGCTGTAATAGTATTGGGCAGTGGCGGATCCAGGGGGGCGAGGGGGCTCCCCCCTAACGTAGTCTAAATTAGTGCAATTTACTTAATTAACGGAAGATTGCGTTAATTAAACTTGCTCCTAACGCAAGTTTATCGGATCAACCTGTTTTGCGCCCCCCCCCCCCCCTAAAAAAAATCCTGGATCCGCCCCTGGTACTGGGTTTTCTCAAAACTGTTATCGCCAGAAAAAATTACTACCCGTGGCAACTGACAACCTTGACGAGAAGTTAATGAGAGACTAAAAAGTTAAATGTTTTCATATTGGAGCAGGGCTTCCACTCTCGAAATTAAAATTCGGGGACAAGTCTTAAAAATTCGGGGAGTTTTCGGAGACAAGTCTTCAAGACTCGGGATTTCTCGGGAAAAAAAAATGAAATTTCGTTGTGAAAATTTAGGAGCAAAGAAGTTTTAGCTTCGTTTTCAGGCTCAAGTAGGGCTTGGATCCGCATAGTAAATCAAGCCTTTTACAGAGTAGGTTTTAGAGCCATAGCAGGGGATTGGAACACATAGCTGAAAACGCGTATTGCTGATATTGCGGTAAAAACTTCAAAAATGTTTTCAAATTAAAAAAAAAAAAATAGTGTACACATGTGAACTGTAAATACAAGTAGCAATTTTTGATTAAGTCATTAATATCAGTAATTCATTAATAATATTTAAAAACAAAAACAAATATTGTTTTAGGTTTCTGCATAGGTAAATTAATAGACAAAATTAAACCTATAAGTATGGGGCAACATTAAAACTTCAAACAAACAAGAACTAAATTAACAAGTAACAAGAACAAGTAAATTTAAACTTAAATTAAAAAGGAAATTTTTACGACAATTGACACATTATTGGTTTTTCTTGCCGATTCTAAGGCCTTAAGTCCTTACCCCCCCTCCCCCAGAAGTCCCCCACGTAAAAACGGAAAATAATCCCCCCTCACAAAAATACCCCCTGCAGAAAATACTCCCCGAGGAAAGTATCACCGTGGGAAATACCCCCCACGGAATGTACCCCCGCTAAAAATACCCTCGAAAAATAACCCCCCCCCCCCTAGGGAAAATACCTCCTTGGAATATACATTTGTTCGTTGTTTCTTTCTACTATGCTCTTCTTTCTTTTGGCTACCTCATAATTACAATATAGTCACCAAGGTACTTATGCATTATAACTTACACACGAAAGAAGCGAAGTTTGGTTAATGCTAATGAAATAAAATAGGATGCAAATATAATAGTTTAGAAACAAGTTTGGGGTACATATTTGCAAATTAAGGGGGGTGGGGTGGGGTGGGGGTAAAGCATAGCATACATTAAATACGTAACTTAACCTAGGTACCTCCCCCCCCCTAAACCCCCTAAACCACAATAGTTTAAATATTGTAAACGCCATGAGAAACCATGCTTTGTGATCCATTTCTCTATTGAAAATACCCGTTTAACTAGTTTCCTTTAGTGTTTCTCGATACACTATATAGCGGTGTGTAAGATAGATAGATAGATCGGGTATTTCAAAAGCCCAAGAGCCATATACACACAAAAATTATGAAAAATAGAAAAATTACAACAGAGCAAATTACGAAACACACATTAACATGATACATAGCGAAAAATACCTTCTGGTAAATTACCAAAAAAATAACTTTAATTCCATATAATTAATAATAATTAATTGTAAAAACATTTCCTTCTTTCTAATCCCTTCTCTATGTACGCACCAATACGAAATATTGTGGTTGGATTACTACTTTGTAAAATTTTTGGAAGCAGCAAAAGAATCCCATGTAAGTAATTTTCCCTTAAATCAGAGAGCACCGGGCACTTTCGGAGAAAATGGTCCAAATCTTCGTCCTCATCCCTACAAAGAGGACACACATACCGACCATCAGGATGTACTATCTCCCTGTCGAACACCATTTGCCTGCTCTGGATTGGAAGGCAATTCGCCCTAAGCTGAATCCATCGACATAAAATCATAGCCGGTAAATTGAATTTAAAATAAATTTCCTCTCCAAAACTAGGTTTAACCTGATTATAATGATTCAATGTAGCAGAATTTAAAACCAGCCCTTGCCAATACTGAATTTCTTGACCCTCTAAGATAAATCGTACCTGGCTTACTAAATTTGTTGGTAGATCAGGGGAACCAAGACCGTCATTCCATAAGTAAGCCATTCCCACTCTTTCTAGTAATGACCTAATTTGGGAGTAGAAATGACCCTATTGATCGTGACATGACACCATATATGGGCATAGAGTCCCTAGGGAGAAAACCTGTGCTGTCAGTCTGACGGGGCACCATATATGGGTATGGAATCCCCAGGGAGAACACGTTTCCCAGAAATTGGTGTTCGTACAGGAGAATTGTTTCCGGGGCGAAGTTTATTAATGTCTTTGGAGTTCGTCCAGGAGAATTGTTTCCGGGCGAAGTTTATTAATGTCTTTGGAGTTCGTCCAGGAGAATTGTTTCCGGGCGAAGTTTATTAATGTCTTTGGTGCTCGTCCAGGAGAATTGTTTCCGGGTGAAGTTTATTATTGTCTGACGGATGATGTCAAGGTTGATTGATTTTTCACGAAAGGAGAATTAATTTGTTGTTTCTAAGGGGAATTATTGATCTACGAAAGGGGAATTAATTTGTTGTTTATAAGGGGAATTATTGATTCACGAAAGGGGAATTAATTTGTTGTTTCTAAGGGGAATTATTGATTCAAGAAAGGGCAATTAATTGTTGTTTCTAAGGGGAAGGTGGGGAAGAGATATATTGATCTAGGACTCGAGAGGGAAAATGGATTTCCGAGAAATTGATTGCGTAACCTAACCTAACCTCATGAGCACATGATGGGACTCCATATATGGGCATAGAATCCCTCGAGGGGAGAGGATTTCCAAGAAATTGATTGCGTAATCGAAGGGAGAGAATTCCCGAGAAATTGATTACATAATCGGTAGAACCCTATCAGGAGCTCGTGACGGGAATCCATTTATGGGCATAGAATGACGTAATCGATTAGGACAAATGGATTTCTGAGAAATTGACTACATAATCGGTAGAACCCTATCAGGAGGTCGTGACGGGGGTCCATATATGGGCATAGAATGACGTAATCGACTTGGACAAATGGATTTCTGAGAAATTGATTATATAATCGGTAGAACCCTATCAGAAGGTCATGACGGGGCTCCATATATGGGCATAGAATGACGTAATCGACTAGGACAGTTGGATTTCTGAGAAATTGATTACATAATCGGTAGAACCCTATCAGGAGGTCGTGACGGGGGTCCATATATGGACATAGAATGACGTAATCGACTAGGACAAATGGATTTCTGAGAAATTGATTACATAATCGGTAGAACCCTATCAGAAGGTCATGACGGGACTCCATATATGGGCATAGAATGACGTAATCGACTAGGACAGTTGGATTTCTGAGAAATTGATTACATAATCGGTAGAACCCTATCAGGAGGTCGTGACGGGGGTCCATATATGGGCATAGAATGACGTAATCGTAATCGAATGACTATTCAGTAGTGGTTTGTCGTGGTTTACCTTGTCACAGTTACATTCTCTTGATTTTTCAAAGTTCATTTTGAATTTCTTTCATTAAAATGCAAGGGTTGGAATATTTCAGTAGTGGTTTGTTGTGGTTTACCTTGTCACAGTTACATTCTCTCGATTTTTCAAAGTTCATTTTGAATTTGTTTCATTGAAATGCAAGAGTTGGATTATTTCAGTAGTGTTTTGTCGTGGTTTACCATGTCACAGTTACATTCTCTTGATTTTTCAAAGTTTATTTTGGATTTCTTTCGTTGAAATGCAGGAGTTGGAATATTTCAGTAGTGTTTGTCACGGTTTACCTTGTCACAGTTACATTCTCTTAATTTTTCAAAGTTCATTTTGAATTTCTTTCGTTGAAATGCAAGAGTTGGAATATTTCAGTAGTGTTTTGTTGTGGTTTACCTTGTCACAGTTACATTTTCTTGATTTTTCAAAGTTCATTTTGAATTTCTTTCGTTGAAATGCAAGAGTTGGAATATTTCAGTAGTGTTTTGTTGTGGTTTACCTTGTCACACTTACATTCTCTTGATTTTTCAAAGTTCATTTCGAATTTCTTTCATTGAAATGCAAGAGTTGGAATATTTCAGTAGTGTTTTGTCGTGGTTTACCTTGTCACAGTTACATTCTCTTGATTTTTTAAAGTTCATTTGAATTTCTTTCATTGAAATGCAAGAGTTGGATTATTTCAGTAGTGTTTTGTTGTGCTTTACCTTGTCACAGTTACATTCTCTTAATTTTTCAAAGTTCATTTTGAATTTCTTTCGTTGAAATGCAAGAGTTGGAATACTTCAGTAGTGTCTTGTCGTGGTTTACCTTGTCACAGTTACATTGTCTTGATTTTTCAAAGTTCATTTTGAATTTCTTTCATTGAAATGCAAGAGTTGGATTATTTCAGTAGTGTTTTGTTGTGCTTTACCTTGTCACAGTTACATTCTCCTAATTTTTCAAAGTTCATTTTGAATTTCTTTCGTTGAAATGCAAGAATTGGATTATTTCAGTAGTGTTACATCGTGGTTTACTTTGTCACAGTTACATTCTCTTAATTTTTGAAAGTTCATTTTGAATTTCTTTCATTGAAATGCAAGGGTTGGAATATTTCAGTAGTGGTTTGTTGTGGTTTACCTTGTCACAGTTACATTCTCTCGATTTTTCAAAGTTCATTTTGAATTTGTTTCATTGAAATGCAAGAGTTGGATTATTTCAGTAGTGTTTTGTCGTGGTTTACCATGTCACAGTTACATTCTCTTGATTTTTCAAAGTCCATTTTGGATTTCTTTCGTTGAAATGCAGGAGTTGGAATACTTCAGTAGTGTTTTGTCATGGTTTACCTTGTCACAGTTACATTCTCTTAATTTTTCAACGTTCATTTTGAATTTCTTTCGTTGAAATGCAAGAGTTGGAATATTTCAGTAGTGTTTTGTTGTGGTTTACCTTGTCACAGTTACATTCTCTTGATTTTTCAAAGTTCATTTTGAATTTCTTTCGTTGAAATGCAAGAGTTGGAATATTTCAGTAGTGTTTTGTTGTGGTTTACCTTGTCACACTTACATTCTCTTGATTTTTCAAAGTTCATTTGAATTTCTTTCATTAAAATGCAAGAGTTGGAATACTTCAGTAGTGTTTTGTCGTGGTTTACCTTGTCACAGTTACATTGTCTTGATTTTTCAAAGTTCATTTTGAATTTCTTTCATTGAAATGCAAGAGTTGGATTATTTCAGTAGTGTTTTGTTGTGCTTTACCTTGTCAAAGTTACATTCTCTTAATTTTTCAAAGTTCATTTTGAATTTCTTTCGTTGAAATGCAAGAGTTGGATTATTTCACTAGTGTTTTGTCGTGGTTTACCATGTCACAGTTACATTCTCTTGATTTTTCAAAGTTCATTTTGAATTTCTTTCGTTGAAATGCAAGAGTTGGAATATTTCAGTAGTGTTTTGTTGTGGTTTACCCAGTCAAAGTGTTACATTTTCTTGATTTTTCAAAGTTCATTTTGAATTTCTTTCGGTGAAATGCAAGAGTTGGAATATTTCAGTAGTGTTTTGTTGCGGTTTACCTTGTCACAGTTACATTCTCTTGATTTTTCAAAGTTCATTTTGAATTTCTTTCATTGTAATGCAAGAGTTGGAATATTTCAGTAGTGTTTTGTCATGGTTTACCTTGTCACAGTTACATTCTCTTGATTTTTCAAAGTTCATTTGAATTTCTATCATTGAAATGCCAGAGTTGGATTATTTCAGTAGTGTTTTGTCATGGTTTACCTTGTCACAGTTACATTCTCTTGATTTTTCAAAGTTCATTTTGAATTTCTTTCGTTGAAATGCGAGAGTTGGAATATTTCAGTAGTGTTTTGTCGTGGTTTACCTTGTCACAGTTACATTCTATTAATTTTTCAAAGTTCATTTTGAATTTCTTTCATTGAAATGCAAGAGTTGGATTATTTCAGTAGTGTTTTGTCATGGTTTACCTTGTCACAGTTACATTCTCTTGATTTTTCAAAGTTCATTTTGGATTTCTTTCGTTGAAATGCAAGAGTTGGATTATTTCAGTAGTGTTTTGTCATGGTTTACCTTGTCACAGATACATTCTCTTGATTTTTCAAAGTTCATTTTGGATTTCTTTCGTTGAAATGCAAGAGTTGGAATATTTCAGTAGTGTTCTGTCATTGTTTATCATGTCACAGTTACATTTTCTTGATTTTTCAAAGTTCATTTTGAATTTCTTTCGTTGAAATGCAAGAGTTGGAATATTTCAGTAGTGTTTTGTTGCGGTTTACCTTGTCACAGTTACATTCTCTTAATTTTTCAAAGTTCATTTTTAATTTCTATCATTGAAATGCAAGAGTTGGAATATTTCAGTAGTGTTTTGATGTGGTTTACCTTGTCACACTTACATTCTCTTAATTTTTCAAAGTTCATTTTGGATTTCTTTCGATGAAATGCAAGAGTTGGAATATTTCAATAGTGTTTTGTTGTGGTTTACCTAGTCACAGTTACATTCTCTTAATTTTTCAAAGTTTATTTTGATTTCTTTTGTTGAAATGCAAGATTTGGAATATTTCAGTAGTGTTTTGTCATGGTTTACCTTGTCACAGTTACATTCTCTTGATTTTTCAAAGTTCTTTTTGAATTTCTTTCATTGAAATGCAAGAGTTGGAATATTTCAGTAGTGTTTTGTCATGGTTTACCTTGTCACAGTTACATTCTATTAATTTTTCAAAGTTCATTTTGAATTTCTTTCGTTGAAATGCAAGAGTTGGAATATTTCAGTAGTGTTTTGTCATGGTTTACCTTGTCACAGATACATTCTATTGATTTTTCAAAGTTCATTTCGAATTTCTTTCATTGAAATGCAAGAGTTGGAATATTTCAGTTGTGTTTTGTCGTGGTTTACCTTGTCACAGTTACATTCTTTTGATTTTTCAAAGTTCATTTGAATTTCCTTCATTGAAATGCAAGAGTTGGATTATTTCAGTAGTGTTTTGTTGTGCTTTACCTTGTCACAGTTAAATTCTCTTAATTTTTCAAAGTTCATTTTTAATTTCTTTCGTTGAAATGCAAGAGTTGGAATATTTCAGTAGTGTTTTGTCATGGTTTACCTTGTCACAGTTACATTCTCTTGATTTTTCAAAGTTCATTTTGAATTTCTTTCATTGAAATGCAAGAGTTGGAATATTTCAGTAGTGTTTTGTCGTGGTTTACCTTTTCACAGTTACATTCTCTTAATTTTTCAAAGTTCATTTTGAATTTCTTTCGTTGAAATGCAAGAGTTGGAATATTTCAGTAGTGTTTTGTCATGGTTTACCTTGTCACAGATACATTCTCTTGATTTTTCAAAGTTCATTTCGCATTTCTTTCATTGAAATGCAAGAGTTAGAATATGTCAGTAGTGTTTTGTCGTGGTTTACCTTGTCAAAGTTACATTCTCTTGATTTTTCAAAGTTCATTTGAATTTCTTACATTGTAATGCAAGAGTTGGATTATTTCAGTAGTGTTTTGTTGTGCTTTACCTTGTCACAGTTATATTCTATAATTTTTCAAAGTTCATTTTGAATTTCTTTCGTTGAAATGCGAGAATTGGAATATTTCAGTAGTATTTTGTCGTGGTTTACCTTCTCACAGTTACATTCTCTTGATTTTTCAAAGTTCATTTTAATTTCTTTCATTGAAATGCAAGAGTTGGATTATTTCACTAGTGTTTTGTCGTGGTTTACCATGTCACAGTTATATTCTCTTGATTTTTCAAAGTTCATTTTGGATTTCTTTCGTTGAAATGCAAGAGTTGGAATATTTCAGTAGTGTTTTGTTGTGGTTTACCTTAACACAGTTACATTCTCTTAATTTTTCAAAGTTCATTTTGAATTTCTATCGTTGAAATGCAAGAGTTGGAATATTTCAGTAGTGTTTTGTTGTGGTTTACCTTGTCACAGTTACATTTTTTGATTTTTCAAAGTTCATTTTGAATTACTTTCGGTGAAATGCAAGAGTTGGAATATTTCAGTAGTGTTTTGTCGAGGTTTACCTTGTCACAGTTACATTCTCTTGATTTTTCAAAGTTCATTTTAATTTCTTTCATTGAAATGCAAGAGTTGGATTATTTCAGTAGTGTTTTGTTGTGCTTTACCTTGTCACAGTTAAATTCTCTTAATTTTTCAAAGTTTATTTTTAATTTCTTTCGTTGAAATGCAAGAGTTGGAATATTTCAGTAGTGTTTTGTCATGGTTTACCTTGTCACAGTTACATTCTCTTGATTTTTCAAAGTTCCTTTTGAATTTCTTTCGTTGAAATGCGAGAGTTGGAATATTTCAGTAGTGTTTTGTCGTGGTTTACCTTGTCACAGTTACATTCTCTTAATTTTTCAAAGTTCATTTTGAATTTCTTTCGATGAAATGAAAGAGTTGGAATATTTCAATAGTGTTTTGATGTGGTTTACCTTGTCACACTTACATTCTCTTAATTTTTCAAAGTTAATTTTGAATTTCATTCGATGAAATGCAAGAGTTGGAATATTTCAATAGTGTTTTGGCGTGGTTTACCTTGTCACAGTTACATTCTCTTAATTTTTTAAAGTTCATTTTGGATTTCTTTCGTTGAAATGCAAGAGTGGGAATATTTCAGTAGTGTTCTGTCGTGGTTCAACTTATCACAGTTACATTTTCTTGATTTTTCAAAGTTCATTATGAATTTCTTTCGTTGAAATGCAAGAGTTGGAATATTTCAGTAGTGTTTTGTCATGGTTTACCTTGTCACAATTACATTCTCTTGATTTTTCAAAGTTCATTTTGAATTTCTTTCATTGAAATGCAAGAGTTGGAATATTTCAGTAGTGTTTTGTTGTGGTTTACCTTGTCACAGTTACATTCTCTTAATTTTTCAAAGTTCATTTTGAATTTCTTTTCGTTGAAATGCAAGAGTTGGAATATTTCAGAAGTGTTTTGTCATGGTTTACCTTGTCATAGATACATTCTCTTGATTTTTCAAATTTCATTTTGAATTTCATTCGTTGAAATGCAAGAGTTGGAATATTTCAGTAGTGTTTTGTCGTGGTTTACCTTGTCACAGTTAGATTCTCTTGATTTTTCAAAGTTCATTATGAATTTCTTTCGTTGAAATGCAAGAGTTGGAATATTTCAGTAGTGTTTTGTCGTGGTTTACCTTGTCACAGTAACATTCTCTTGATTTTTCAAAGTTCATTTTGGATTTCTTTCGTGAAATGCAGGAGTTGGAATATTTCAGTAGTGTTTTGCCGTGGTTTACTTTGTCAAAGTTACATTCTCTTAATTTTTTCAAAGTTCATTTTGGATTTCTTTCGCTGAAATGCAAGAGTTGGAATATTTCAGTAGTGTTTTGTCGTGGTTTACTTTGTCACAGTTACATTCTCTTGATTTTTCAGTTCATTGTGGATTTCTTTCGTTGAAATATGTTTTGTTGTGCTTTACCTTGACACAGTTACATTTTCTTGATTTTTGTTAGGTTACGTTAGGCTAGATCAAGTTAGGTTAGGTTAAGTTAGGTTAGCCTACGTACGCGCGCGTACGTAGGCTAACCTAACCTAACCTAACTTAAACTAACCTAACCTAACTTGATCTAACCTAACCTAACCTAACAAAAATCAAGAAAATATAACTGTGTCAAGGTAAAGCACAACAAAACATATTTCAACGAAAGAAATCCACAATGAACTTTGAAAAATCAAGAGAATGTAACTGTGACAAAGTAAACCACGACAAAACACTACTGAAATATTCCAACTCTTGCATTTCAGCGAAAGAAATCCAAAATGAACTTTGAACAACTAAGAGAATGTAACTTTGACAAAGTAAACCACGGAAAAACACTACTGAAATATTCCAACTCTTGCATTTCACGAAAGAAATCCAAAATGAACTTTGAAAAATCAAGAGAGTGTAACTGTGACAAGGTAAACCACGACAAAACACTACTGAAATATTCCAACTCTTGCATTTCAACGAAAGAAATTCAAAATGAACTTTGAAAAATCAAGAGAATGTATCTATGACAAGGTAAACCATGACAAAACACTACTGAAATATTCCAACTCTTGCATTTCAACGAAAGAAATTCAAAATGAACTTTGAAAAATTAAGAGAATGTAACTGTGACAAGGTAAACCATGACAAAACACTACTGAAATATTCCAACCCTTGCGTTTCAATGAAAGAAATCCAAAATGAACTTTGAAAAATTAAGAGAATGTAACTGTGTCAAGGTAAACCACAACAAAACACTACTGAAATATTCCAACTCTTGCATTGCAATGAAAGAAATCCAAAATAAACTTTGAAAAATTAAGAGAATGTAACTGTGACAAGGTAAACCACAACAAAACACTATTGAAATATTCCAACTCTTGCATTTCATCGAAAGAAATCCAAAATGAACTTTGAAAAATTAAGAGAATGTAAGTGTGACAAGGTAAACCACAACAAAACACTACTGAAATATTCCAACTCTTGCATTTCAACGAAAGAAAACCAAAAGAACTTTGAAAAATCAAGAGAACGTAACTGTGACAAGGTAAACCACATCAAAACGCTACTGAAATATTCCAACTCTTGCATTTCAACGAAAGAAAACCAAAATGATCCTTGAAAAATCAAGAGAATGTAACTGTGACAAGGTAAACCACGACAAAACACTACTGAAATATTCCAACTCTTGCATTTCAATGATAGAAATTAAAAATGAACTTTGAAAAATTAAGAGAATGTAACTGTGACAAGGTAAACCGCAACAAAACACTACTGAAATATTCCAACTCTTGCATTTCAACGAAAGAAATTCAAAATGAACTTTGAAAAATCAAGAAAACGTAACTGTGACATGGTAAACAATGACAGAACACTACTGGAATATTCCAACTCTTGCATTTCAACGAAAGAAATCCAAAATGAACTTTGAAAAATCAAGAGAATGTATCTGTGACAAGGTAAACCATGACAAAACACTACTGAAATAATCCAACTCTTGCATTTCAACGAAAGAAATCCAAAATGAACTTTGAAAAATCAAGAGGATGTATCTGTGACAAGGTAAACCATGACAAAACACTACTGAAATAATCCAACTCTTGCATTTCAATGAAAGAAATTCAAAATGAACTTTGAAAAATTAATAGAATGTAACTGTGACAAGGTAAACCACGACAAAACACTACTGAAATATTCCAACTCTCGCATTTCAACGAAAGAAATTCAAAATGAACTTTGAAAAATCAAGAAAATGTAACTTTGACAAGGTAAACCATGACAAAACACTACTGAAATAATCCAACTCTTGCATTTCAATGAAAGAAATTCAAATGAACTTTGAAAAATCAAGAGAATGTAACTGTGACAAGGTAAACCACGACAGAACACTACTGAAATATTCCAACTCTTGCATTTCAATGAAAGAAATTCGAAATGAACTTTGAAAAATCAAGAGAATGTAAGTGTGACAAGGTAAACCACAACAAAACACTACTGAAATATTCCAGCTCGTGCATTTCAACGAAAGAAATTCAAAATGAACTTTGAAAAATCAAGAAAATGTAACTGTGACAAGGTAAACCACAACAAAACACCACTGAAATAATCCAACTCTTGCATTTCAACGAAAGAAAACCAAAATGATCTTTGAAAAATTAAGAGAATGTAACTGTGACAAGGTAAACCATGACAAAACACTACTGAAATATTCCCACTCTTGCATTTCAATGAAAGAAATTCAAAATGAACTTTGAAAAATCAAGAGAATGTAACTGTGACAAGGTAAACCGCAACAAAACACTACTGAAATATTCCAACTCTTGCATTTCACCGAAAGAAATTCAAAATGAACTTTGAAAAATCAAGAAAATGTAACTGTGACAAGGTAAACCACAACAAAACACTACTGAAATATTCCAACTCTTGCATTTCAACGAAAGAAATCCAAAATGAGCTTTGAAAAATCGAGAGAATGTAACTGTGACAAGGTAAACCACAACAAACCACTACTGAAATATTCCAACCCTTGCATTTCAATGAAAGAACTTCAAAATGAACTTTCAAAAATTAAGAGAATGTAACTGTGACAAAGTAAACCACGACGTAACACTACTGAAATATTCTGACTCTTGCATTTCAACGAAAGAAATTCAAAATGAACTTTGAAAAATCAAGAGAATGTAACTGTGACAAGGTAAACCACGACAAACCACTACTGAAATATTCCAACTGTCCTAGTCGATTACGTCATTCTATGCCCATATATGGAGTCCCGTCATGACCTTCTGATAGGGTTCTACCGATTATGTAATCAATTTCTCAGAAATCCATTTGTCCAAGTCGATTACGTCATTCTATGCCCATATATGGAGTCCCGTCATGACCTTCTGATAGGGTTCTACCGATTATGTAATCAATTTCTCAGAAATCCATTTGTCCTAGTCGATTACGTCATTCTATGTCCATATATGGACCCCCGTCACGACCTCCTGATAGGATTCTACCGATTATGTAATCAATTTCTCAGAAATCCAACTGTCCCAGTCGATTACGTCATTGAATGCCCAAATATGGAGCCCCGTCATGACCTTCTGATAGGGTTCTACCGATTATGTAATCAATTTCTCAGAAATCCATTTGTCCAAGTCGATTACGTCATTCTATGCCCATATATGGACCCCCATCACGACCTCCTGATAGGGTTCTACCGATTATGTAGTCAGTTTCTCAGAAATCCATTTGTCCTAATCGATTACGTCATTCTATGCCCATAAACGGATTCCCGTCACGAGCTCCTGATAGGGTTCTACCGATTACGTAATCAATTTCTCGGGAATTCTCTCCCTTCGATTACGCAATCAATTTCTCGGAAATCCTCTCCCCTCGAGGGATTCTATGCCCATATATGGAGTCCCATCATGTTCTCATGAGGTTAGGTTAGGTTACGCAATCAATTTCTCGGAAATCCATTTTCCCTCTCGAGTCCTAGATCAATATATCTCTTCCCCACCTTCCCCTTAGAAACAACAAATTAATTGCCCTTTCTTGAATCAATAATTCCCCTTAGAAACAACAAATTGATTCCCCTTTCGTGAATCAATAATTCCCCTTAGAAACAAAAAATTAATTCCCCTTTCGTAGATCAATAATTCCCCTTAGAAACAACAAATTAATTCCCCTTTCGTGACAAATCAATCAACCTTGACATCATCCGTCAGACAATAATAAACTTCCCCCGGAAACAATTCTCCTGGACGAGCACCAAAGACATTAATAAACTTCGCCCGGAAAAAATTCTCCTGGACGAACTCCAAAGACATTAATAAACTTCGCCCGGAAACAATTCTCCTGGACGAACTCCAAAGACATTAATAAACTTCGCCCCGGAAACAATTCTCCTGTACGAACACCAATTTCTCGGAAACGTGTTCTCCCTGGGGATTCCATGCCCATATATGGTGCCCCGTCAGACTGACAGCACAGGTGTTCTCCCTAGGGACTCTATGCCCATATATGGTGTCATGTCACGATCAATAGGGTCATTTCTACTTTTGGGATGGCCACGACGTTTTCGAACCATAGCTCAACATCTGATAATAAGCAGCACTTACTAGTCTATCTTCATTACACCTAATGATCTTCAACCAAAATCTAAGCATCAAAATAGACCTACGTAGTTTTAAACGAAAACAGGCCCATATCACCTTTCAGAACCTGTGAATGAGTTGTCTGATGTAATCCAAACAGTCTTTTATAATACTGGAGCTGGAGGGACTCCAACTTCTGTGCCGCTTCTCCGCCCCAATATAATGCATATATAATGATATAATGCATAAGAACTGTCACCGATTAACCACCAATCCTCCCATCAACCCTGCGGTCATCCATGTTCCAAATATAATACTTTTTGCAGTCTCATTTTTATATCAGCCCATCTAATGCCTGGACATGATAGCTATAGGCTACAAATCATATAAAAATCATTTATTCTTTTTCTTCACACTAACACAATTTGGCATTATTAACCAACAGTTCGTGATAAATAAGTCCGAAAATAAAGTAAAAGTTGACAAGAAAACAATATGAGCCTAATAACCAAATTTTTACTTTCAGCTGTAATGTAAATTTTCTTATGAATAATATTTTTGGGATCACTTCCGTTTAAATCCCTGACCTTGTACGCAGTCTATAGCTAATTTTTGCTCATTAGGAGGGGGGGTGCATTTTTTATGGTAAGAAGATTGTATTTAGGGATTTTTCTTAAGAAGAAATAAATTTTACCACAATTTCTTTAAAATCTTTTGTTTCTATCTCAGAATTAGTCTTCATACAGGGTTACTAATTGTTCAAGCATTAGAAGTTGTAAGGATATATTTAAACAAATTTACTTGGCTATCCCGAATTTGAGCAGAATATATTTTCCGTAAAATTTTTTTGCCTAATTAACAGCTTTGCAAAACCGTAAAAAGATTCTAAAACTGCAGTTTAAAATATTACACCCACTGAAAATATTACACAGGTGAAGGGACTAGAATAATAATTGTGAGGGGAGTGCTGAGTGAATACGTTTGAGGATAAATTGTGGTATGACAAGTACAATTCTCAGATAAAAAAAGAAAATAACTTAAATTTTACACACCGAATGAAACAAAAACTTAAATGGTAAAAATTCCTGGAAAAAGATCAATTCTTTCAATATATTATGTGTTCAATCATTACTAAACATTAATACAGCATGTCCAAAATCAAAAATAGCAAAAGAAAACCAAATTTAAACTTATGATTCGGCTTTCAAAACAATTCCCCTTCTTTAGAAGTTCAATTCCAAACCCAAAATCCAACTGAGCGTTCCGTTAAATAAATTCAAATATAGTTCTTGGCTAATTTTGTCAAGATTGTCTTGACCACTAATGATGAATGTGCAAGAATCTTATAGCATTTGGAATACTGCATTCAAAATGGTTTACCTGTAATGTAAATGCGGGGAAATGATACTTTTGTGAACATATGAAGAACAGTCTATACTTGAATTGTATCGGTCTGGTTTTTATACAAAGCAACACAGGAGACGAAAATTAACGAACAAGAGAGTAGTAAAAAATTATGGTATGTGTAATAATGTTTTGCTAGGGATAGTCACTAGGGTTGACACCGTGGTTGGGTGATTTTCGGGAATTAAATTTTTTTCGGGGAGACACATAGATTTTCGGGGAAATTCACGAAAATTCGGGGATAGCGGAAGCCCTGTAATGGAGACCCATTCATTTTTTAGACTAAAAATGAAGAGATCTTTTCGGAACAGTCAGAAACCGCCCTAAAGCATCTTAGCGTACTACTACTAGTGTCGAGAGAAAAGGTATTTTTGATCTCTGAGTATTTCATGTAAAAGCAGTTTGCCCGGACAATGTCCAAACAAGGGGAAAGCACAATTTTTAAATGATAAGCTTTAAGGTCTGAACAACTGATGCTATAATTAGCTTTCTGATAATAAGCAAAAACTTATCATTTACATTTTTTTTCTTTAATCTTTTAAGTGTTCGAAAAACAGCTGTTTTTGGAATAAAACAGCTGTTTTCTGTTTTTATCAAATAACACAACAGAAACAGGAACAGGTCTTCTGTTTTTTTGTTGGCCTGTTCTGTTTCATTCAAGCCCTGTTTATTTTGTTGTCTGTTTCTTCAGAAAAACAGAACAGTGCTCATGCTTAGTTCAAATAAGGCAAGACCCTCCCCCCCTCCTCGTAGACACAACCCTATTATTGTCCTTTTATTTTATTTATTAATTTACTCAATTAGTTTTTTGCAGAGTTTAATGACTTGCCATCAATCAAGTTCTAAATATAAGCACGAAGTGGCTAGCCCAACCTGAGCCATCTGGCGTACATCGGAGCCTCACTTCCGCCACCCCGCGTGGCACACTTCTATCAAACTGCAAACCATTAACACAGGATTGGCATGGTTTGCACCATGTCTGGTAAATTTCAGACAGGTTTCACCTTGTGTCCACAATATTGAAAGTGGACAACCTCTCTATAGCTCGACACAGAAATTCCTTTAGCTGACTTTTTACTCTAATGTTTTTATCTAGGTTGGTAAAAGCGTGTTTTCACTCTGTAAAGAAACTGGATTGCAGCTTACGCTAATATGGCCAGAAGTAAAGCAAAAAAGAAAAAAAAAACTGGTTTAATTAGAATTGAAAATATGTACCAGCATTTATCTATAGACAGGTTGTTGCTTCAAAGGTACTCGAAAGTGACTTCTGGCACTGAAACAAAGAAAAGATATTGACCTTGAAGAGTCGACATTAAAAAATTGCTTCCTGAATGTGGCAATTATGAGAAGAGCAATTCAGCTACATGTTAGGATTATTTGCGTTCATCCAATATTATATGAAAAAAACGGCACTCCTATGTTAAACGTACTCTTTTATAAACTGCAATGGAAACAAGTCAGGAAAAACCTTTTTTTGACGGGTTAATCTTAAGACACCACTATAAAGCAATGCAATGTATAGCGTGGTTTTCACTGCGTATACGATATTTGAACTGTTGTTTTTTAGGGCTTAGAGGGGGGGGGTAACTAGATTAGGTTAGGTAACGTAATAATATATGCTATGCTTTACCCCCCCCCCCCCTAATGTGCAAATATATAGCCCAAATTTGTTTATAAACTTTTATTTATTCATCCTTTTTTATTTTATTTCATTAGCATTAACCAAACTAGCAGTATATAAAAGAGTAAGTTTAACATAGGACTACCAAAAAACCAAACAGGAGTTAGGCCTATGTCCTACTATCCAACAGTTAGTTCAGTAAGGCCGAAAGCAAAATATTGAACCTTTGCGGTATAAAATTATAAACTAGTTGATTGACAGTTTTCTAATTCTGAAGTTATTAATTTAATTCATAATTTAATTTTTAAATTAATTTGAAACTAGAAAATGCTTATTAATTTATTTTGTAAATACCCCAATTGCGTGTCCAGAAATTCCTTTTTGGTGCTATTACATTACGGTAGGTTTCAATACCGTAACATAAGCTTATATAACGCAAAATTGTATGTAGTACTAGTACTCGAGCCTGCTTTGGCCCGGCCTGCGTCGGACGAAACTTGCTCCGTAAGATTTCACAAGGTAGCACACGTCTAACGCTAGTGTAAAGGGTTTGGCGTCGTGTGAAAGCACCACAAATCATTTTCAAACAGTTCGTGGTAATGAACTGTAAGTAATCAACCGAAACTCTAAGAAACAGAGTCTTCGCAGCAATAGATAAATCAAAAGAATCGAATTTTGATGCTTATTCAAAATATATAAAATTCATCACATTTAATGTTACCCATCAAAAATTACGAGCTTGAGAATATTTGCCCAAATTTGGAAAATAGGGGAAACGCCCCGAAAACATCAAGTGATCGTAATAAAAATAGCACCCTCATATTCGGCATATCAGAGAACCCTAATGTAGAAGTTTCAAGCTCCTGTATACAGAAATGTGGAACTTGGCATTTTTGCCAGAAGAAGGATCACGGATGCGTGTTTAATTTTTTTCATTTTTCATTTCAGGGATGATCGTATCGAACCAGTGATCCTAGAAGATTCATTTGATCGGAAATAAGAGCTTCTAGTGCCATTTTTAAGTGACCAAAAATATTGGAGGGGCAGCTAGCCCCCCTTTCACGCCCCTTTTTCCCCAAAGTTGCCCGGTCAAAATTTTGAGACAGCCATTTTGTTCAGCAGGGTCAAAAGAACTAATAACTATGTCTTTGAGGATGACTTGGCCCCCCACAAAGTCCCCGCGGGAAGGGCAGCAAGCTATGAACTTTGCCCTGTGTTTACATGCAGGTTTGGCTATTGGGAAGTATAAGACTTTTATTGGGGGGGGGGGAGGTACGTGAGAGGATCTTTCCACGGAGGAATTTGTCGTGGAATAAGAGAATTTTCCATAAAGGAGAAGCCGTATTTCCCGGCATTACTAAATAAACGATCAGAAATTAAATAAAAAAAAACAAGTATCTTCAACTGAAAGTAAGAATCAACAATAAAACTTAAAACGAATGGAAATTATTGCGTATTTGAGGGGGG
>CM051257.1:18188580-18211080 GCA_027921565.1 Artemia sinica
TTAATAAAAAAAAATTATCGCAATTAATCCTCATAGGTCACAGAAGCTAATAGAGTTGCTTCGATGAGAACACCAAAGACTGGTTAACAAAGTATAAATATGGCAATGAAGTTAATTATTTTGTTGCGAAATAATCCTTTTGTTAGCTACAATTGAATTAATTCGTCTTGGTCTGGAAGGTAATCTCGTCCCCCTGGTGATTTTACAAAATCTTAATTTTACTAGCCACTGTCTCGTTTGTTTGTTCTTAGTTGAGATTTTTCTCTCTCTTTGTTGTTCTTTGTCATGGCTGGCCAGTTCGGCTTGAGATCTTTCATATAATTTTTTGTCAAGGTCGATCAAACCCCTAGCGAAAAAAAAAGATACCCAAGTGCCAAAAACATTCTTATTTTATATAAATAGCAAATATGTTTTTCAAATACAATTTCAAGAGGGTCAGCTTTAATACACACAAAAGTCAGCTTTAAGTCACACAAAAGATTTAAACTTTTGAGGGCAAATGCACCTGTAATGAATAAAGTTTATTTTGATCATGTATATCAACATTTGTCAAATGTCGAAAAAAGCATGGCTGGGATATATCACTCTTCTTTGGTAGTTTAAATTTCGCGGGCTTGGGCGGTGTTGTAGCTTTCAACAGTTTTTGTTAGCTTTTGGCATAGAAAGAGAAATATTTGCAGGATTGGCTGTCAATTCTAAAAGTTTTTTATGGAAATTACAGGCGTGCTTTCCGTCATCAAAACTGAAACCAATCATTTGTCTATGGTCTGTTGATAACCGCATTGTATGAAATGTCTTATCAACGACGGTGTAACTACTTAAATTATCGATTATATCAGACCATAATGTAAAGCCAGTAGCACGCTCAGCCAGAATAATTTGTATATGCCTTTTGTTTCTGGATTTTGTAGCACCGGTATTTAACAAAGAACAGGGATCCCAGTGAAACGAAGTTCCCACGCGGGAGTACTTGAGGAGTCAAGTAGGTTATCTTGTGAGTGTCGAAGGGATGACTCACTCTTTGCAGTATATAAATTTGCAAGTGTTTTACAGACACAAACATCCGTTTTATTTCCTTTAAAGAAAGTTTCTACGCGCATTAGTTCTCTTTCTGTAACAAAACCTGTTTCAATTCCTTCATCTTTGTCATTCTTATAAACTGACAGATTTCGCATGGAATTCGCTATATTCTTAATCGAACTTGCACTGACACGACGGATCACATTTCTAGTCTGATTGCACTCAACCGAAGAAGAATATATTAGTTCAGGGGTTGTTGTCGAATGACCTGAGCTGGAACCTGCACCATAACCAGACTCAATGTCGTCTGTGTCGACATCTGTTGGCTGATAAACAAACAAGTGAGGCGTACTTGCATATTGACTAAATGTTTTCTGAACACCACCAGCATATGGTGCACCCTGATAAACACTGCGTTGATTCCACATGTTTTGGATTTGGCAGATGACAACAGAAACCCGGAAATCCTGAAAGAGATTAAAATGATCATTGAAGCCTCAAGATTTTGCCTTTCCCACGGAAAAATAGCGGAAAAGGTAGTTAATACCAAAGCCTTAGGATGTATTTATAATGTATACTAATACGAGCGGGGCACACATAAAAAAGAGCTAATCATTGCTGAAAAATAAAAAAGGCGGAGACATCTCACTGTTACCCTTACAAAACAGCCCAATACCCAATCTTTCAAGATGGGAGACTCAAAACTCCCTAAGTAAGCTTTTGCCTTTTTATGTGATGAAAAGCCAGCGTTGTTTTCGTAGTTACTTGCAAACAATAACAATAATTATAAAATTTTCATAGGCGTAACACTGATAAAATATAGAGAGCGCGAAGCTTCGACCAAATCTTTTAGGGATTTTGTCCCAAATAATAATATTTAAAGTCTGTTTTACACTTTTGTATGGCGTGAATTAAACTAAAATTTAGGGGCGGGGTATTTTCTTTTTATAAATTTATCAATGAAAATACCAAAACAAGAATCATTTTAGAATGAAAATGCCCAAAAAGGATATTTTTTAAAACCCCGGGCTACAAAATCTAGATAAGGGGGGGGGGGAGATTTTTCTGATAACGGCCTAGCGGAGGTTTTGCCGACAAAACCACTTTGTTTCCGTTATTCACTTGCTGAAAACTAACCTCATTTGTTTAGTATTTTTGTTTATTTTTGGTTCTTAGTTTCTTTTGTGTCATCCCCAGACGCACAGTTATTGGACCTTTCAAAAAAATGTGGAAGAAAATGGTTATCTCAAATTTTTTACCGTATGTCTTTAGGGAATAAGGGACGTGGAGCTGCTTGTCCTCTGATCATTTTCGACTCATAAAAAGGATACAAGAACTTTTAATTTGTAATAGAATGTTGAACCTCTTAAGATCCTCATGAACCATCCCTATTCCCGGTTATTGCAAATGATTTATAATAGCCGTGGTGATTCACCTAACCTGATGCTTCTTAGCCCTAAACAGTTTTGCGATTATTTTTGGACGAGTGAGCAGGACTCCATATTCCTGTTAAATATGTACCTGTCATATTCATGTCATATGTACTCGATTATTTTTCTCTAAAGTTCCTATTTATTCCCCATTAATACCCGTACAGTAGGTGTGGGGAAAGTTTGGTCCTCTTGTTCGCAGAGCTTCTCAACAATTAGTTTCACATACTTCTCTCAACCTGCTTTTATGCATCACTTCAAACTCAATTTCACCTCATTCAACTCCGTTTTTATACCCCATTTTACTGCATTTATAAGATTTGCCATTTTGCACCGCTTAGTTTTTGAATTTTAAAATCATAATTTTAAAGCAGAAACTTATTAATTGCTGTAGACTTTGTCATCCTAAGCCTTCCCTTGCCCATAGTGGCAACTATAGTTCGCCTTCTTCTGATGTCCTTGTTTGTTTTGTTGATGACAGCACACTTGGCACTTTGGGAAACTGCGAATCCGAGCTTCGATTGAATTTGGAAAATTTGTTTGAGAGGGTGATTTTGTGGCTTGATGCTAATTATCTTACCCTAAATTTTTATAAGTCCAGTTTTTTTTATTTTTTCGCGTGTTTCTCAGTTATCCCCAATTATCAGAAATTCACCATCCAAATGGAATAATCCATAGATCTAAAGACCGATATGTTCGTTTTCTGGGCATTCTTGTTGATGAAAACCTATCTTTCAAACGTCACATTGATTTTATTAAAATGAAGACATGCAGGAGTCTCGGTATTTTAAGGAAACTTAGACATACTTTTCCTGGATCAATTTTGAAAATCCTATTTCACTGCTTGATCCAATCTTACGTTTCTTACTGTCCAATTGTGTGGATGTCAACTTTTCCTTCGCTGTTAAAACCACTTTCTAAGGTTTACAATAAAGCTAGAAACCTCATTCAGGAAACTAATCTTTCATTAGTTATACCAATACCTGATCTTGAGTCACTCTACATTCTTTCATGTGCATGTTTTACTTTTGCTCAGCTTCATGGTGACCTCCCCCGGCCCCTAAGTGTGCCGCTATCTTTTACCTCTGATCAGAATAATTATAATCTTCGCAATATGACAAATCATGTTCAAGTTCCGTTTACTCCTTGCATAAGGTCAGATTTTAATCCTCTAATGGCGTGTCATATTGTTTGGAATAAGTTGCCCGAATCAGCTTGAGGGTGCCACTCATTTGGTTTGTTTAAAAAAATTGTTGAAAATTCTTTGGCTTCGTGAAAGTTATTTTTATTTATGTTTTCATTTTATTTTTTTTAGTCCTATTTAATCTAATTAATTAATTTAGTTTATTTATTCTATTTTTTCTATAGTTTCTTTTATCTATATTTTCTTTTCTTCTCCTTCGTATGTGAGTAAGTTATTTTAAACTTTCTTTTGTTTTTCATCTCTGAGTAAGCAATTCATTTGTCTTCCCCCTTTGTGCAGGCCCATGAGCCTTTGGGGGAATAATAACATGTAATATTGTATATGTATCTAATGAAGAATAAATCTTATCTTATAATTTTTTAAACTTGTTAGAAATTTGAACTCGCGATCTTTTCTTTTAAATTTCGTTTTCAATTTTTTTAAACTTATTTCACATTTTGGTATGATTTTAATAAATTGTTCAGGAACTTTTTACACATGATGCAAGTCTAGAATACTGTACTAGTTAATTGTTTGATTCAAACCTAAGGAAAAGCCAACGATGCTCCTTTTTTCAATCAACTAAAGGTAGCAGATTTTTTTATAAAAGAAACAAAAGGCATACTGTTCCCTTATTTATTTTCCCTTTAGCCTACTGTTTACCATAATATAGTTACAAAAATGAGAACACTATGTCAGCCACGAAACCAAATGAGGCCTCCACAGAATGGCCATTCTATTAATGAAATACATTCAACGAACAGTAAATAAGAAATAAAATTCAACTATAATCAATAAGTAATATGAAGTAATATTAATTTTATTCATTTCTTATTAAATAAGTATAATAAGTTTTACTAAGTAAGAAGTAATTTATTAATATATTTTTAATAAGATCTAAGCCAAATATCTAAAGCTTCGATTAGTTTTTTGGGTAAAATAAGTCCTACGATCAAAACCTTTTTTTGTCTGGTCATATTTACAAAACCTGCTATGTATACAAACACAAGGCATAAGAATGCAAAGGTGGTTCAGGCATCGGGCACACCAATAGATACCATCCCTAAAAGTTCGACTGAAAACTGCATATCCATCAAATCAGTAAATCGTTTACCAATGATTCAAATAAGTACGGGGAGGTCCAATACCCGACCAAAGAAAAAGAAATCGTTGTCCTACACTTCGGTGTTAAAAGTGAGATTTAATTGGACTGACTTATCTTGTAAGGTCAATCGTCACATTTTTGGGGGACTAATCCCTTTATTCTTTGGGTGTATGTCATAAATAAATACCAAATACGCCTGCCTTTTACTCGTTGTTGTACTTACCTGTTGCTACCGTGTCAAGTTTTGAGCCAGTAAAAAGACAGCAAAGGTTACTTTCTGCAGGAAATTTCACGATAGAAGAGTGAAAAATTGTTTGAGCCACAGTATTTTGTATTACAAATAAACTCTCTGTTTTTTCTATGACTCAACATTCATCAGTAGCTTGATAATGTGAAACGTAATTCATTTCTTTAGCAAATCTATCCTTTCCCAATTTACTATGCCAAGAACGACTTCCTCATTGCCTTTATTATTTTTCATATTACGATCACACCTACAAATGATTGAAATGAACCATTACGTCAAAAAAAAAAAATAATCAAGCTATGACCACAAACCGCCATCAATAATACTCACTACTCAGGATGGGAACGAGGCGTATGGTTAGACAAGAGGGTATATAATCAAAATGCCGGGTTTACTATAGGAACCCATCAACTAAGAAACCTTCAAACATCATTGGAAGAGAAAATAAACACGCATATTTTGTATCAAAATGCCAAGGACAAAATGACTGAAGAAAGCCATTGAAAAGAGCAAAAACACGGCTGCTCGAGTTACATTAGGTGAAAATCTGAGTCACCTAAAAAGATAATAGCAGTAGTACCTGTCTTCACTCAGGAGCTGCATCTTAGGTCATTTAGCATCAATCTTACACACCAGAATACGCTTGGGGATAAATCAGGGGGATACAATTTTATAAAAATATAAAGCAGTAGTAGTCCTGTAAATCCATGGTGTCTGACCTAACTAAAGAGTTACATGTAAGATTGAAAGGTTGTCCACTTTCAAATCGTTTACACCAAGCGACACGCTCCCTGCGTAGCGCGTGTCCAACGCGTGCCGCGAAGAGGCTCAGCGTGTTGGAGCGAGTGGAGCTCCGAGAAGTACATCCAGTGGTTGATATATTAATGATACATACCATTCAGTAGCCTACACACATGGGGGGGGTCTAAGAGCCATCCAAAGCACCCTCTTCTAGAGAATGTTTAGAAACAAAACGTAGAAATCCATATGTCTTATCACCTCCTGAGGGTCTACACCAGTGTTTCTCAACCTTTTCACACTTGAGGAATACATCGATAATTTGAATATCTCAAGGGACATCCACGAAATAAACACAATATCTGTTTCGTATTTTTAGCATACTTCGCTTCTACTCGATCTTTCTTGCCGAATCCTCTATGGCCTTTCTATGGAAAGGCAGGGTTCTGAACAGGGCCTGACAATTCCATGAATTGGTCGAAGGTTTTGAATACCCTAATTTAAACATGTGGCAACTTTTCCGAAACACTTCATAATTAGCTGCTAAACTATTAATGCTGCTGATAGTAGCGATTTCGGTACTTGTGCATTATATGGTACACACGAAAAAAGTCAAGTTTGGTTAATACTAATGAAATATAATAAAATAGGATAAATATGAAATAGTTTAGACACAAATTTGGTCTATATATTTGCACATTAGGGGGGGGGGGGGGTAAAGCACACCATATATTAAATACGTAACCTAACCTAGGTACCTTCCCCTCCCTAAACCCCAAAACACAACAGTTTAAATATTGTAAACGCAATTAGCAATCCCGCTTTGCCATCCATTTATCTCTTGCAAATACCCGTTCGACGGGTTTCCACTAGTAGTTCCTTGTACAGTATATAGCGTCGTGTACCAGATAATGCACAAGAACCCCAATTTCTCATAGTCATGGTGATGAAAAAATTATCTGGTCCTATAGACAGGGCCTTATCTAGGATATTTTTTTTTCTGGGGAGGGGGGAGGTTTACAAAAAAAAACTTTAAAACTATCAAAATTGTTTATATTTATTTTTTTACGTTTTTTCGATCGGAACAACCTTCGGGGAATGGTTTCCAACTACTACCCCCCCCTGGATAAGGCCTTGCTGTAGAGTTTCTTCAATGAGGCAAAGTCCGAGAGTCGACGTTTGATTCGACTAACAGTTTATAGAATTATCCAGTAAGTTTATCGCAGATCTTCTGTATTACACCTTCATCGTACGAACAAAACTCCTCCCACTTCTTTCTGCATTAGCGGGGTAGTCTGTTTTCCGATTGTTTCGCAACAAAGTGCATTATTTCGTAATATCGTGTTTTCCACTTGTTTCCGATGTTTCACGTCTGACTTGTCTACCCGTGAAAAGTCTCTACCGCTTATGTTTCTATCTGCAAAAACGTTCTCTGGAGCACTCGCACCATTGGTCCGGGTTTTTTATAATGGGTTAGATAGGGAAATATCATACTGTGGATAATTATATACACTGTGGTTTCGACAGTAGACTTACTGAGTGGAGCTGTTTGGTCAAATAGTTTTTGATGTCGATCGTATCCAACAGTTCGTGGTAACGAACGTAAGTAAGGAGCGACCGGCTCAATGGTAACCAAACTCTAAAAACGGGTTTTGGTACAATAATACATCAAAAGATCAAATATTCATGCTGATTTCAAATATATAAATTTCATCAAGTTTAGTTAGTCCTACCCATCAGAGTTATATGCCTGGAATTTGCTGATTTTCGAAAAAAGGGTGAAAGACCCCTAAAAGTTATAGAACCTTGATAACAAAGCACACCTCTATTCAGCGTATCAAGAATCCTCAGAGAAATCCTACTGTATGGGTCTTCCAGCTCCTATCTACAAAAATATGGAATTTTGCATTTTTTGCCAGAAGAAAGATCACGGATGCGTGGTTGTTTCCCAGGGTGATTGTATCGACCCATGGTCGCTAGAATATCGTGGAGGACTCTTGATCGGAAATTAAAAGTTCTGTGCCTTTTGTAAGTTACCAAAACAAATGGAGGTCAATCCTATGCCCCCTCCCACGCTCTTTTTTTCCAAGTCACCTGATCAAAATTTTGAGATACCATTTGTTGTTCGCATGGGTGGAAAATATGATAATATTTCCTTTGATGAGACTTAATCTTCCGAAGTACCCCGGGGAAGGGCTGAAGTTATGAACTTTGCCCAATGTTACATCAAGTTTATATAATTATCCAAGTATGATCTTTCCCTATCTCACTCCATTATAAAACCCGGCCAAGGTGCGAGTGCTCCAGATAAGTTTTTGCAGATAGAAACCTAAGCGAATCATATCTTTTTCACGGTGAGACAAGTCAATCTGTGATCTAATCGGAAACAAGTGGAACCCGCTAGATTACGAATAATGCACTTTGTTTGGAAACCAATCGAACGCAGGACTACCCCGCTATCGGAAAGAATGTAGGAGGAGCTTTTTGTTCGTAACCGAGAATGAAGACCAGAAATGATCTGCTATAAATCTTCCTGATAATTATATAAAACCGTGGTTAACAGATGATTGGTTTATTAGGAAGTATAGCAGACATTTCAGGGGGGATTTTTTCTGGTAAAAAAAAAAGTTTAGGGGGGTGGGTGGGTTGGGGGTTATTGGAGTATCTTTCATGAAGGAGTTTTTCATGGGGGAAGGGACATTTGCTATGAAGGGGGGGGCGCCGGATTTCTCAGCCTTATTTAAAAAAGATCAGAAATTAAATACAAAAAGCAGTTTTCCCAACTGAAAATAAATAGTAACATCAAACTTAAAACGAACAGAAAATATGACGTGCAGGATTGGGTTCCCCCCCTAGTCCAGCACCTCGCTCTTTAAGCAAATATTTTTTAGTACTTTCATAGAGCTATTATTCTAAATAACGGCAGCTGTGATTAAGTGGGTCCTTTTTAAAGCGTAAGAAGGATTAAGTACAATTAGTAATGATATTACTGTTTAGAATACAAAAAAATAATAGATTATAGTAATGTCTTTAGGTGTACAAGCGATTACACCCAAACCCAATTTGAAGCTTATTGAAATGATTTGTAATTTTTGGGATTTTAATTTTGTTCTAGTGTTTTGGGTTAATAGGCCATCTGGCGCAAGATTTAAAGCCATAATTACAAACCTAATCAAATTCCGAACGTTGGTTAAACTCCTGCCCCCACAGATTTATATGTGGAGTCTCGCTTCATTTACTTTATAGCTACGGTTAAATTAGTAATGATATAGAATTATAACGTATTAGTAATGATATATAGTGTTTAAGAAAGCCAATAAATTTAGATTATGATAATGTCTAGGATGCACAGAGAATATACCCAAATTTCAATCAGATTAGCAGCTTAATTGAAAATGAGTTTGTTACGCAGTTTGGGATGTTAAAGGGGAAACCCGAAACAGTTTATTTCACGACTAAAGTAGGGGAAAACAAAGCTGATCATCTACTATCTCTTTAAGCGAGCCATAATTGTGTATATGTGTACACTATTTCTAGTTGTTTTTTTTATTTCGAAAACGGTTCCATATTATTTTTTTTCAAAATTTGGCATCCTCAATTTCTTTTTTGGCCTGAAAAAACTAGCTAGAATAGGTCACGAGTCTGAGAAAAATTCATTTAGAAGCCTTATTGTTGAAACGAAATTTATATGAGTGGCGTCCATACTACTTCTGAACAGCTAAAGGAAAAGGCATGGAAAAGAAACATAAAAGACATTGCATTACAAACTAAAATGTTGAACACCGAAATTTGCGTTTGAAGACAAATCAACATTTCTGAACATGTTATTTGACGTGTGTGAGTCTTGGTTGATTGATAAAAAGGAAGGTGCAATTAATATGTAGTATCTATGACTATATATATATATATATATATATATATATATATATATATATATATATATATATATTAGATATATATATTATATATATATATATATATATTATATATATATATATATATATATATATATATATATATATATATATATATATCTATATATATATAGTATTATATATATATATATATATATATATATTAGGCCACCATTAAGAATAAAATTACCTTTGATACAGGTTCCAGGTCAATTTGAATTCAAAGGCGATGACAAAGAGAATGGTAAACTTATAAAGTTGTGTTCTTTTGCTATTTAACGCGGGAAGATAGGGACAGTAGGCCCACTAGGGATAGCACTATACTTCCTTTACCCTCCACTGCATTTTTAAGGTACTTGGAAAGACAAGAATCCAGTAGTTTTTGGTCTACAATATTGCCAAGTGGTAGAGGTGGTTGTTGTGACCTTAGCACTAATTTTCATTCTCGCAAGTCCCCCAAACTCTCTGAGTGATTATATAAAGCAGGTGAAGCAGCCAAACTCGGGCTAACAATTGCAAAGGTCTGCTATGGACTAAATCCTTTTATTCCTATATCATGGAGCTGCTGGAATGTTGGATAATGAATGGTTAAGCGGAAGTAACGGGATGTTTTGAGACTGGGTAAGCTCTCCATGGCCCCACACCTATTAAACGCCCACTACTGCTGAGAAGGTCTCGAATGATACCATTGGTTGGCAATTCTTGAGAGCATCTTTTCCGAATAGGGCGAGCCAAGTTCTCATTTTGCGGAGTTTTGTGATCCTTGGAAGTTAGGTGATGTCTAATACAGTGGATTATCCAGCTAGGAAAAGATACTAACTAAAGATTTAGAACTTAATTTTTGTTTGGAGAACATGATAACAGTAAAGTGCCAACCAGCAGTGAAAGCTTATGCACAAAATACCGGTACTTGTATGGAATCCCGTACACAGGCGAGATGTGAAGTTTGGTTACTGCTGATAAAAAAATAGGATGAAAATATAATAGTTCAGAAACAAATCTGGCTATATGTGTGCACATAAGGGGGGGGGGGAGGGGGTAAAGCACAGGATATATTAAATACGTAACCTAACCTAGCTACCTTTTAGTCCCCTATACCCCAAAAAACTAAAGTTTAAATCTTTGTCACGGAGTGAGCAACATGGGTCACTGTTTACCAATAGCAGCTTAGAGATTTCGATGCGGTATTTCATCGCGTTTTTTACCCGATTCCATAGGCCTACAAGTACCAAAATACCATATCCATTATATTGGCCTCTTCAACCTTAAGGAATATATAGCTTTAACTTATTTTTTAGGGTATGGAGGCAATGGGTCTTTGTACCCTCAGCCCTGAGTGTTGAAGGCTGCATATGCCCTGAGTACTGAATACCGCAATGCTCCATATGAAGGTATGAATACCGATGTAAACATTTTTTTCATTGGCTCTTTTCTTTTTACTGAAAATTGTTAATGGCCGAAACGCGGTTTAACTAGCATACAGATATGCAGCCTTTTTCAGCTAATGAACATTCCGAGAGTATTTGGAAATGGTCTTACTGATTAAATGTTAAGTCGTTGAAAATCCTTTAAGGTCAGACCATGAATTTTCAAAGATTTCTGAGGTTACTGACTACAAACCCGAGAGATTAAGTACTGTACATACTTGATAAACAGTGTTCGATTTTCAGAAAATGTGGTAAAACTGAAAACCGAGCTTGTTAATTATAAATTAGAATTAGGTGTAACCTAAAGAAACAGTGAAATGTTACATCTTTTGAAAATTAGAATCAAGCAAAGAATTTGTGCTATTGGAAGGCCCTAAGTTGGGCTCTTGAGCCCCTGTCCCATCCAACGCCATCCCTCCTTGCCAACTACTGTTTAAGTTAAAAATCGATTTGTTTTCTAAAAATAGGCTGAATCCTTTTAATCTTCATAATAGTTAATACTAATTATATAATACTAATAGTTATATAAATAGTTAATTAACTATTTATTTAAATAGTTAATACTAATATATAAATATTTATATAAATAGTTAATAGTTAAATATAAATAGTTAATAGGTATATATAAAATAAATAAATATAAAATATTTATATAAATAGTTAATAGTTATATAAATAGTTAATATTATATAAATAGTTAATACTAATAATACTAATTAATAATCTTCATAATAGTAATAAAAATTACTAAAACTCCAATATAATTACTCCGGATGATTAGGCAACCATGTTTTAGATTTGGCGATGTAAGGAATAAGTCGTAATTGAAATTTATTAAGGAAAACTTAACATTTTCTCTCATTTTCTATTTCGTCATTTGCCATGAATCCAAACATTGCATTAAGCAATAAAAATAGAAAATTGGCAGGCGTGTTCAGGCACGTACATATACGTTTATGTTGAAAGCAGACACATTAGGGGGATCAGATCTTAAGAAAACGCACAAATAGGCTACTTATATGCAAAATGTGGACTTCAGAGCCCCTCACCCACAACCTTGTCTATTGCGTCTGGAGAAAACTGAGCTTTAATATAAAATGTTTTAAAATAAGGCCTGTTTGATTCCTGGAAGATTCATTGAAATGCGGGATGTGTCAAGCTATGAAATAATCTACTTGCAGGCGAGTGTGCAGGATTTCTTTTTTTGCAGGGGCGTTATTTCAGGGGAACATGGTCCGCAAAACGCGTTTTGCGGAAATGATGCATGGAATCATTAGGTGGATCATTTCAGCTGGGGAACGACCAGGCTCTAGATATAGAGTGGATCGGAGTATCAAGCAGTTCGTGGTAACGAACTGTAAGTAAGGAGCTGTAAGTAAGTCATAGAACTTTAATGAAATCACACCATCAGATTCAGCGCATCACAGAACCTTACTATAGAAGTTTCAAGATCATATCTGCAAAAATGTGGAATTTCGTATTTTTTGCCAGAACAAAGATCACGGATGTGTGTCTTTTTTTCCCAGGGGTGATCGTATCGACCCAGTGTTCCTAGAATATCGCAGGAGGGCTCATTCAAACGGAAATTAAAAGTTCTAGTGCCCTTTTTAAGTGACCAAAAAATGAAGGGCAACTAGGCCCTCTCCCACGCGCATTTTTTTTCCCAAAGTCACCCGATCAAAATTTTGAGATAGCCATTTTGTTCAACAGAGTCAAAAAAGTTAATGACTAGGTATTTGAGGACGACTTAATTCCCCATAGTCCCCGGGCAAAGGGCTGCAAGTTATGAACTTGGTCCATTGTTTACATATAGTATGGTTATTGAGAAGTATACAGAAGTTTTCAGGGGGGATTTTTTTCTGGTAGTTGGGAAGAGGGGGGATTTACGTGGAAGGATCTTACCATGGGGGAAGGGACATTGCTATGAAGGGGGTGCCGGATTTCCCAAAACAATTTAAAAAAAAGATCAGAAACCATAATTAAAAAACAGCAATTTTTTCAACTGAAAGTAAGGAGCACCATCAAAACTGAAAACGAACAGAAATTATTACGTATATGATTGGGTTCGCCCCCTAGTCATTACCTCAATCTTTACGCTAATTTTTTTGTACTTTCATCGAAGCTATTTATTCTAATTAACGGCCTTTGTGATTAAGGGGTCATTCTTAAAGAATTGGAACAAAATTTGAACTTTAGTGTAAAGAGCGAGGTATTGACTAGGGGGCGAACACCCTAATATACATAATAAAAATATACGAATATAGAAGTTCGTCAGCCTCCTCTTATTAAACTAGGTTAAAAGTAAATGGTACGAGAATCCTCCTGAAAGTGATTTCCGTTGTCTGTTTCTATCTCCTCTGCAAGTTTGCCATAATTTTAATTAATTCTTATTTCGTTGACTAAGTGGGTACGGTGTATAATCATGTTTAGACTACTAGTTATCCCTCCGCCATGGGTAAAAAACAAAAATGGATAAACAAACTGAAAATCAAGCTATGAATTATGATCGGTCAGGAATATGCAGTACCCCCCCCCAGCAATTCTTAAATTGTTTCCCGTTTTCTTGGCCCTCCTTATTCAAATTAAACAAATATGATTTGTTCTTATATTTCCCCCCCCCCCCAAAAAAAAAAATATATATATATATAAATTATATTATTCCCCCCCCCCCTGTCACTCGTTTTTTCACGGTACAGATTAGGCAACGGAACTAGCGGATTTCACATCGTGAAATTTGTGAGGAAGGAAATTTGTTACGGAGGAAATGCGATGAGTGATCTGATGGTTAAAAAATAGGTACGACTTTTCACTGAAGGCCATGCAAATGTTAATGATGACGAAAGAATTGGCTGACCATTCTTAATAAATGATGATTGAAAAAAAAGACTGAGAATTCACCATGACATCACTACCAATACACTTCCCCCGAATTTCTCGTTCTTTTCAAAAACTAAGATACTTATGCATTATACGGTACCCACGAAAGAAGTCAAGTTTGGTTAATGCTTATGGAATAAAATGAAACAGGATGAATATATAATAGTTTTAGAAACAAATTGGGTTGTATATTTTCACATTAGGGGGTGGGGGTAAAGCGTAGCATATATTAAATACGTAACCTAACCTAACCTAGGTACATTCCCCTCACCCCCTAAACCCCAAAAAACAAGAGTTTAAATATTGTAAACGCAATAACAAATCACGCTTTGCGAATCATTTATCTAGCAAATACCCGTTTGTCTGGTTTCCTTATACAGTATATAGCGGTGAGTACCACATGATGCATAAGTATCAACACTAAAATGTGACTAAAAGTTTCGCAAAACTTTGACGAAATATACAAGATGAAAAAAGTTAGTAACACATGGTTGCAAGGGATGTCAATTAGAGGGGGAGGGGCACCTGCCCCTAGATTTCCCCCTAATGCCCTTTTCGGTATTTTCACAGAAAAACATCTTTATTTGGCATCTTAAATTGAAAAACTGGAGAAAAATTGACCCCTAGATTTTGGTATGCACCCCCTGAAATGGTGGTTCATATCAAAAGCAATAAATTTCTATTATGAAGGAATATAAAAACTAGTTCCCTGCAGGGCCGTATCCAGGATTTTTGTTCAGGGGTGGGGGGGGGGGTTTTACTAATTTTTGACTTTTTTTTTGGGGGGGGGTTACTAATTTTTGACTCAGTTTTCGACTAATTTTACTGATTTTTACCTAGGTTTTACTAATTTTCGACTTATTTTCGAGTCGTCAAAAATTTCGGGGGGGGGGAGGGGGGGGGGGTGTTCAAACCGGGTAACCCCCCCCCCTCCCTGGATACGGCCTTGGTTCCCTGTATATGGCGAATGCTTTAAACAACGACAACTGGTGACAACTATTTGAAAGAAAACTTTTTATTTGTTCTTAATATTCCAATACCGTTTTTTAAAAATACATTTGACTTGTTTTTATGGCACAACGGAACTTGGTTTCTAAACGTCCTTTTCACAATGTCCAACAATTTTGCTTTTAAGAGGGCTACAACCAGGGGCGTAATTTGCTAAGTTGCAGGGATTGGTCTACAGGCTAAAGTAGCCTAGGCCTATGTCCCGGCAAGGCATTTTGAAATACCCACCTCCACTCCTTCTCCTCAAGAGGGTCCTGATCTTTTATGGGTCAATATATAGCCTACTAAATCATATTATTGAGTTAGGACTAAAGTGAATACACCATTCGATGCCTTTTTTTATGCTGATTACGAATATAATAAGCATTTCTATGGGAAATGAATTTCAGCCCCCCCCCCCTATATAGGCTATACCTAACCTAACCTGACCCTAAATTGGCCTATATAGGGGGGGGGATGAAATTCATTTCCGATAGAAATGCTTATTATATTCGTAATCAGCATAAAAAAAGGCATCGAATGGGTGTATTCACTTTAGTCCTAACTCAATAATATGATTTGGTAGCCTATATAAAAGTGAAAAGTGAACCTTGCAAATCTTCTGCTTATATGAAATACAACAAAATTGTTTTCAGCATCATTACTTTGTTCAATCCCAATTTATAAGGTTTTAAAGATATGCAAATGCATTTCCTAAATTTTGAAAAAAAACATTGATATGACTTAAAATTCTACTCAAATAACGAAATTGCATTTTCAGCACTAAAGCCAGAGAAAAACAAACTGATAACTGAAAATTAAGGTAAAATGTTGTTTTATCAAAATTTCAATAGGTAGCCTACCTGTCATGTAGGCAATTTTTAGGACCCTCTAGAGGGAGAAGGAGTGGGGGTAGCCTAGGTACTTCAAAATACCTTCCCGGGACATACTTAAGCCTGTAGACCCATCCCTGAAAGTTTCATTTTCCTAACCTTACCTTTCTGAGATAGCAAAGAGTAGAATGTTAACCCCCCCCCCCCAACATCTTCGCGAATAGGAGCACCTGGATTGGAGAAAATATACACCTCTAAGCTATATCTTACCTTCAAAGCGTAGGGTAAGTTAAATCCAAGTTACTTTTCTCATAGCCAAGCTCAGACTATTTTCTGAATTTCAATTACATCCTTTAAAAACAAAATTATTCCAAAACACACTTAAAAAGTCAAATTTTAGCACCGGATAGCTTCAAAAATGCTCTGTCTAGTACAAAGATACATATCTCAAAGCTTCAACACAAAGACTGCCTGAATAATCCAAGCAAGAGACAGGTTTCAAAGACAAGCATCAAGCCCACATGCTGACTCATCCCGAACGAAAAGGGTAGGTAATTGAGCCTGCATTTTTTCTTTACTTACGAGTTAATAAGTGATAATTATGAAGGCTTAATCTACACCAGTCCAAAAAGCTAATTGTAATTAAGGTACTTGTTTAGTATCCAGTAAATACGCAATTAGTGAAGTTTTGTTAATGCTAATGAAATATAAAAAATAGGATAAAAATATAATAGTTCAGAAACAAATTTGGGCAATACATTTGCACATTGGGAGGGTGGAAGTAAAGCTCAACATATATTAAATACATAATCTAACCTAGGTACATCTTTTGCCCCTTCAACTCCAAAAAACTAAAGTTTAAATCTTTGTCACAGAGTGAGCAATGCCTCAATTCTATGGGTTCTTGCAAATGCAAACCCATAGAAAATTTGAAACTAATTAAAAGTGTTGTTCACTTCTGTTAATAGATTAAATTTTAAAACAAATCAACTGAAAGTAAGCAGCAACATTAAAACATGAAACGAAGAGAAATTATCCCCTTTGGAATTGGATGACAAAACAAGAAATACGTAAACAACTTAACAAGTAGTAAACAGAACTACAATTTTTTGACAAAAATCACTTCTGTTTAAATACCTTCAAAAATTTAAAGTATCAATGATAGAGAGAATGGAATCTGATCGTTATCATTGATTGAGTGGAGACTTAAAAGAAATATAGCAAAGATGGAAATCTAATTTTTAATGAAAAGCTCAAGAGGGTGAGCTTTCCTTTGAATATATAGTTGTTCTTGCGCATCAAGAGAGAATTAGTCTTTGAGTTTTTCTGGACAAGAACTGTTGTTAAATCTAATTTTCTAATTAATCAATTATTTGGTACTTGTATGATATACGCCCTTCCTAATTTTCTTCTAATATGTTTCTCTGGCGCTCAATCCTAATGAAATATACCGAAGTAAGATAAAATATAATACTTTAGAAACAAATTTGGGCTATATATTTACACATTAGGGGGAGTGGGGGTAAATTATAGCGGGTATGCATGCCTAATTTGTTAGGTACAATTATTCTACATAATATGTAGTAAGAATTCTTTTCTAACTTCATACTGTCCAATACTTTACCCTCACCCCCTAATGTGCAAATATATAGCCCAAATTGTATATTTTCCATCTATTCTCTCACTTCTCTTTGTCTTTTCTTACGCTAAGCTGAAAGAAACTAACGAAATAACCGGTACTATAATGCGTCAATGAATGAACAACATTAGGTAGGGTGTTTATCATACATGTACCTATTATTTTATTATTATTCTAATTATTTTTTTTCACGGTTAAACGTGGCAACACTAACGAAAATGTGATGCTACCCCAAAGACTTAATAAATTTGAAACAAGCAAAGAAAATTTTCAAGAAATAGCGGTTTTCAGGTTGAATGGGTCCAGGCCCTTAGGCAGGACTTTTTTTCCGGACTGAGACATTAAATTTTTTTTATATATTTGCATTTCCAAAGGGCGCACACACTGAACACTTTCCTAATTACCTCCTTGAATGGGCCTAGAATAGGTCTAGGGGGGGGGGGAGATAAATATCTTTTATTTCAATTACCTCGGTGTACTATTCCCTAGAGAAAAGCCATCTCTAGGGTCAGGGCCGTGTCCAGGATTGTTCTTTTCGGGGAGGGGGGGAGGGATGGGGTAAATAAGAATTTATGGGGGGTTACAAGAAAAACTTTAAAAACGCATAAAAAGAAAATTATATTCATTTTTGCTACGTTTTTAAAGTCACATCCTAACCCCCTGGATATGACCTTGTCTAGGGGGAATCAAAATTATTGCCATCCATGAAACACTGCTTGGAGGCTAAATCAAACAAAGTTGTGTTTACGAATGCCTATCTACCCGTGGAAAAGGAGGATTTTCCCTAAAGGGCTAGGCACACGTAGCTGATTTCGGGAACCGATTTCAGCAAGGGTGTATTCCACGTCCAGTGATTGTAATTAATGATGCTAAGAGGCGGGGCTTAGTGACGATTTTTCGGTGATTAATCATCATTAATTACGTTCTAGACAGGGAGTGTACTAGGGCTTTAGAGCTTTAGGCATGTAATTAATCGTATTTAATGATTATCGTAAATTAATCGTAATTAATGATGATTAATCACCGAAAGACGTCACCAAGCCCTGCCTCTTAGCATTATTAATTATAATCACTCGACGTGGAATACACCCTTGCTGAAATCGGTTCCCGAAATGAGCTACGTGTGCCTAGCCCTTAAGAATAATTCGATGGACGACTCTAGTGAGGAGATTTCTGAAATGTTGGTCTAAAATGTAATTTGTATGCCCCTCATACGCTTATAAAAGTCTTTTATAAGTAAATCCTCACCCTAATAAAGCACCAATTCACTTTTAATATACATTTTTTTTTTAAATGAATGACAAGCTCCAGCTACCTCTAGAAAATATTAAGATTTTGGCATCATGTAGTAGGGCTGAAAGTACGTCCTTGAAACGAAAAAGGGGCTTATATGCAAATGAAGCAGAACTCAAGGCAAAGCTAAGGCTGCAAAATCATGTATACAGGTAGGATTTATTTTAAATCCAACAGAAGCAGTATTCCCAGGGTCCTCAGACATTATGACCATTTTTCCAAAAAAAAAAACATTCTTGCAACGGTATAATTTTTCCATTGTCAAGATACATCTGAAAGTAAACTTTTGACAAGATAAAACTCAAATTTAATGGGATATAATTTCTTCCCCTCGTTTTTGGTTATTTAACATCTACAAAAGTACAAAAAAAAACTAGGTGAAATATACACAGAACCAAGGCTGTATCCAGGGGGGTGGGGCATTCAACCCCTCCCCCCACACACACAAAAATGTTTGACCGACTCGTAAAAACGTAACTCAAATGAACATAATCAAATTTTTGATGCGTTTTTTAAAGTTTTTTGGGTATTGGTGCATTATATGGGCCTTTCTAAAAAGTCAGTTTGGTTAATTCTAATGAAATAAAATAAGATAAATATATAATAGTTTAGAAACAAATTTGGGCTATATATTTGTACATTAGGTGGGGGAGGTGGTGGTAGGGTTAAAGCATAGCATATATTAAATATGTAACCTAACCTAGGTACCTTCCCCCCCCCCTAAACCCCCCCCCAAAAAAAAAACAGTTTAAATATCGTAAACGCAATGAAAACCACGCTTAATTACTCTATAGCGGTCTCTTGAATTAACCCGCATCTGGCGGGTTTTCCGTGACTGGTTTCCTTGTAAAGGCCCATCTAATGCACAAGTACCGTTTTTTTGTAAACCTCTTCACCCACCAAAATAATCTATTTGTAGCCCCCTCCCCCTGGAAGAAAATCCTGGATACGGCCCTGTATAGAACCCAAGAAAATATAGGATAAATTGTACAGATCTCTAAACTAAAAAGGGGGATTGGCCTGGTTACCTACCTCCCATTTTGTGTATTTGGTTTACTCATGATTAAGAGTCGTCATGTGACAGAAAGCCAACCTTCTGCAACATCAACTCTTGATGAAAGTTCTGTCTCATAGAAGTGAAAATTCAAATGGTAAATAGATCTCAGGAAAAGTTTAAAAATTAACTCTTCAGAAGCCGAAAAAGAAACTCATGGGCAAGTGACCTGCGAGAACATTATACGGTAACCTTTCTCAGCCTAATGGTATTTAAATTTTAAATCTCCCTATTATAAGAGAATCGCGGGAGCATGTATTGTGGCTCAGTCCCAAGGCCATACCCAGGATTTTTTTTCGGAGTGGGATTTACTAAAAAAAGAATTCGGGGGGGGAGGGGGGTATTTTACACAAAAAACCTCAAAAAAACGCATACAAAATTCGTTTATATCCATTTTTGTCACGTTTTTACGAATCAGACAAACATTTCGGGGGGGGGTCAATCCCCCCCTGGGTACGGCCTTGGTTCTCCTTACAAAAATACTCAAGATGTTATATTAAATTAAAGATGCATCAATACAAAGCTATTCTTACAAATCATTATACTTGGGCATGAGAGGTGGTGGGTATCCAGTGGATGATCCCTATTGGGCTATCTAAGTAGCGTCTGGGGTGCTTACGAGGATAGGCCATACACAAGTCAGGAAATGGGTAAGGGCCAGACCAAGGGTTTGATTGAGTCAGTCCATATAAAATCAACCGTGCAAGACGCCCGGGTCCTAGATTTTGATGAAACTTGGACTGAAATAGAGGGCAGAGCACTTAAATATTGAATAAGTTTTACAATGTTTTGTAAGCAATAAATCAACATTAACGTTTGCTTCCAATCACAAAAGCACTAAGCCAAATGTCCAGGCTTTTTTTAGATATTGTTTTTTAGATATAGTTTTTTAAACCAAAATTGAATTCAACGCATAAAAAAATAAAAATAATAGAGATTATATTTAATTATAAACAAACTGGTTGTATTTTCTTCATCCTCTCCCATTGGTGTGGAGTTAACCAAGTTACAAACTCTAAGGGCTACTGTGGCTTCATTTTTTTGTTTTAAATTGTCATTATGTCATTTAATTGACGGCCATGCGCAAGGCCGTATCCAAGGGAGAAGATCTGGATTTGAATCCCCCCAAAATTTTGTCCGAATCGTAAAAACGTACCAAAAACGCATATGAACAAATTGTTGATGCGTGTTTTAAAGCTTTTTTGTAACCCCCACCCCCCACAAAATTAATCACGGATACGCCCTTGCACATGTGACCACCTCCTTAAATACGGCCCTTAGCCTTTTGATGATCAGGGGCACAGCTAGGGGGGATTCTTTTCTTAATAAACCCCACCCCAAAATTACTAAGAGTTACTCAATAGAATTCAAAAATTCATGTTAATTTATTAAGATTCAACCAGATCTACTGCCATCACTTTCTAAAGCAAATAAAGTTTGACTTTCATTATTCTGAAGCCTTTACTTAATCAGTTCATCGCTATTCCAAATTATCTTTAGATATGTATATAACAGCCATGACAATAAGGTCAAAAAGTGTTTATTTATTTATAAACCATTGTGACCGATTTTACGTGCAAATGACCTACATGGACATCATTGTGCGGTAACCTTTCTCAGCCTATTGATAGTCAAATTTGAAATCTGTATTCTATGATACCCATGTCCATAGTGGTGCATTGTGAACTTGTGGCTCGTCCTAATAAAAAAATCAGATCCAATTTTTTATTAAAATGAAAAACGAATTGGTGCAAAGCAAGGTTTATAAATCTTTTTTCTTGGGGATGAGAGGGGGAGTATCTTCTAAATGTTATATCCATATTATCTTTATATATGTAGATAACAGCCATGACAACAGGGTCAAAAAGTATTAATTTTATTTATAAGCCATTGTGACCGATTTCATCTGCAAATGACCTACGAGAACATTCTCAGCCTATTGATATTTAAATTTCATAATGTCTACACTATAATACCCATACGCATACTGGTGCAAGTATTGTGGGTCGTCCTTGTGAAAATATTCATATCCAATTTTTCATTAAAATTCAAAATGAATTGGTGGGAATAGAATATTTTTACTTAAGCAGGAGATGGGGGGGGTATCCTATACATGTATCCTATTGAACTATTCAAGCAGCATCTTTGGTGCTTAAGAAGTATATATATATATATATATATATATATATATATATATATATATATATATATATATATATATATATATATATATATATATATATTATATATATATATATATATATATATATATATATATATATATATATATATATATATATTTATGTATCATATATATGTTGGGTTTCATAAGATTAATTTTGGTTAAAAGGCAAATTCGAAGATTTGACGGGTATAATTTTTTTGCCTTGCTGAAGATAAATAAGTTTTTTTCACAAGACTAAAATAAATTACAGAGCTCAAGATTTTTTTGATTTTTTTTAAGCGCAGTACTGGTTCAAAATTTGGATCATAGCCCCCTAATAAGTAACCCTCGCCGCAAAGAAAAAATTAATATATATTTTATCATTTAACTTTGACTGAATGTCATTCTTGAACCATGTCTGTTATTAAAGTCCCCCTTAACAATGGTTAATATTCTTTGTCGCTTCAATGTTTAATTTTTGCAACTGTGGAAAATATAGTCGACTACATAATTTTTTTTTTTTTGGGGGGGGGAACCACATTAACGAAAAGTACTCGTTTTTCAATTAGTTCTACGTTTTGAGGATTTG
>CM051257.1:18216080-18356080 GCA_027921565.1 Artemia sinica
GATAGTGAGGTCCTATGTAAAAGGATTGGCTGTCTCTTAATTTTTGCTGGAAAACACTTTGGCACTGTTCAGGCCAAATAGTTTTTATGCCGGTCAAAAGGCAAGAAAAATCCCTTTACTGTGGTACAATATCTATTGTTGCTTTCAAAGACAAATTTTTGTTCAAATGGACTTTCTTTCGATAATCTTCGACTGCTGGTAGTGATGGGTCAATCTATTCTACGACAGACCTCCCGGGATTTCTACGGCAGCCCTCTGATGTCACGACAGCCATATGGAAAGAAACATTGGATTTTAAACGCATGCCCTCTGATGTCACGGCATCAATGTTTCCAGCTGGCAAGATTCCCATCCTTGGCAAGATTCCTATGAGAGCCCTGTTTCTAGGGAAGAATCCCACCCCTGGCAAGAGTCCCAGATGTTTTTTATATGAATAATCAGAGTGTGAACGGGATAATGCAAAAGTTAAATAATAAGGGAAATGGAGTCCCTCGCACCTGTAGAGCACGGTCAGCTGGCTAGATTCCCACCCCTGGCAAGAGTCCCGGATGTTTCAACTGATTGGAGTATGGTCGGGAAAATATACAAGTTCAAATAATAGGGAATTCAGTTCTATTATATGGAACGATGGGAATTTCGTTAAAATTCCCTTTGTTAATGGGAATTTTAACGAGAATATCCTTTTCTTTGAGTTAAATTTATGAATATTTCAAACCATCCTGACATTATACGGCAGCCCCCCCCCTGTTCTCCCTACCTCGCAGTGAGATCCCAATCGATCCGAAGGGTTCTCCAACCAGTGGCTAGCGCGCTGCAGGGGAGCTCGGCCAGTGTCTACTCGTTCCAGGGACAGAATCCAGACTTGGACTAGGCGACAAAGAAGGTTAAGCAAATGGTCTTGCTCGAGATAATTTAAAAAGTAGCAATAATAGGGAATTAACATGGGATTTCAAATGCATCCCTAGGAATTAACATAGGATTTCAAAAGCATGCCCTCCCTTTTCACATCACAAACACACACACACACAAACACAAACACACACAAAAAACACACAAAAACTCACACACACAAACAAACAGACATAAAAGAACACACACAACAAAAACACACATACAAACACACACACACACAATACACACACACACACACACAAAACATACAGACACACAACACCAAGCCACATTTCTTAACACTAACAAATTTTTGCTTAGAAGATAGAAAAAGTTACACTTCGATTCTGAAGTTCCACCGGAGTTGATTGTGTACCCTAAAAATAGTGGAAACAAGACAGAGTAATACAATAAAACATTTTTATTGAAATAATTGCATGTTGAATATCGTCATAAAAAAATGAACATCTTAAATCTACTCATAAAATACTTCATCGTGTTTTCTAATGAGATGTCAAACATTTCCATTTTCTCTGGAGAGGGGGGAGGTATACACAGCTTTTAGCAACCTCGTCATACATTTTACTTACGTTTTGTGGGTCATTATGATAGGCTTGGGTTGCAAAAACTAGAATTACAGAATTTCAATGCATAATTTTTATTATGAAATAACTAAAAATGCCTTAGGAATGACGACCTGATGTCAGGGGAGGGGACAGTCAAATAATGTCATTGTGGAGTGAATTACCTTGGACTAGTAAACTCTAGAGATTAAAGATAAGGTGGTAGGTGTTAAATGAATTTGTCGGTAGATGGGGACTTAAATCTAGCAAGTACTCAAAGAAATGGATATTGTTATTAAAAGTTCTTCAAAGATACATCTTAAAACAATTAAAATGTAGGCTGCCACTAATATCAGCTCGCTCGATGCGGGGGACTGGTGTCACATGGAGGGGAGGGTGGAGTGTTTTGTGGGGGCATCATGATAGGCTTGGGCTGCAAAAACTTAAATCACAGGATTTAAATGCATAATTTGTATTATGAAATAACTAAAAATGCCTTAGGAATGACGACGTGATGTCAGGAGGGAAATTAAGTAAATTCATTGTGGGGTGAATTACCTGGAGTATCATGTTCTGCAGCTTAAAAGTTAAGATGGATGCGTTAAAGAATTCTTTTCCCTGGAGGAGGGTGAAAATCTAACAAGTACTGAAAGAAACGATGCAGTTTCACTACGGGCTCTAAGAAATACCTCAATAGTGCCTAAACATTTGCAACTAATATCAACCCTGCCCTCCGGAAATGATTGTTTGGGGGAGGATGGGGGGGTGTTTTGCCACGATGGGGCGAAATATTCAGAGTCTTGACTCAAAGAAACGATGCAATTCGTTAAAAGTCCTTCAAAAATACCTCTTAGTATGGTTTAAATGGACCACTAATAACAGTGACGCCTTCTCTAAATGATTGTTAGGGGGTGGGGGTTGCCTTATAATGTCAGGATATTGTGAAACATTCATAATTTTAACTCAAAGAAATGCATATTTTTGTTAAAAGTCCTTCATAAAAATACCTCTTAATATGGTTTAAATGTACACTAATATCAGCTCACTCTCTCAAAATGATTATTAGGGGGTGGGGGGCTGCCGTTTAATGTCAGGATATTGTGAAGTATTCATAAGTTTAACTGAAAGAAATGGATATTTTCATTAAAAAGTTCTCAAAGTATCTTAGCAGGGCTTAAATTTATCTCTAATAACAACCCCCCCCCCCTCTGGAATTGTCTGCTAGGACCCCCGCCTTTCTTTAATTCACGTATATTTTTGTTTATATTTTATCCTTTATAAGCCTTTTCACGATTTTTTTTTCATTTGTTGAGTTTTAACCGCTTTTTCTGGGATTTCATGATTTATAGCGTTTTGTATCCTTTATAGACCCTTTCAGTAGGGAGGGCCTTTCGACTCCGGATTACACATAATTTATTCATGATTTATTGATTCACGAAGGGGGACATATTTCTAAGAAATTGATTGCATAATCGACTAGGACCAGAGGGGAAGTAGATTTCTGGGAAATTGATTACATAATCTGACGGTGAATTATTGATCCATGAAAGGGGAATTAAGAAACAATATGGCTTCTTTGATCTTTAGGTTGAGGGATAAATAGTCTTTAGTGACAGAGATAAATTAATATTCTATTTTTAAATATGGCTTCTCAGGTAATTAGACTTAGGGATAAATTAATATTCTATCGAAGCCTTAATAGAGTAACCAAGAACATCTATGAGATGAAGAGATTAACGCGGGAATTTTTTCATGGGAATTTCAAATATGACAGCGCAGGGACGCCAAAACAAAAGGAACACGCAGAAATTACGTTTAGGGATTATTTGGGCGAAACCGTTTGAGACATTTTAGAAGATGATTTGGGTGAAACCGCTTGAGACATTTTAGAAGATGATTTAGGCGAAACAGTTTGAGACATTTTAGAAGATGATTTGGGTGAGACATTTTAGAAGATGATTTGGGCGAAACAGTTTGAGAAATTTTAGAAGATGATTTTAGAAGATGATTTAGAAGATGATTTGGGGTGAAACTCGGTGGTCGTTATAATACACAAGTTCCATTTGAACAGTGTTATGAGGTCCCCTATCTCAACCCTAAAGGGCCCACCGGGCCCCCGGGCCTCCAAACACCCCAGGGCCGCCAAAGGCCCCCCGGGCCCCCAATGGCGCCCGTGCCCCCAAAGACCCCCAGAGCCCCCCGAGCCCCCAAAGGCCCCCGAGCCCCCAAATGGCCCCCGAGCCCCCAAAGGCGCCCATGCCCCCAAAGACCCCCCGGGCCCCCAAATGCCCCCAAATGCCCCCAAAGGGCCCCCAAATGCCCCAAAGGTCCACCGAGCCCCCAAAGACCACCCGGGCCCACAAAGAGCCCCGGCCCCAAAGTGCCCCACTACCATCCCCCCTCCCCCTGTCTCCTTTGTTGTGGTTTACCTTGTCACTAGTACATTCTCTTGATGTTTCAAAGTTCATTTTAGATCTTTTTCGTTGAAATGCAAGAGTGGAATATTTCAGTAGTGTTTGTTGTGGTTTACCATGTCACTGTTACATTCTCATGATGTTTTAAAGTTCATTTTGAATCCTTTTCGTTGAAATGCAAGAGTTGGAATATTTCAGTAGTGTTTTTTGTGGTTTACCTTGTCACTGTTACATTCTCTTGATGTTTCAAAGTGCATTTTGAATCCTTTTCGTTGAAATGTAAGAGTTGAAATATTTCAGTAGTGTTTGTTGTGGTTTACCTAGTCACTGTTACATTCTCATGATGTTTCAAAGTTCATTTTAGATTTTTCTTTCCTTGAAATGTAAGAGTTGGAATATTTTAGTAGTGTTTGTTGTGGTTTGCCTAGTCACTGTTACATTCTCTTGATTTTTCAAAGTTCATTTTTGATTTTTTTTTTTGTTGAAATGCATGAGTTAGATTATTTCACTAGTGTTTTGTCGTGGTTTACCATGTCACTGTTACATTCTCTTGATGTTTCAAAGTTCATTTTGGATTTTTTCGTTGAAATGCAAGAGTTGGATTATTTCAGATGTGTTTTCTCATGGTTTACCATATCACTGTTACAGTCTCTTGATGTTTAAAAGTTCATTTTGGTTTTTTTTCGTTGAAATGCAAGAGTTGGAATATTTCAGTAGCGTTTTGTTGTGGTTTACCTTGTCACTGTTACATTCTCTTGATGTTTCAAAGTTCATTTTGGATCCTTTTCGTTGAAATGCAAGAGTTGGATTATTTCAGTAGTGTTTTCTCATGGTTTACCTTGTCAGTGTTACATTCTCATGATGTTTCAAAGTTCATTTTGGATCTTTTTCGTAGAAATGCAAGAGTTGGATTATTTCAGCAATCTTTTCTCATGGTTTACCATGTCACTGTTACAGTCTCTTGATGTTTAAAAGTTCATTTTGGATTTTTTTCGTTGAAATGCAAGAGTTGGAATATTTCAGTAGCGTTTTGTTGTGGTTTACCTTGTCACTGTTACATTCTCTTGATGTTGGAATATTTCAGTAGCGTTTTGTAGTGGTTTACCTTGTCACTGTTACATTCTCTTGATGTTGCAAAGTTCATTTTGGATCTTTTTCGTTGAAATGCAAGAGTTGGATTATTTCAGCAGTGTTTTCTCATGGTTTACCATGTCACTGTTACAGTCTCTTGATGTTTAAAAGTTCATTTTGGATTTTTTTCGTTGAAATGCAAGAGTTGGAATATTTCAGTAGCGTTTTGTTGTGGTTTACCTTGTCACTGTTACATTCTCTTCATGTTTCAAAGTTCATTTTGGATCCTTTTCGTTGAAATGCAAGAGTTGGATTATTTCAGTAGTGTTTTCTCACGGTTTAGCTTGTCAGTGTTACATTCTCATGATGTTTCAAAGTTTATTTTGGATCTTTTTCGTTTAAATGCAAGAGTTGGATTATTTCAGCAATGTTTTCTCATGGTTTACCATGTCACTGTTACAGTCTCTTGATGTTTAAAAGTTCATTTTGGATTTTTTCGTTGAAATGCAAGAGTTGGAATATTTCAGTAGCGTTTTGTTGTGGTTTACCTTGTCACTGTTACATTCTCTTGATGTTGGAATATTTCACTTGCGTTTTGTTGTGGTTTACCTTGTCACTGTTACATTCTCTTGATGTTTCAAAGTTCATTTTGGATCTTTTTCGTTGAAATGCAAGAGTTGGAATATTTCAGAGTTTTTTTGGTTTACCTTGTTCACTGTTACATTCTCTTGATGTTGGAATATTTCACGTGCGTTTTGTTGTGGTTTACCTTGTCACTGTTACATTCTCTTGATGTTTCAAAGTTCATTTTGGATCTTTTTCGTTGAAATGCAAGAGTTAGATTATTTCAGTAGGTTTTGTGTGGTTTACCTTGTCACTCGTTACATTCTCTTGATGTTTCAAAGTTCATTTTGGATTTTTTTTTCGTTGAAATGCAAGAGTTGGATTATTTCAGTAGTGTTTTGCTCGTGGTTTGACATATCACTGTTACATTTTCTTGGTTTTTCAGAGTTCATTTTAGATTTCTTTCGTTGAAATGCAAGAGTTGGAATATTTCAGTAGTGTTTTGTCGTGGTTTACCTTGTCACTGTTACATTCTCTTGATGTTTCAAAGTTCATTTTGGATTTTTTTTTCGTTGAAATGCAAGAGTTGGAATATTTCAGTAGTGTTTTGTCGTGGTTTACCTAGTCACTGTTACATTCTTTTGATGTTTCAAAGTTCATTTTTGATTTTTTTTTTTTCGTTGAAATGCAAGAGTTAGATTATTTCAGTAGCGTTTTGTCGTGGTTTACCTGTCACTGTTACATTCTCTTGATGTTTCCAAGTTCATTTTGGATTTCTTTCGTTGAAATGTAAGAGTTGGAATATTTAAGTAGTGTTTGTTGTGGTTTACCTAGTCACTGTTACATTCTCATGATGTTTCAAAGTTCATTTTGAATCCTTTTCGTTGAAATGCAAGAGTTGGAATATTTCAGTAGTGTTATTTGTGGTTTACCTTGTCACTGTTACATTCTCTTGATGTTTTAAAGTGCATTTTGAATCATTTTCGTTGAAATGTAAGAGTTGGAATATTTCAGTAGTGTTTGTTGTGGTTTACCTTGTCACTGTTACATTCTCTTGATGTTTTAAAGTTCATTTTAGATTTTTTTTTTTTCCATGAAATGTAAGAGTTGGAATATTTCAGTAGTGTTTGTTATGGTTTACCTAGTCACTGTTACATTCTCTTGTTTTTCAAAGTTCATTTTTGATTTTTACGTTGAAATGCAAGAGTTGAATTATTTCAGTAGTGTTTTTTCTGATGGTTTACCTTGTCACTGTTACATTCTCTTGATATTTTCAAAGTTCATTTTGGATTTCTTCGTTGAAATACGAGATACGAGACGTACGTACGTGGATACGAGATAAGTGGGATAGTCTGAAATCATATTTGTGGTCTGATCATTCTTGCCCTTTTGATGTAATTGGTTTAACAGAAACATGGTTATCTGATAGTTATAATTTAACAGCTTATGATATGCATGGTTATATTGCTATTCATGTTCCTAGAATGGTAACAAAGTGCTCAGGGGGCATTTCTTTATTTATAAAATCTGATATTAAATTTAGTAGACGGTATGACCTTGAATCCTTGTTTATTTCAGTAGTGTCTAATAGTAGAACTGTTTTTTCTCTTGTCATTGATCTGAAAAGCCAGTCTGCATGTGATACTGTTTGTTTGTTTTATAAGCCCCCTCCTTTTCCAACACATCTGTTCTGTGATTTGCTTGATCAGATTTCTGGTGTGGGGACTTTCTCTAAAAAATGTATTTGTGTTTTGGGAGATTTTAATTGTAATATGTTAAATGTTGGATCAAGTGATGAATGTGACCATCTCTTTGATGTGCTTTCTTCTTCTGGGGTACTTCCTTCAATTTTTTTTCCTTCTCGTGTTGATCCTACAGAAATTCTGCCACTTTGATAGGTAATATTTTCATTTCTCATTCTCCAAAATTGAAGTTTACTTCTGGTCTTGTTTTCACTGATCTGTCTGATCATTTCCCTATTTATCTATCACTTTTTGTGCCTAAAACTGAGATTGCTGTGAATGAGCAAGGTGAATCTTCTTTTAGAACTTTTACCGATAAAGAAATTTCTAATTTAATTATTAGTCTTCAGAGTAATGATTGGTCTAGTGTTCTTGAAGCTAATGATGTTGATTGTGCAACAAGTTTATTTGTGTGTCGTATGGGAGCTCTGTTGGATAAGCATTTTCCTCTTAGGAAGAGACCAAGGAATTCTATACCCAAATGCCCATGGATGTCCATAGGTCTGATCAATGCTACACATATGAAGGCGTCTCTGTTCAAGGTTGCATGTAAAAGTAAAACACAGGATGATCTTTTGAAGTATAAACATTATAAAAATGTACTTACGACTTCAGTATGTGCAGCCAAAAAGCTCTATTTTTCGCGTCGAATTGATGAGTGTAAGGGGAACTTGCGAAAGGTTTGGAATGTAGTTAATGAAGCTATTTCTCGCAAGAAACTCAAACAGTCCCCCCCCCATGTCATTACAGGAATGCTGATGGATCTATTGTGGATAAAAATTCTTCAGCAAACGCCTTCAATTCGTATTTCACCACTCTTCCTTCAGTTCCCATTCAACCCAAGAGTAGAGTAAGTAGTTTTCCCATAGCAGAAAAGTCATTTTTCCTTTCCCCATGCAGTGATATTGAAATTTATAGTATTATTTCCCAGCTTCCAAGTAGCCGTTCAGTTGATGGTTTTGGTTTGAGTAATAATGTTCTTAAAAAAATTGGTCAGTTTGTTTCTAACCCCATCTCACACATAACTAACCTCTCTCTTTCTTCTGGTGTTTTCCCTCATTTATTTAAAGTTGCTAATGTTTTACCTTTACATAAAAAAGGTGATTCATCTCTAATTTCAAATTATAGACCCATTTCTCTTCTTCCTGTCATCTCTAAGGTTGTTGAAAGAGTAGTGTATCGTAGACTCTCTTCATTTGTTTTTAGTACTAATACGACTGCAGGAAATTCTCTCATAACTAACCATCAGTATGGTTTTCGTCCCACTTTCTCTACCTCGTATGCACTTTCAGATGCAACAGAGTTTGTGCGTGTTAATCTGGACAAGGGCTTGTGTGTTTTGGGTCTATTTCTTGACTTTTCAAAGGCCTTTGATATGGTTGACCACTCTGTTCTTTTGTCTAAACTATCTTCATTTGGAGTACATGGAGTCCCACTAGAATGGTTAAGGTCTTATCTGTCGGGAAGGTCTCAGTATGTTTCAGTTAATGGTAATTCTTCCACTACTTTGCCTATATTGAAGGGTGTCCCACAGGGCTCTGTGCTTGGACCACTTTTGTTTTTAATTTACATTAATGATCTCGTTGATGGTCTTCATCCCCTTGTGCACCCTATTCTTTTTGCTGATGACAGTTACTTTTCTATTGCTGCAGTGGACTTGCCATCTGCCACTTCCCTAGCTCAAGGTCTTCTTGATAAAGTAAAAGATTGGTGCTGGTCAAATGGTATGACTCTCAACAGCCAAAAAAGTGCCATTGTACACTTCAGGACCCCTTATGTATGAGAGACGTAAGGGAGCCAATCATCCTGACTTATGGGAATGATGTTATACCGCAAGCTGCTATGGTGAAATTTCTTGGTGTGTATCTTGACTGTTTTCTCTCTTTTAAGCATCATATAACTCACACCCGTTCCCTCATCTTCCGCCAGTCTTCAATGTTGCACCGGGTTAACTCATTTCTTCCCCCAGATGTTATGCTTTCTCTTTATTATGCTTTTATTTTTCCTTACCTTTCTTATTGCTGCTGTGTCTGGGGTAATACTAATAAATCTCTTCTCTGCTCACTTCAAAGAGCCCAAAATAGGGCAGTGAAGGCTACTTTTCTTCTCCCTCGGCTTTATCCTTCCTCTGATCTTTATAATGATACTCGAATAGCTCCACTGGATCGTATTGTGGGTAAAAGTAATCTTTATTTAGCGCATTCTGCTTTTCTAGGTACACTTCCACCGCCTCTGCAGAAATTTTTTTCACGGACAGGCTCAGGTAGGTGCTCTAATTTTTTACGAAGTTCTTCTCGTAGACTTATTTTGCCCAAACGTTCATCTACAGCAGCCCAGAGGTCTGCTGTTTATAAATCAATTCAGTTATGGAATTCAATCCCACCAGATGTCCCGTTATTTCTGTCTGCAAAGGCAGTTATTCCTCGTGTCTTTCCAGTTTAGTAATTTCTCTCTCCTTTGTTTATTTTCCCTGTTTTCTCTTTTCCTAGTGTTTTCTCCTTTTTGTGTTTTTTCCCTTATATATATATATATTTTTTTTTTACTATATGGTAGTGTTTTATTCTCTTTAATCTTTTTTCATATATATTGTTTAATTTAGAGTAATATTTATGGTTGTTTTTAGTGCTTTATTATGTTGTAAGGCCCACAACAAGCCAAGCTTCTTGGGCCAAATAATTTTTCTTTACGTTTGTAATAGAGTTTAGTATTAATAAAATGATTGATGATGATTGATTGATGAAATGCAAGAGTTGGATTATTTCAGTGGTGTTTTGTCGTGGCTTACCATGTCACTGTTACATTTTCTTGATGTTTCAAAGTTCATTTCGGATTTTTTTTTTCGTTGAAATGTAAAAGTTGGAATATTTCAGTAGTGTTTGTTGTGGTTTACCTTGTCACAGTTACATTTCTTGATGTTTCAAAGTTCATTTTGGATTTTTTTTTCGTTGAAATGCAATAATTGGAATATTTCAGTAGTGTTTTGTCGTGATTTATCTTGTCACTGTTACATTCTCTTGATGTTTCAAAGTTCATTTTAGATTTTTTTTTTGTTGAAATGTAAGAGTTAGATTATTTGCAGTAGTGTTTTATAGGGGTTTACCTTCTCACTCTTACATTCTCTTGATGTTTTAAGGTTCATTTTGGATTTTTTTTCATTGAATGTAAGAGTTGGATTATTTCAGTAGTGTTTTGTCGTGGTTTACCATGTCACTGTTACATTTCTAATGATTTTTCAGAGTTCATTTTAGATTTCTTTCGTTGAAATGCAGAGTTGGAATATTTCAGTAGTGTTTTGTCGTGATTTACCTTGTCACTGTTACATTCTCTTGATGTTTCAAAGTTCATTTTGGATCTTTTTTCGTTGAAATGCAAGAGTTGGAATATTTCAGTAGTGTTTTGTCGTGGTTTACCTAGTCACTGTTACATTCTCTTGATGTTTTCAAAGTTCATTTTTGATTTTTTTTTTTTGTTGAAATGCAAGAGTTGATTATTTCAGTAGTGTTTTGTCGTGTTTACCTTGTCACTGTTACTTCTCTTGATTTTTCAAAGTTCATTTTAGATTTTTTTTTCGTTGAAATGTAAGAGTTGGAATATTTCCTAGTGTTTTGTCGTGGTTCTACCATGTCACTATTACATTCTCTTATTTTTTCAAAGTTCATTTTGGATTTCTTTTGTTGAAATGTAAGAGTTGGTATATTTCAGTAGTGTTTGTTGTGGTTTACCTAGTCACTGTTACATTCTCTTGCTCTTTCAAAGTTCATTTTAGATGTTTTTTTGTTGAAATGTAAGAGTTGGAATATTTCAGTATGTGTTTTGTAGTGGTTTACCTTTGTCACTATTACATTCTCTTGATGTTTCAAAGTTCATTTTGGATTTTTTTTCGTTGAAATGCACGAGTTGGAATATTTCAGTAGTGTTTGTTACGGTTTATCTAGTCACTGTTAAATTCTCTTGATGTTTCAAAGTTCATTTTTGGTTTTTTCGTTGAAATGCAAGAGTTATATTATTTCTATAGTGTCTGTTGTGGTTTACCTTGTCACAGTTACATTCTCTTGATGTTTCAAAGTTCATTTTCTTGATTTTTTCAGAGTTCATTTTAGATTTCTTCGTCGAAATGCAAGAGTTGGAATATTTCAGCAGTGTTTTGTCGTGATTTACCTTGTCACTGTTACATTCTCTTGATGTTTCAAAGTTAATTTTGGATCTTTTTCGTTGAAATTCAAGAGTTGGATTATTTCAGTAGTGTTTTCTCATGGTTTACCATGTCACTGTTACAGTCTCTTGATGCTTCAAAGTTCATTTTTGGTTTTTTTTTTCGTTGAAACTCAAGAGTTGAAATATTTCAGTAGCGTTTTGTTGTGGTTTACCTTGTCACTGTTACATTCTCTTGATGTTTCAAAGTTTGTTTTGGATCCTTTTCGTTGAAATGCAAAAGTTGGATTATTTCAGTAGTGTTTTCTCATGGTTTACCTTGTCAGTGTTACATTCTCATGATGTTTCAAAGTTCATTTTGGATTTTTCATTCGTTGAAATGTAGAGTTGGAATATTTCAGTAGTGTTTTTGTCTTGTTTTACCTTGTCACTGTTACATTCTCTTGATGTTTCAAAGTTCATTTTTGATTTTTTTTTTTTCGTTGAAACGCAAGAGTTGAAATATTTCAGTAGCGTTTTGTTGTGGTTTACCCTTGTCACTGTTACATTCTCTTGATGTTTTCAAAGTTCATTTTGGATCGTTTTCGTTGAAATTCAAGAGTTGGATTATTTCAGTAGTGTTTTCTCATGGTTTACCATGTCACTGTTACAGTCTCTTGCTGCTTTCAAAGGTCATTTTGGATTTTTTCTTTCGTTTGAAAATGCAAGAGTTGGAATCTTTCAGTAGCTGTTTTTTGTTGTGGTTTACCTTGTCACTGTTACATCTCTCTGTGATGTTTTCAAAGTTCGTTTTTTGGATCCTTTTCGGTTGATTAAATAAAAAAACACAGTTTTTTAACTGAAAGTAAGGAGCGACATTAAAACTTAAAACGAACAGAAATTATTCCGTATATGAAAGGGCTGTCCCCTCCTCAACGCCTCGCTCTTTACGCTAAAGTTTTTTATTGTTTTAAAAAATAAAGTTGTGAGACAGAGTCAAACTTTAGCGTAAAGAGCGAGGCGTTGAGGAGGGGACAGCCCCTTTCATATACGGAATAATTTCTGTTCGTTTTAAGTTTTAATGTCGCTCCTTACTTTCAGTTTAAAAACTTGTTTTTTTTATTTAATTTCTGATCGTTTTTTAGTTAATGCAGCTTTTATTTGCATAAAAATTTTACTTTTCTTTTGCTAAATGGATGTCTTTACAAATTAACTTACGTAACTAACTTCTATATTCGTATATTTTTCTTCTGGCAAAAATACAAAGTTGCAGATTTTTGCAGATATGAGCTTGAAACCTATGTAATAGGGTTTTCTGATACGCTGAATCTGACGGTGTGATTTTCATTAAAATTCTTTCACTTGTAGGGGATGTTTCCCCCCTCTTTAAAAAATCGAGTAAATTTTCTCAGGCTCGTAGCCTTTGATGAGTAATACTAAACTTAATAAAATTTATATATTTAGGATCAGCATTATAAACACATTCTTTTGATACATTTATTGACATCAAAATTTCGTTTTTAAAAGTTTCGATTACTATTGAGCCGTATCGCTTGTTTTTTTATTGTTTTTTTTTATTACGTATATGTTATTACTTATATGAAGGGGTTCTCCCCTTAGTCAATACCACGCTCTTTACGTTAAAAGTTAAAAAAAATTTTGATTCACAAACCCCTGAATCACAAAGGCCGTTTAATTAGAATAGATAGCTCTTTTGAAAGCACTAAAAAAAAACTGTAGCGTAAAGAGCGAGGTATTGACTTGGGGGAGAACCCCCTCACATACGTTATAATTTCTGTTCGTTTTAAGTTCTAATATTCCTTCTTACATTTCAGTTGAAAAAACTTGTTTTTTTTATTTAACTTCTGATCGTTTCTTAAATAATGCTTGGAAATCCGGCGCCCCCTTCATAGAAATGTCCCTTACCCAAAGAAACATCCTCCACGGAAATATTCTCCAGAGTAATCCCCTCCTCTAGCCCCCCCCCCCTCCAGAAAAAATCCTTCCTGAAAATGGTTGTATACTTCCCAATAACCAATAAATAATGCTGGCAAGTCCGGCGCCCCCTTCATGGCAATTTCCCTTCCCCCATGAAAACTTCCTTCATGGAAAGATCCTTCCATATAGCCCCCGACCCTCTCCTTCCCCCACCTACCAGAAAAAATCTCCTCTGAAAAAGTCTGTATACTTCCCAATAACCAATACTATATGTTAACATTGAGTAAAGTTCATAACTTTCAGCCCTCCCCCTGGGGACTTTGGAGGATCAAGTCATCCTAAAAGACATTTTTATCATATTTTTCGACCATGCTGAACAAAATGGCTATCTCAAAATTTTGATCGGGTGACTTTGGGAAAAAATGAGCGTGGGAGGGGGCCTAGTTGCCCTCCATTTTTTTTGGTCACTTAAAAAGGGCACTAGAACTTTTAATTTCCGTTCCAATGAGCCCTCCCACGATATTCTAGGACCACTGGGTCGATACGATCACCCCTGGGAAAAAAAAAAAAAAAAAAAACAAACAAATAAACACGCATCCGTGATCTTTCTTCTGGCAAAAAATGGAAAATTCCACATTTTTGTAGATAGGAGCTTGAAACCTCTACAGTAGGGTTCTCTGATACGCTGAATATGATGGTGTGATTTTCATTAAGGTTCTATAACTTTTAGGGGGTCTTTCCCCCTTTTTTCGAAAATCAGCCAAATTTTCTCAGGCGCGTAACTTTTGATGGGTAGCACTAAACTTGATGAAAGTTATATATTTGAAATCAGCATTGAAATCTGATTCTTTTGATATATCTATTGGTATCAAAAACCCGTTTTCTAGAGTTTCGGTTACCATTGAGCCGGGTCGCTCCTTACTTACAGTTCGTTACCACGAACTGTTTGAAATGCAAGAGTTGGATTATTTCGTAGTGTTTTCGCATGGTTTTACCTTGTCAGTGTTTACATTCTCATGATGTTTCAAAGTTCATTTTGGATTTTTCATTCGTTGAAATGTAAGAGTTGGAATATTTCAGTAGTGTTTGTTGTGGTTTATCTAGTCACTGTTACATTCTCTTGATGTTTCAAAGTTCATTTTAGGTTTTTCTTTCCTTGAAATGTAGAGTTGGGATATTTCAGTAGTGTTTGTTATGGTTTGTCTAGTCACTGTTACATTCTCTTGATTTTTTAAAGTTCATTTTTGATTTTTACGTTGAAATGCAAGAGTTGAATTATTTCAGTAGTGTTTTCTGATGGTTACCTTGTCACTGTTACTTCTCTTGATGTTTCACAAAGTTCATTTTGGATTTTGTTCGTTGAAATGCAAGAGTTGGATTATTTCAGTAGTTGTTTTGTTGGGGTTTACCTTGTTACTGTTACATTCTCTTGATGTTTCAAAGTTCAATTTTGATTTTTTCGTTGAAATGCAAGAGTTAGATTATTCCTATTGTGTTTTCGTCGTGGTTTACCATGTCACTGTTACATTCTCTTGATGTTTCAAAGTTCATTTCGGATTTTTTTTTTTCGTTGAAATGTAAAAGTTGGAATATTTCAGTAGTGTTTGTTGTGGTTTACCTTGTCACAAATACATTCTCTTGATGTTTCAAAGTTCAATTTGGAGTTTTTTTTCGTTGAAAAGCATAATTTGGAATATTTCAGTAGTGTTTGTTGGGGTTTACCTTGTTACTGTTACATCTCTTGATGTTTCAAAGTTCAATTTTTGATTTTTTCGTTGAAATGCAAGAGTTAGATTATTTCTATTGTGTTTTGTCGTGGTTTACCTGTCATTGTTACATTCTCTTGATTTTTCAAAGTTCATTTTAGATTTTTTTTTTGTTGAAATGTAAGAGTTAGATATTTCAGTAGCGTTTTTATAGTGGTTTTACCTTGTCACTCTTACATTCTCTTCAGGTTCATTTTGTTTTTTTTTTTCATTGACATGTAAAGTTGGATTATTTCAGTAGTGTTTTTGCCGTGGTTTGACATATCACTGTTACATTTTCTTGATTTTTCAGAGTTCATTTCAGCACTTGGCGATGCTCTTCTATCAACAAGAGTCGAAATCCTGCACAGACGTCTCAAGCCTATTACCTCTGACTCATATATGATTCATGCCTACAAATATTATGCTCCTACGGGGAGGCAACCCATAATAGATAAATTAGCTAGGAAGAGGCTTTTCAGCCCAAAGACGCCCATCAAAACATACCAAGCCATAAAAATTGTCCATTAGTCAGAATCCCGTGCGAATGCTGTGTCGTTTACTAGCTATAATTTCCTCGAGGGGCGCCACTCCTCCAGTGGGAATAGAGTTGACCGCAAGGTCCCCAGTCTTGCAGGTACCACCCCGAAAAGGTCGAGGCAGCCTTTGCAGAGGCCGTTGTCCATAATCTGGATCTCACGCCCTGCCGCAGTTGTCCTCCTATAGAAGATCCTCCCGCGATGGTGTTCTGCAATCCCCAGTGGCCCTTTTGAGTGTACAACTGAGGGGCCTCTTCCTCCTCCACCTGTATTTATAATCTCGGGCAAGGGTGCCCCAGTTTCTATTATGGACCCCCAGGGACAAGGTCCCCTCTTTGTGCGGTGCCTCCTATGACAGCGCGCAGGGATGCCAAAACAAAAGGAACACGCAGAAATTACGTTTAGGGATTATTTGGCGAAAACCGTTTGAAACATTTTAGAAGATGATTTGGGCGAAACTGTGTGGGACATTTTAGAAGGTGATTTAGTGTCAACAGTTTGAGACATTTTAGAAGATAATTTGGGCAAAACAGTTTGAGACATTTTAGAAGATGATTTAAGATGATTTGGGGTGAAACTCTGTGGTCGTTATAATACACAAGTTGCATTTGAACAGTATTTTGAGGTCCCCTACCCCAACCCCAAAGGGCCCCCCAGGCCCCCAAAGGCCCCTGGCTCCCAAAGGGCCCCAGAGCCCCAAAAGGCCCCCCGGGCCCCCGATGGTCCCCGGGCCCCAAATACCCCTGGGCCCCCGAAGGCCCCCGGGCCCCCAAAGGCCCCCTTTACCCCCGAAGGCCTCTCGAGCCCCCAAAGGCCCCCCGAGCACCAAAAGGGCCCCCGGGCCCCTAAATGCCGCCCGAGCCCCCAAAGGCTCCCCAGGCCCTCAAAGACCCCCAGGCCCCCAAAGGCCCTCCGAGTTCCTAAAGGCCCCCCGAACCCCCAAAGATCCCCCGAGCCCTCAAAGAGCCCCGGGTCCCAAAGAGCCCCACTACCATCCCCCTCCCCTGTCTCCTTTGTTGTGATTTACCTTGTCACAAGTAAATTCTCTTGATCTTCAAAAATTAACTTTGAAACATCAAGAGAATGTAACAGTGACTAGGTAAACCACGACAAAACACTACTGAAATATTCCAACTCTTGCATTTTGACGAAAAAGATCCAAAATGAACTTTGAAACATCAAGAGTATGTAACAGGGACAAGGTAAATCACGACAAAACACTACTGAAAAATTCCAACTCTTGCATTTCAACGAAAAAAATCTAAATGAACTCTGAAAAATCAAGAAAATGTAACAGTGACATGGTAAACCACGACAAAACACTACTGAAATAATCCAACTCTTACATTTCAATGAAAAAAAACCAAAATGAACCTTGAAACATCAAGAGAATACAAGAGTGATAAGGTAAACCACTATAAAACACTACTGAAATAATCTAACTCTTACATTTGAACAAAAAAATCTAAATGAACTTTGAAACATCAAGAGAATGTAACAGTGACAAGGTAAACCACGAAAAAACACTATAAAAATAATCTAACTCTTGAATTTCAACGAAAAAATCAAAAACGAACTTTGAAACATCAAGAGAATGTAACAGTAACAAGTTAAACCACAACAAACGCTACTGAAATATTCCAATTATTGCATTTCAACGAAAAAAAAATCCAAAACGAACTTTGAAACATCAAGAGAATGTAACTGTGACAAGGTAAACCACAACAAACATTATGCAAATAATCTAACTCTTGCATTTCAACGAAAAAATCAAAAATGAACTTTGAAACATCAAGAGAATGTAACAGTGACTAGATAAACCTTAACAAACACTTGACTTAACTTAAGGCTCCTGCCGAGGATTCGGCGTAGACAACGATGAGACTAGGCGTCTCCAGGTTGACCTATCGCTTGCCAGGATCGCAGCTTCTTCCACCGGGATGTGGGCTTGGGTTAGGAATTCATCGGCTTTGTGTTTCCACCTAGTGTGTGGGCGTCCTCTGGGTCGTTTCCATCCGTCTAGGATGGGGTCAAAGTCAAATGCGACCCGTGCTGGGGCGTCGCGTGGCATGCAAAGGAGGTGGCCGTACCACCGAACAGTATGCTGGGCGAGCTGCGTCGAAAATGGAGTTTGAGTTTGAGCCGTATGTGATAGGAGAGTCTGGTTGCTAACGAAGTTAGTCCAGTGAAGTCTTTCGATTCTTCGGAGATGTTTTGTCTGAGCGACATCGACGGCGCTGAGGATACATTTGGCAGCTGGCAACGTCCCCGCCCCATACAGCAGGACGGTGCTGACTGAAGCATTGTAGATGCGCATTTTGGTACAGCGGCTTATGTTTGGCTTTCACCAGATGCTGTTAAGCCTCCCAACAAGTGCTGAAGCTTTGGCAATTCGAGATGTAAGCTCTTTTGTGATCAAGCCATCATTCAACAGAATAGATCCCAGGTAAGTGAAGTCTTCAACCACATCTACTCGGTTGCTTCTGATGTTGACTTCCTTTAAAGTAGAACGGGACGTGGGGGGCTCAAGGATTATAACTTTAGTTTTCTGCCAGTTGATCTTCAGTCCAACTTTCGAGGCTTCTTCTGAGAGCACCTGGAGAGCTTTGGTCATCTTATCGACGGTGCTCGCAACTAGCGCTATGTCGTCGGCAAAGTCAGCATCAGAGAGTACCCGGTCTCCAAACTGAAGACCGAATTGAAGGCGATTCATCGTGCTGGCCATAACATGGTCTATGACACAGTTGAAAAGCTCGGGAGCGGCAGGGGATTGGGAGCGGTTGAAAAGCTCGGGGCTCTTTGGGGCTCGGGGGATCTTTGGGGGTTCGGGGGGCCTTTGGGGGCCCGGGGGTCTTTGGGGGCCTGGGGAGCCTTTGGGGGCTCGGGCAGCATTTGGGGGCCCCGGGGCCCTTTCGGGGCTCGGGGGGCCTTTGGGGGCTCGGGGGGCCTTCGGGGGTCCAGGGGACCTTTGGGGGCCCTGGGGGGAATTGGGGACCCAGGGTCCTTTGGGGGCCCGGGGGAACCTTTTGGGGCTCGGGGGCCCTTTGGGGGCCGGGGGCCTTTGGGGGCCCGGGGGGCCCTTTGGGGTTGGGTAGGGGACCTCACAACACTGCTCAAATGGAACTTGTGTATTATAATGACCACAGAGTTTCACCCCAAATCATCTTCTAAATCATCTTCTAAAATGTCTCAAACTGTTTCGCCCAAATCATCTTCTAAAATGTCTCAAACTATTTCGCCCAAATCATCTTCTAAAATGTCTCAAACTGTTTCACCTAAATCACCTTCCAAAATGTCTCAAACAGTTTCGCCCAAAGCATCTTCTAAAATGTTTCAAACGGTTTCACCCAAATAATCCCTAAACGCAATTTCTGCGTGTTCCTTTTGTTCTGGCATCCCTGCGCTGTCATAGGAGGCACGGACCAAGAGGGGACCTTGTCCCTGGGGTCCATAATAGAAACTGGGGCACCCTTGCCCGGGATTATAAATACAGGTGGAGGAGGAAGAAGGCCCCTCAGATGTACACTCAAAAGGGCCTTCTGGTTTGTCCACAAGTCCCATGAGTTGCAAACCTTCTCCCAGTAATGGGTTAAATTGCATGGTGATGCAGAACACCATCGCGGGAGGATCTTCTATAGGAGGAACACTGCGGCAGGGCGTAAGATCCAGACCTATGGACAACGACCTCTGCAAAGGGCTGCCTCAACCTTTTCGGGGTACCTGCAAGACTGGGGACCTTGCGGTCAACTCTATTCCCACTTGAGGAGTGGCGCCCCTCGAGGAAATTATAGCCTAGTGAACGACACAGCATTCGCACGGGATTCTGACTAATGGACAATTTTTATGGGCTTGGTATGTTTTGATGGGCGTCTTTGGGCTGAAAAACCTCTTCCTAGCTAATTTATCTATTATGGGTTGCCTCCCCGTAGGAGCATAATATTTGTAGGCATGAATCTATAATGAGTCGAAGGTAATAGGCTTGAGACTGTCTGTGCAGGATTTAGACTCTTGTTGATAGAAGAGCATCGCCAAGTGCTGAAAACCATGTTGTGACCAAGATGGGCCCAGGATTGCACAAAGCCTCCATTCATGGAGGTCCCAGGGACTTCTTGCTGTCCGGTTTTAAGCCGGCTTAAGCACTTCGGTGTAGACTTGAGAAGATATGTGATCCCCGTCCTGCACTGGTATCCAGGATCTTTGCTTTTCCTGAGGCGAAAATAATTTCAATGCTTTAAAGAACATGAAAATTGGAACTTGGAATATTACGACATTAAATAATGACTATCGTATTGACATTTTGACTGACGAATTCAGACGATTCGAACTGGATTTATTAGGAATTTCAGAAACTCATATCCCAGGGGTAGGAAGCATGAAATTAGGTGATATAGAATTTTACACAGGCAGAAAGGATGGGGTACATAGACAGGGAGTAGGGCTCATGATGAATAAGGAAGCTGCTAAGTCTTGTATAGGTTGGGAAGGTATTAATAATAGAATACTAATTGCTCATTTTATGACTAGAAAGTTCAGGGTATCAGTTATGGTAGTATACGCCCCTGTAGAACCGACTGATGGAGATACTAGTGACTCAGATGAATTTTACTTACAGTTACAGGAGCAAATAGACAGGGTCCCAGGTAGAAATATGACGTTATTACTGGGAGGTTTTAACGCCCAGGTTGGTAGAAATAGGGATAGATGGTATCCCAGCGTAGGTAAATTTGGTGTAGGAAAAGAAAACAGTGATGGATACAGACTTTTGCAATTTTGTAGGTACAACAGTCTAGTTATAACCAATACGGTGTTTGGTCATAAAATGGCTCATAAGTTAACATGGTATTCACGTGATGGTAAGACAGCAAACCTTATTGATTATGTTATAGTAAACCGACGACTGGCAGGATCAATACAAGATACTAGGGTATATAGGAGTGCTGTTATTGATGTTAAAAGTAAAGATCACCATCTAGTAGTGTCAAGGGTTAATTTAAAGCTGAAATATCGGAAGGGTAACTACCTCCCGGGAAGTTATAATGTTGGTAGACTCCAGGATGAGAATTTGAGAGAACCTTTCCAGGAATTAATGAAAAGCTTTATGTTTAATAGTAAGGAGAAAGGACTTATACAAGATTATAGTGATAGATCGTAAGAAACTGAGTGATAGATCGTATGAAAACAAAAGATATGTAAAGAAAGTGGAGAAAGCATTAAAATATGAACTAAGGAGGTGTGAAGTGGAGGCCATGGATAAAATTGCCGAGGATCTGGAAGATGCAGCTAGACGGCATAATAGTAAAATATTGTACTGGCACGTTAACAAATTGAGAGGGAGTAGTCAATCCGGACTTGGCCCAGTTAAAGATGGGAATGGGGCCGCAATTAGCGATAAGGAAAAAACTAAAGAGAGATGGGCCGAACATTTTGAGAATTTGCTTAACCGAGATAGAGTTGCAGGAAAAAATATAGAGGAAAATGAAAAAGTTTGTGATACCTTGGATGTGAAGGAAGATTTGTTTTGTGAGGAGGAAATAGCAACAGTATTAAAATGATTAAAGAATAATAAGGCTCCAGGTACTGATAGGGTGGTAAATGAGTTTCTTAAATATGGTGGCTTTGAGGTTAGAAATAAGTTACTGAAGATTATGAATATGATTTTTGAAAAAGGGGAAGTACCTAACGATTTTAGGAAAACCTTAATTAAGCCACTTTATAAGAAAGATGTAAAAGTGAGTGTGGTAATTATCGAGGCATTAGTCTGGTCTCTGTAGGTAGTAAATTACTTAGTAATATGATACTTTTTAGACTGAGAGATGCCGTAGACAAAGTTTTAAGAGAAGAGCAGTGCGGTTTTAGAAAAGGTAGAGGATGTGTTGACCGAATTTTCACTCTTAGGCTAATAATTGAGAAGTGCCTGAGTTTTCAAACACCTTTGGTCCTCAGTTTTATAGATTATGAGCAAGCGTTCGATTCTGTTGATAGAAGAGCTTTAGTAAAGGTTTTATCCTTGTATGGTATACCAGACAAATACATTAAATTGATTAGTGCTATGTATGAGAATAACACTGCTGCGGTTAAGGTAGGAAATGAGGTTAGCAGCTGTTTTTTTTTATTAAATCAGGAGTTAAGCAGGGTTGTGTTCTGTCCCCCTTTATATGGATTATTTTGATGGACTTTGTTTTAAGGAGCACAGGAAAGGCAATGGGAGACCACGGAATCAAATGGGAGGAAAAAGTCTCCTGGACTTGGATTATGCTGATGATTTAAGCATCCTAGATGAAAGTGTGAGCAAAATGAATGAAGTTTTAGAGGTTTTGCGAGTTCAGGGTGCTAGAATTGGTTTGAAAATTAATTTTAGAAAGACTAAGTCACTAAGGCTAGGAATAAGTAAAGATGAAAAGGTGACGTTGGGTAATGAAAAGATTGATCAGGTGGGCAGCTTCACTTACCTTGGTAGTATTATTAATAAAGATGTTGGGAGCAGTCAAGATGTTAAATATAGAATAGCCAAGGCTCAGGGTGTTTTTTCACAGTTAAAAAAAGTCTGGAAGAATAGGAAGATAAGTCTGCAAACCAAGATTAGAATTTTAGAAGCTGCAGTGATGACAGTGGTCAAATATAGCTCTGAAGCATGGACCCTCCGAAAAGCTAGATTTTTTCCAGAGAAATTGCTTAAGGATTGTTCTGGGTACCCGGCTGACTGAGCGTATTTCAAACAATAGGCTATACGAAAAATGTGGTTCAATACCGCTCTCTAGGGCTATAATGAAAGAAAGGTTGAGGTGGCTAGGGCACGTTGTGGGGATGAAGGATGACAGATTGCCGAAGGTAGTTCTTTTCGGCCAACCATCTAGGGCTAAACAGAAAGCAGGTCGTCCCCGTCTGGGGTGGGAGGACGTCATAAAGAAAGATTTAAAGGAAATGGGAACTTCTTGGGCGGGTGTAAAAAGGGAGGCTTTGAATAGATTGGGGTGGAGGAGGAGCGTGCGTAGCTGTGTTCGCCTCAGGTGGCTTGGTGCTGCGGTGAGTTGTTAGGAGTAGTATTAGTAGTAAAATATTAATTTATCGCTAAGTCTAATTACCTGAGAAGCCATATTTAAAAAAAAGGATATTAATTTATCTCTGTCACTAAAGACCATTTATCCCTCAGACCTAAAGATCAAAGAAGCCATATTGTTTCCAAGCCATTAATTGATCAATAATTCACCTTCAGATTATGTAATCAATTTCTCAGAAATCTACTTCCTCTCTTGTCCTAGTCAATTATGCAATCAATTTCTCAGAAATCTGTCCCCCTTCGTGGATCAATAAATCATGAATAAATTATGTGTAATCCGGAGTCAAAAGGCCCTCCCTACTCCTTTCGTGTTTTTTTTTCATTTGTTGAGTTTTAAGTGCTTTTTCTGTGATTTCATGATTTTATAGCATTTTTAATAATAATTTTTTATTTACAACGGTCTGTGTCTTTTTAGATCTCTTGTTCCAGGACGATTCTTCAATACGTGAACATTTACACAATTTAATTATCTTTTAGCCCCTCTCGGCTTTTTAACATTGCATACGCTAAGAGCATCCCGCAATATTATCAGGTAATACTCTCTAAAAGCATTACTTAACGAGCAGATGATACAAAATCTATGTAATTTCTAGTATTCGATTTTCCCCCTCTGCGTGTCAATTATTGCATGCGCACGAAACATGTCATTCTAGAAAGCGAAACATGGGAATTTCACTCACACGCAATATGGTAATTTTAGAATGTAATGAGTAGGAAAAAATAATAGGAATGGCTTATTACTTCTCTCGGTTAAGGTACAGTTCAAAAGGAGAAAATTAACCTTTCGAGTCTTGGTGGTGGTCAAGAACTAAGGAAAAAAAGAAAGAAAAGAAGCATTTTATGTTTCGGGCGAAAAACAAAAATGTTAAAAAAAACATTACGTGAATGTGATGCACAATCATTACGTGACCTTACATAAAGTGTGCACCGCCATTACGTAAAATGTGTGCTGCCGTTAAGTTACAAGCGGGGATTCCCCATGGGTTCCTGGGGCAGGGTTATATAAAATTGCGTCGTAAGCATATTAGACCTGTCCGTTTGAAACGGGCTAAGTCGTGTGACGTCATTGGAGTCCAAAGGGGTGGGCCTTGGGAGTCCTGCCAACTGTGTTCCCTTTAATAGAGCCAGTGGCCACATTTCGTAGGTGTGATGGCTTGAGGGGCTGGTAGCGCCACTTATCTGACCCTTTAAACGCAAGGGTGTGTCGTGTGATTTAATATGCGCTTGAAATCGTACCTAGAAACAGGGCTCCGGTAGAAACATCCCTCCGCTAGAAACACGTGGGAGGGGTTAAGAGCTCCTCGTCTAATCGACCGCTTGAAATTTAATGTTATTTTCCCTATGGATGCTGTGTCGTCAGAAGACTTTCATAGAAACACAAAGGGGTGTGTCGCGTGACGAAACATGCGCTTGAGCCTGACGAAACATGCGCTTGAAATCTTGCCTAGAAACAGGGCTCCCGTAGGAATCCTATAGAAAAGGGACAGGGCTCCCGTAGTAATCTTGGGAGGGCTGTCACAGAAATAAACAGGGGTTTGTCGTTTGACCTCAGAGGGCTCCGGTCAGAATCTTGCCAGCTGACCGCTAGAAACACCTGCGAGGGACTCCATTCCCCTTGTTAATTGAACGTGTGTATTATCCCGACCACATTCCAAGTAATTGAAACACCTGGGAATCTTGCCAGGGGTTTGAAATCTTGCCAGGTGATCACAATGCCCAGGTGTGAGGGGTTAGGAGCTACGCTTATCTGACTCAAGAAATATCCTATTAATTTCCCTGTGTTAATTCCCCGTGTTAATTTCCCTATGGGCGTGCTTAAAAGCCGTTGCTAATTTCCCTACCTGTGTCAAGACGTCAGAGGGCACCACTAGAAACAGCTGACCACATTGTACAGGTGCGAGGGAGTCCATTTAGAATTCTCTATTATTTGCACTTGTGTATTATCCCGACCATGCTCTGATTATTCATATAAAAAGCATCCGGGAATCTTGCCAGGGGTGGAAAACTTGCCTAGAAACAGGGCTCTCATGGGAACCTTGCCAAGGATGGGAATCTTGCCAGCTGGAAACAGGGATGTCGTGGGGTCAGAGGAATGCGTTTAAAATCCAGTGCTATTTCCCTATGGCTGTCGTGACGTCATAGGGTTGCCGTATAAATCCTGGGAGGCTGTCCTAGAATAGATTGACCCCTAACTACTGTTTGGTGCTCCTAAAAACAAATAAATGAAACAGTTGAATTTTAGAATAATATTTGAAACACATACCTTGAACAAGATACATTGATGATGTTTTTGATATCTGGAATTATAGAGAATCCGAAAATAATTTATTTTTTAAACAAGTAAAAATAACTTAAATAAATAAGTTGCTATTTTTGGATATGTGGATTCAGAGAAGAAATAATTAATTACGATTTCCAAATTGTTGTAGGTTCACAAATAATAACAGCTATTTATCCTTCATGTCAACAATGCTATCTATATTAAAAGATGGATGTTTACTTCATTCGTTGAGATTGTTTTAAACTCATATCACCAAAATACATGGGGGGTGAAATAATTTCAATAAAGATGTTTTAACTAGGAATTGTTATCCCGAGGAAATGTTTCGTGAAATTGTTGAATGTAGAAAAAAATTGAGTGAATCAAGAATTATAGAAGAAGAGGTAAACTGCAAAAAAAAAACTTCACAGCTCTTCTTTGTTTTAGGACGAAAGTTGAAAACAAAATTACAAAAATACAAATAAAGTAACTTTTGAATACTGGATACTTGAATAATGGTAAGTACTGGATAAAATCCAAAAGCCCAAAACCATGCGATGTGATGCGCTCAGAATACGTTGGTCCTGTGGAATATTGCATGTTGGCGAAATTTGCCAAAATTTGGAAAATAGGATCCAAGAATGTAAAACAGCATTAGACTCCTTTTTAGTGAAAAAAAGACCAAACATTTTCAAGCCGGCTGTTGCGGAGCATTTATTCCATTTTCAGCATCATAATATAATGTTTAGTCAATTAAAAATAATCTACGAGAAATCCTTGAAATGAAAAAAAAAATGTTAAAAATGTTTCCAAATTGTAGGTTCTTGATTGTAGGTGCTTGAAATGAAAAAAAAAAATGTTAAAAGTGTTTCATTTTGAGCATATTTTATGAACTTACAATCCTAGACAGGCTTGCCCGCAAAGAGCTGCTTATTCTCTGTAACCTGGTGTAACTATTGAAGTGCCACTTTTTCCATCGTATGTGGTGTTATTCCACCTTACCACGCCGCCTTGTGTATTGAATGTCACGCCTCATCTGATTTGATCATTTTCTGAAAGTGAGTAGCTCCTCGCTTGGCCCCCGTGCTCATTCTTTTATGATGTCCTTTTGAAAATTCATCTATTGGCAACTGATGATGATTGTTGACTTCATAACTGTTATCAAGTATTCGTGAAGTTCCACTTACCTTGGTTATCCTTACAGTTTGATCCTACACGAAGCGCAAATATTTACTATTTCATTTTAGTTTTGAAGTATTGTAAATCACGACACTTCTACTATTTTTCATTACTATGGTAGTGTTGACAGTCATCTAACAAAATGTGATAATAGTGAGAAAGTTAAGTTCATGATACGAACCGCGCAATTTGTCGTAGAAAAAATAGGGCACATGTTTACTTTTTGGTTTGTCCATTGTTTTTAAAGATTGCACTATAATGACTAGCTAATTATTTGTCAAGTTTGGAAGTCATTAAAAGAGAGAGTATAAAATATAATGAAAGGGTATTCTTATTGCATTATGTCCGAAATTTTAGTTTGCTCTGGTAAAAAAAAAGATATTTACTTTTTCGGGTTTTTTCTTTATGTTTGCAAGCAAGTGCGATATCACAATTCTTACACAAGTACTTTTATCTATTTGGTTTAAAAATAAGTTCCAAAAATTTGAATTGCTGAATGTTTCAATTTGTTCCCTAGTTAAATCCTTCAGTTCTTGGGGTAAACTCTAGATGAAGAGCTATATGCTATCTCACTAATTAAGAGAGTTAGAAGAATGAAACTTCCAGGAATTCAAAGCCTAAACTAAACCCCGGGATAGTCTGTTCGAGTTTATATGCGTAGCCTACTCCATCCGAATTTTTAATGCTTAGAGATTTGCACAGAAGACAGGTAAGACACCTGTTAAAGAACGGCCTTTCGGAAAATCGGGCTCGTCAACTATATGTTGCATGTGTGTATATCGTTCTGTATAGCACATTCACCGGAATAAAAGAACGGAATGTGTGTGTTATTTACTATTTTTTTACATGTTATAAACTGTATACAGTATAATTACATTTTATAAATTTTGTACTTAAAAAAAAATCAAGAAAAATGTGTTAATTAAAGGTGCTCCTTAATTTTGGTTTGAATATACTTTTCTCAGACTCTGGGTTTTGAAAACACGATTGCATTGATTTGAGCAGGATTTGAAGCCATATTATAATCTGTTTTTAGATTTAAGACACTTTTTAAAAAAACAATCAAAACTTTATAAAGCTGGATTTAGCAAAGTTTTCTCTGGGCCTCATTATTGTTTTAGATCAATTTCTGAAAGTTTCACTTTTGTACCTCAAAGTTTATCCAAGTATATCATAGGTCTGTGCCATTCGGACGGTAGAGGTGGATGCCTTGAAAGTTATTCTTGGAGTGTAATTTAGGCACTGGACTCATTCTTGGAAGTCCCATTCACCAAACTCAACCATTTTTCAAGATAGCAAAAAGCCTTTCTTCTAGAAGTTTGTCAATTCAAGTTTTTAATAGCCTAATCATTAAAGGTTGTGCTATCGATTTTTGATAAAAACAAATTTTTAACCACAGATCAGGGTCTATGAAAATGCAAATCGACTTGAACTCCTACAATGGGAGATTTTTGTTCCTTTAGGAACACATAGTTTTTTTTATAAAAAAAACTTAAAAGCTCATACTAATTAAACAGTCCTTTCCCTCCCCCTCCCAGACTTTTCCATTCCTCGATATTCCCCCGGGATATTTCATGCCGACGATTCCGCCTGAAAATTCTCCTTAGCATAAATTCATTTGAAAAGGATTTCAATCTCTGATCATTTTCCAAATCAGGTCAGAAATCTCCTCCTCGGTATGAAATTTTTCTTTGAATACCCCCCATTAGAAATTTGGGTACTCCTGTATTAAACGTACTCTTTAATATACTGCAATGGAAACCAATCACGAGAAACCCGCCCATTCAAGAGACCGCTAAAGAGTAATGCAATGGAAGGCGTGGTTTTCATTGCGTTTACAATATTTAAACTGTTGTTAGTACTTACGCATCATATGGGCCCTTACAAGGAAACCAGTCACGAATAACCCGTTTTTGACGGGTCAACTCAAGACCGCTATAGAGTAATGCAATGCATAACGTGGTTTTCATTACGTTGCGATATTTAAACTGTTGTTTTTTGGGGTTTGGGGGGGGGGGGTGGATTTACCTAGGTTTGGTTTGGCTACGTATTTAATATATGCTACGCTTTACCCCCCCCCCACCCCTAATGTGCAAATATACAGCCCATATATGTTTATAAACTATTATATATTCATCCTATTTTATTTCATTTTATTAGTAATAACCAAACTTGACTTTTTAGAAAGGCCCATATAATGCGTAAGTACCGGTTAGGTTAGGTTATGTATTTAATATATGCTATGCTTTAACCCCCCACCCACCCTTCTAATATGGAAATATATAGCCCAAATTTGTTAATAAACTATTATATATTAATCCTATTGTATTTCTTTCATTAGCATTAACCGAACTTGACTTTTTAGAAAGGCCCACATAATGCGTAAGTACCCTGTTGTTTTTGGGGTTTAAGGGGGGGGGGAGGTACCTAGGCTAGGTTAAGATAAGTTAGGTTACGTAATAAAATATGCTACGCTTTACCCCCCACCCCATCCCCCTAATTTGCAAATATATAGCCCAGATTAGTTTCTAAACTATTATATATTCATCCTATTTTATTTTATTTCATTAGCATTAACCAAACTAGCAGTATATAAAAGAGTATGTTTAATACAGGAGTACCGAAATTTGCATCCTCAGAAAATACCCCTAGAATTTATTCCGTGAAATTCGTCAATAGCACACTTATCCGAGAAAATCCCCCCCCCCCCCACTCACACACACACACATACACACGCTCCAGAAAATTCTAGCCCCGCTGAAAATTTCCGCGGAACATCCCCACATGTAAAATTGAGCCGGCAAAGACAAAGTAAGACAACGTAAAATGTCTCCCAGCAGAATATCCCCCTCACCAAAAAGCCTATATACCTCCCAATAATAAACATTACACGTAAATAATTGGCAAATTTCATAGGTTACAGCCCTTTCCCAGGGGCTTTGGAAGGTTATTTTATCCCCATCCTTTCAACTATGGTGAACAAAATGGCCAATTAAAATTTTGATCGGTTGACTTTGGGAAAAAGGGGCCTGGGAGGAGGGCTAGTTACCCTCCAATCTTGTCACTTAGAAAGGGCTCTACAGCTTTTGATTTCCAATCTAACAAGCCCTCTTTTGATCTTCTAGAATCGCTAATTCGATATGGTCACCCCTGGAAAAAAAAATAGTAACAAACATACATCCGTAATCTTTCTTCTCCCAAAGATGCAAAATTTCACATTTTGGTGCATATGAGCTCAAAATCTTTACCGTTAGGTTCTATGATATGATGAATCTAAAGTTATCGTCATTTGGGGGGAGTTTTCCCCTTTTTTGAAAATTGGGCAAATATTCTCAGGCTCGAAAATTTTGATGGATAACAGTAAACTCGGTGAGCTTTTTATATTTGGAATCAGCCTAAAAATTAGATTCTTTTTATGTATCTATTGTTGTCGAAAGTCTGTTTTATAGACTTTCTGTGACCATTAAGTCGTTTCACTCCTTACTTACAGTTCGTTACCACAAACTATATGTTTATAGATTATCAGAGGTCCAAAACATCAGAGTGGGCTGGAATATCAGAGTAGCTTAAGTGTCATAGTCATGGCCTTATTCAAGTTTGACCCCCCCCCCCAGAAATTTTTTACTCGTAAAAATTAACAAAAATTCATAAAAGCCAATAGTAAATCCCGCCACCCCGAAAAAAGAGATCCTGGAAAGAAATCCTAGCATTTAATTTTCAGCAAGATATGTCATACACTTATGTCATGATACGTCTTTATGGACTGCAAAATGTGATCTGGTTAACCAGTTTGTCTAGTTATGTCGTGGAGCAGCATTGCTGTTTATTCATTTTAATTTGTTTTTTATCTTTATTATTAACAGGCTTTTCTCAATCTACCGACTTCTCTATACCATGTTCAATACTTTTTTTGTCACAGAAATTTCTCTTAACTTTGTGAGTCGTTTTTTGATCCCTTCCTCATGTTCAATTACTTCCAGATTTTATCACTATATGCACTTCCGCTGACAGTGCAACAATACAACATCAAAATTCCTCCTCTTTTGTACTCCCTCTTATATGAGTAAAGCAATATAGAAGGGTAATTAGACGCTACAAAAAGTATAAAATGTTCTACTTTTTGGTCATTTTGAGAATAAGCTTGAAAAAAATACATTTATCATATTTCGTTTATGATGGTTATCACAGGTATGTAGTTTTGCGACATTTAGGGATGAAAATAAAAAACTTTTAAACTCAATCACATATTTCAGATTTCAAACCGAAAGGAAAAGCTCCCCTTGGAGTTAACAAAATTGTAATATTCCATAGTAAAAAACCTCTGTTTTTTCTAGCCTTACAAATAGTGCAAAAAATATAACCTTCAATTTTTTTCAAAATAAATTCCTGAGATTTTGTAATTTCAGGCCTTATAAAACATACCATTAACTATTTGAAACCCTAAGAAGAAAAGCCTGTATTTCTTCTACATTTACAAAAAACATTTCTGAGACCAAATTCAAAATATTTGCTTTTATGTAATTTGTTTATCCTAACTCTATTTTCTAAACTATGTATGCATATATATAAAACAAAAATGACGAGTTGTAGGCGGGAACGGTGGTAAGGAGGTGGGGTAGTGGAGAGGAGTAGTATCCCCCCTTTGATCTTGGGCACACCCATACCCATAAATTCTACGACAGCCCTGGATTCCATGACACCCCTGGCTTTCTGTGACATCCCTATCCATGGATGCCGACGACAGCCCGTCATTCCATGAGAGCAGGTGCATTTTACGTCATAGGAAATGTTTACTTTCGGTTGCTATGCTTAAAAAACCTAACAGTGTTGGAGGAAACCTTCAGGGGGTCCGCTAAATCAAGGTTCCCCTTTAAGTATTTGGCAGGAGTCATACGATAAAATAAAAGCTATTTCTACATCGGGGGGGGATACAATTCATACAGGGACTTGATGTTTTCGACATTACTGAACCAAACTCTTGGCTGATTGTTGACGATTTAGCTGAATCCATTGACCAATGGTCCCAGAAAATGCTACAATTGTTTACTGTTCGCTCTCATCATGAATAGATTTCCGTTACTCTAGTTCTGCACAATCTCTTTCATCAGATCAAATGTATGCGAACACTTGCTTTGAACTGTACCTACTATATCATCTACAGAGTTGTTCGAGATTCTAGCTCGCTAATAACTCTCAATAAACAAATATACCCCGGCGCCCCCAAATTTCTACTTTCAGCGTACGATCAGGCAACTAATAAACCCTACGGCTACATTCTACTGGATCTTAATCAAGATACACCCGAGGATTTACGTGTAGTCACAGATATTTTTGACAATGAAATTACAGTATATCTTCCAGTGAACAGTAAAAAAGGCTATTAGTTGCCATCATGACACTGAAGAAACTACATGAAAATAGACATTTATTTTCCGTTTTAAGCACTTCAAAACCCCCACTTACGGAAGCCATACTCAAACATAGTATTGACAACGAATTCATTAATCTAATATCTAAAGTTTGTTTAAATTTAACCGAGGGCAACGTTCAACTGCCAGAAGTAGTTAAGCAACAGGCAAAGCACCATTGTTCTATTGTACGTGCATTGGCTTGTAAAAAGAAAGGAAAGAAATTTAAAAGGAAACATCTTCTTCTGGCGGGTAGTAGCTTTTTTACACTTTTACTGCCAATAATTGCATGACTTGTAAACAGTTTTCTCTAGACATCTAAACCCTATAAATTGACCCCAATAGAACTCGCTCTTTCACCAGTGGAACACTTTGAGGACAATCTGAGTAAATTCATTAGCAATGAGAATGTTGACGATGATAAAAAACTGCTTTTACTTCAAGATGCACTTCGCCGAGTGGACAAACATAAGCCCTATCGTGCGAGACCAGTCAATGTTAGTGTCATTGACCACAAAAAAGAAACATCTCATCAAGATGCTACTGCTGCTGGAAAACAATTAAAGAAGGAGGAATTGGATTCAATAGTATCGAGCATTGGAAATCTAATGGCACACTCCTATCGTGAACAAAGTAAACGACTCATAACATATCTCATGGAAAGTGTTCAAAATCATATTCAAGTTGATAGCAATGGGAAATGAATCATAATTCAAGGGAAGAGTTATAATCTACTTGATTTAATCTATGATATGGTTAGAAATTGTAAAGGACTTTTATCATTTGACAGTCATCTATACAACTTTCTAAATACATTAAACTTCCCCAAAAGCCTTATTAGCAATAGGCAAATTCTATAAAAATTAAATAAACATAGTCCATCAACAACATTAAAACATGAAGAAGAAGAAGAAGAAGACACAGGTGAAGATTTTAAATCGGACTCGGAAAATACTAGCACACCTAGTGGAAATATTGATTTGACGATGAGGAGCACACCGCTGATAGCTAGAAAAAAGCAAAGACGTTTTTATATCAACTCAACGTCACCATCATCACCCAGTAGTATACAAAAGAGTAGTAGACGTTACACTACGTGTTTACGTTCAAAATGGTTGAAGTTCTGAATAGTGTTTATGAAAATATTGGTGAAGTGGGAAGTTTAAGTTCCCCCACCACTCTTTCTAAGGTCACTGGTGTTCAGACTAAAAGTGTACAAGACTATCTACAAAATAAATCAAGTTACACTTTGCACAGAAATCATAGGCTTCGTTTTAATCCTTATTGAAAAACTAAACCCTTTCTCCCACTGCATATAATGCAAGCAGATCTCTTAACTCTGGATGAGATTCAAAGGCGCCATAATACACCATACAAGTACATTCTACTTGAAATCAGTGTTTTTAATCACTATGCATATGCCATTCAATTGCAGACAAAGAGAGGTGTTGAAGTTGCTCAGGCGACAGAAAGTAATCTTGAACAAGATTCGTATACAAAAATTCAAACGGATCGGGGTAGTGAATTTGTTAATCCACATGTCGAAAAAGTACTAATAAAATATAATACAATGCTCTATCATAGTTATAGTCCTATAAAGGCTGCATTGGCCCAACGATTGATAAGAACTATTCAAATTTTAATTTCACGATATTGTACATTGAAAAATACACCTGCTTTTATTCATGATTTAGATAAAATCATGTTGATTTATAATCAACGATCCTATCGATCATTGTCCAGCTCAACCCCAACGGAAGTTCATCATTCTGATCATGATACATTTGATACTTTTCTTAAACAATGCTGCAATGAAAAGATTGTGAAGAAAAATTCAATGTTGGTGATACTGTTTGAATTAATAGAACAACTAATGTTTTTGAAAAGGGCAGTTACTTGTAGTCCACTGGACTTTTTAAACTGGGAAAAATCCTAGACACCAAACCCATAGCTTATCGTCTATGAGACACAGAAGATGAAGAGATTCTCGGCGTTTTTTACGAATATGAACTACATATAGTTAGAAACACTAGTGAAATTTATCAAAGTGAAAAGATATTAAAGAGCCGTACTCACAGGGGCAAGAAACAGTTTCTTGTTCGTTGGCTAGGATACAACTTTGACTTTGATTCTTGGATTGGTGTTGAAGACATTAACAATACCCAATGATTTTTCTGTAACATTTATGTCCAACGTCTCCGATCCTTTCTACAATGATTTGTATAAAACAAGCTATTTTTCGACAAAACTCTCCCCCACCATCAAATTTGACGGTGTGCATGAAGTGGTTCTTGTCAACTATCTTCTCAAAAATACCTATGATATCCTGAGAAAAGATCGCACATATGATATAACAATTAGACCCCATGATTGGCCACCAGCTGCTGGCGAAGAACATAAAATTCAAAAGATCAATTGGTTGGATTATCCATATGTTTAATTACCATACGAAGAACTCAGTTGTATGAATGATTTGTCTCGTTCTATCAATAAAAGAATTTCCGCTGGCAAAAAAGGAGCCTTTCATTTCAACTATTCAAAGGAAGAGGGGAGGATATACATTAGTTCACCCATTACCAATGAAAAGGTTATCCTCAATGATAATCTAAAAGATGTTCTTGGCTTTAAACTTAATATAATCAATGGTAAAAGTGCCGGAAACACTAATGTTGTTTTTGCTGAGTATCCGCCAGCCTTTGCCTTGGACTCTTGTATATTTCTCTATGCGTCCTTTGTGGAAATATCGAGAGTTGGTAATTCAAATGTCCCCCTCCTACGTGTTCTTGAACGAGAAAAAAACCATGAACATGTTCATCACTATAATATAGAGCATCTTCAGTATGTTCCTGTAAATACTTCATATCTGGGACTCTGTCAGTTACCACTAAGAAGTGAATTGGGTGATCCTCTAGCAATAAAAAAAAGGTTTATCTGTGATTACATGTCATTTTCAACCCATCATCACTGCCTAAGATGAACAATCGAAGAATTCTATTTGTCTGTCCTGATATTGGCTGCTATGTTGATGCTCTGAGTCCACGTCTAATAGGTCATGGATTGGACTATTACAAGGGGCGTACTACAATGTCTGGCTATGGTCTTGGTAGCTGGTTTGCTAGGCTATTTCGTTCTGCACTACCCCTTGCCAGAAAATAACTTGTAGCTGCTGCATCAAATTTTGCTGCCTCAACACTACAGGATTGGGGATCGGGTGATAATTTCAACGAGAGTGTTAAAGAAAATATTAGATCTTCAGCAAGAGCCGTTGGTGAGCAATTAAAATCTCAGGAAAATGGTAAGGGGTTAAAAAGGTTGCGTGGTCATCATTCACTCATCAGTCTCTACCCAGGTGGGAAGCAAAGGACATCAACATCGACTTTAAGGAATATAAGGAAGAAGACCAATAAGAAGAAGAAGAAGAAAAAGATTGTTAGATCAAAGAAGGATTTCTTCTCTTAAGATGACCTATCTCCCCCAAAAAGAGTCGCATCCATCAATCATCTCCTCATTGAATTTTCAGGCTGAAAATGTTGAATGTGAGTGTCAAGTATGGCTACTACGAACAATTTCATCCTCAACAACCCCTCTCGGAAAATATACACTTTCAGATATTTTCCAATGATTGGTTTAAATTATTGATTTAAATTTATTGATTTAAATGTTGCGGTGAAGAAAAAGTCAGACAATACAACTCCCAGTGCTGCCGATGGCTTGTCCTATGAAAAGTGTATCCTACACACCTTGTTCAAACAAATTAATGTATATATTAATGGAACATTTGTGAGCACTAGCAATAATTTATCCAACTATGCAAGCTACATAGAATGTATGATGATGACTACAAACGCATATAAGGAGTTGAGAGGACATGCACTGGGCTATGAATATAGATTAGGTGTTGATACTGACGGTGAGTTAACTGCTGCAGTGACCCAGGAGTATCGTCTAGTTGGAAAATTAAATCATGAGATATTCAGTATATCCCAATGGTTGCCTCTCAATGTCAAGATTGGCATAAAGTTGCAACTAGCTCCATCGAACTTCATTTTTAGAATTCACTTGCTGCAGCACCTGATGCAAATGTCATAATCACTTCGGCAATTCTTCATGTTCGAAAACAACAGGTTATGAGTTCTGTTGCATTGGCAGTGATAAAGCTAAGAGCCAATGGTAACAATATTAAACTTCTTGTCACCCATGCGATCACTAATCAACGTCAGATTGCCACTGGCTCTAGCAGTTATACCGATTCATCATTTATCAATGGAGAAATCTCATCAAAACTTGCTTTAGCCTTTGTGAAGAGTGCCAGTGCCGTTCGATCCTGGACTGCATCCCCCCGTGATTTTAATTTTTTCGGTCTATCTAGCTTTGTGTGTAAAGTGAATGAAATTCGACTGTACACTCTATCATTTGATAAAGAACCCTACAGAACTCTGTATGAATTGACCATGCAATCCCTACATCATGACTTAAACTTATTTGTAGTATTTTTTATCCTAACACGGCAGTTGAAAAGCTAAGAGCCAATGGTAACAATATTAAACTTCTTGTCCCCCATGCGGTCACTAATCAACGCCAAATTGCCTATCTGACTATTTGAAATGGAATAACCGATTCAATGTTTTCAAAAACTCATGGTGTAATTGTTTTGGACTTGTCTGGCACTCAAGATATGAGCATAGTACAAACGGGGAATCTACGTTTAGAGTGCACATTTGCCGATGCTTTGACTGAAAGTTTCACATTAAGATCATTGATTCAATTTGAAACCTATTGGGAAATCACACCCGACGGCAGTGTTCTACTAGACCTTGCACCATGAACACAAACCAAATAATCAGCGTATTTAATATGGATTTATACATGTCCCAATATAACTCCTATTGCATACCATCGGACTTCATTGAAAAAATTCCGAGTGTCAACAATACCCTAATCATTGTTAATAGCAGTCCATCTTTCAAACAGCGAAAAATATCAAATTCTTTTATCCTCTTGCTCTATCATATATATTCTACACTCTGCACATTAACAACTTTATTGAGAGCAGTGGGAAAACTATTATTCAAAATCAGAGGAGAGTACTGTATTTAACGACTAAGACATGTGGCTTTCATGCACTACTCTTTTTCATGTTCAGATGTCGTGGCTATACCTACAAGTAGTTTCTCAGCATTTACGTTGACTTTCCTCGACTGAACGACTTCCTAGTGGAAAATATGCTTTCAAGAGTGTTTAATATTGATTTATGCCCTAAGAATAAAATGTTCAAAAATGTATGTAAAATTGTTTATTAATGAAACAATAATGTATATACATGATAAAAAACGACTTTTCTACTCTTTAGATTTCTTCTTCTACTACTCATAGGTATTTGTCGAGAACAACTAATGCAGGTAGATCATCTGAATTCACTGTACACTGATCCTGATGTGCTGCAATGTCAGGGTCACATTTTCTAAAGTATAATGTAACTTCACTCTCATCATATCTCTTTGTATAGTTAATGATACTATTTTCATTCATTTTGTAGAACTCGCGTGTTTCAATTTGCTTATTTGAAGCAATGTCACATACAGTGTCCTCAAGTGGTGAATCACATTCTGTAACAGCCAAATTAAAATCAGTAGCCTTATAATCATAGTAGCCATTGTCTTCACAACGATGACGTAGAAACCAAATCCTTTTGCTATTCCAACAGGTGAATCGTAGACCTGGCACCTCCTCCCAAAACAATCTAAAGCCATGACGATACCAGTCTCTTAGAAATAAATTAAAATCACGTTTAGGATTCTTTCCAATCATATCAGGATATGTATTCTCCCACTGATTACATTTATCATAGTGGCAATTAGAGCATAGGTGTCCTCTAGGGTGATAGTCACACATCTCTTCAAGACATGAATTACAACCTTTAATTTGTACGGCATATCCTCTATGCAATTTACACGGGTTGCATAATCTACACTTTTCATCATACTCATCAATCACTATACAATTCTCACATGATGACCAGCTGCCCAGTGTATACATGCATAGTGGACATGTATGAAACATTTTTTCATTTATTGACACTCTCGCCGCCAAAATGAAACTGAGCTACGATCAACAAATTGAGTGGGAGAGAGAGAGGGAGGAGTAAATCCTCTTTGAACAACATCTTTCTCGTGAAAAAATCGTAGTCTCAAATTTCTAAGCTAGTGTATTTAAAAGAAAATCCACAATATCATTTGTCTTGTCGTGATTAATATGTCAATAAATTGTATAAATGCCATTGCACCACGACGTAAAAGCTTCATGCAATAGTCTAATGACGGAGAATCAGTTTTCATTGTATCGACAAGCATTCCCTGAGAAAATATCTTCCTTTGAACAGATTACTCCAGAAAATCATCATCTAGAATCAAACGTTTTTCCATAAACACAAGATTCCCTATGATTTTCTCTTTCTCAATCTATCCATTTTAGAGTCCTGCCACTCTCACAACCAATTTCAGACTAATCAGGATTCTTTTTCTACTTTAAAAAGATATGCTAACCTACTATAGAAAAAATATCTTTGATTTAGAAACAATTTTATTGAATATAATTACAATAATAATCACTGATACAATTTATTTTCCTCCATATATTTCACCAGTGTACCCAAAGAAGCTTGAAGTCTATTTATATGCACAATCTTCAGTTTCGCTGCGAAGCATAATTGCTCCTCCAATTTAAATTTGCTCAATGATATCACATATCTTGCATACATATCGTCCCATTCAAGGCTTAGTCTAAATCCTCGTGTAATTTTCACTACCACGTTTGGTACTCTCGCCTTTGTATCATTGCTGCTACCTGCTCCACCATAAAGCTCCAATAGTGTAAACATACCACTCATTTTCTATGCTAATATCGTGTCAAATTATAGAGTACAAAAATAAACTGTTCTCTCTCTGAATTCAATTCTCCTACTAATATGAACTACAATGAAAATCACTCCTTATATTTGGATCCGATTACTATGCTAATCAAGTTACCGTATATGGAGTACCGTCCGTATTCGTTTCTCTGATTGGCCCAGAACATGGGTGTTGACACAGATAACGGTGTGGTAAGGCATGTCCCTTCCGTAGTAACAGATGCCTGCCCGTGGTAAGGAATGTACCGTTGAAACTGCACTATATATTCTCCTGTAATTTCTTTTGTAATTCGGACTGAGTATATCGTTACTACTAGCATACCAACTTGAAAAATGCAGGTTTTTGTAAAAAAAAACTGATTTTTGTTTTTAAAATTATTTTTGTATATTATGACAGGTTTTAAATACATCAATAAGTAAAGAACGATGTGGGCACAATGTGTTTTCTTCCATACCCAGGCACTTCGTATCGAAGGAGTTGTCGTAGAAACTTTGAAAAGGACTCATTCGATTGGAAATCGGAGTGGCTAGTGGCCTTTTTAATAGTCGAAAGTGATTGAAGGGCAACTAGTCCCCACCCCACGCCCATCATTCCCCCAAACACATCCAATCAAAATTTTGAGATAGCCATTTTGTTCAGCGTAGTTGATTTCCAGATCGAAAATATTTTTTGAGGAGGACACTAGCCCACAACCCTCAGGGCAAGGGTTTTAAGTTATGCCCTGGGGGCCTTTAAGTTTTTATAGAAGGCGTTGTCGTAGAAACTTCAAAAGGGGCTCATTCGATTGGAAATTGGAGTGGCTAGTGCCCTTTTTAATAGTCAAAAGTACTTGAAGGGCAACTAGCCCCCCCCCCCCTCACGCCAATCAATCCCCCAAACACATCCAATCAAAATTTTGAGATAGCCATTTTGTTCAGCGTAGTTGATTTCCAGATCGAAAATATGTTTTGAGGAGGACACTAGCTCACAACCCTCAGGGCAAGGGTTTTAAGTTATGCCCTGGGGGCATATAAGGTTTTTATAGAAGGCGTTGTCGTAGAAACTCCAAAAGAGGCTCATTCAATTGGAAATTCAAAGGGCTAGCGCCCTTTTTAATAGTCGAAAGTGATTGGAGGGCAACTAGCCCCCCAACACCCATCATTCCCCCAAACACATCCAATCAAAATTTTGAGATAGCCATTTTGTTCAGCGTAGTTGATTTTCAGATAGAAAATATATTTTTGAGGAGGGCACTCCCCCACAACCTTCGGCGAAAGGGTTGTAAGTTATGCCCTGGGGGCATATAAGGTTTTTATAGAAGGCGTTGTCGTAAAAATTTCAAAAAAGGCTCTTTCGATCGGAAATTCAAAGGGCTAGCACCTTTTTCATAGTCGAAAGTGATTGAAGGGCAACAAGCCCCCCCCCCCCCCCCACGCCCACCTTTTCCCCAAACACATCCACTCAAAATTTTGAGATAGCCATTTTGTTCAACGTAGTTGATTTCCAACTAGAAATACGTTTTTGAGGAGGATACTCCCCTACAACCCTCGAGGCAAGGGTTTTAATTTGTGCCCTGGGGGCATAAAAGGTTTTTATAGAAGGCGTTGTCGTAGAAACTTCAAAAAAGGCTCATTCAATTGGAAATTCAAAGGGCTAGTGCCATTTTTAATAGTCGAAAGTGATTGGAGGGCAACTAACCCCCCTCTCACGCCCACCTTTTCCCCAAACACATCCAATCAAAATTTTGAGATAGCCACATTATTTAACGTAGTATTAAGTTCTGTAAATTAGGTCTTTTAGGATGACAACCCCCTCACAGCCCTCAAGACAAGGGTTGTAAGTTATGCCCTGGGGGCATATAAAGTTTTTATAGAACGCGTTGTCGTAGAAACTTCAAAAAGGGCTCATTCGATTAGAAATTGAAATGGCTAGTGCCCTTTTTAATAGTCGAAAGTAATTGAAAGGCAACTAACACCCCTTCCACGCCCACCATTTCCCCAACCCATCCAATCAAAATTTTGAGATAGCCATTTTGTTCCACACAGTTAAAGTTCAGGAAATTATACCTTTGAGCAGGACACTCCCTCCACAGTCTTCAGGGCAAGGGTTATATATAAATGCAATGTGTTAATGCTAATTCCCAATGAGGCATTTCAGCAGTATCCCGAGAACGACTGAGGGTATTATGACTGATGGTATGAGGGTATTATATAACTTTCCGGGATACTTCTGCTCTTAAAATTTAACCAAATCAAAATAGCGTAAGTGTATCCAAGCTATCAAAGAAAGTAAACATATTTTATGCGAATCTTATCAAGTTTTCCGTTTCAGTCAACTAGAGGAGGTATGAAACTAAATTAAACACTATTATTTGTTTCCACATTTTTAAAGGTAGTATGTTGTTAAAAATTGCTGAAAATTTTTCTCCAGCATACAAATAGCAGGCCAAATTATAAATTCTTAAAAAAACGAAAAGATTTAAAGTATTATTTTCTTCTTCCCTGAAAAGACTATGTCAATATAAAACGAACAGAAATTAATTAAAAAAAATTTTCCACAGAATAAGCTTTTCAAAGAAAAGTAAAGAACTCCATTAAACAAAAAATGAGCAAAAATAAAATCAAATAATCTACCAAGCGTGAAACTACCACAAATCAGTATCGAGAAATAAATAAAACCCAAAACGACCCGAAACTACAATAAATAACCGAGTCAAACTAAAAACGAACAGAAATTAATATAAGTTAGGCTCAAAACCTCTATGCCTTCCCAAGGCCAGAACATAATTTGCACTTTACTAAAAAAATTACAACTGAATGTACTTTGTCAGTTTCATATACATATACTGATATTTAGTAATCAAAATGTAAATATTAATTGATTTATAAAAGTTATAAAAGTAAAAACATTTATATTTTTTTCAGTAAAGTGCAAATTATGTTCTGGTCTTGGGAAGGCATAGGGGTTTTGAACCTAACTTATGTTGATTTCTGCTCGTTTTGAGTTTGACTCGGTTATTTATTGTAATTTCTGTTCGTTTTGTGTTTTATTTATTTCTCGATACTGATTTGTGGTAGTTTCACACTTGGTAGATTATTAGATTTTTTTTTGCTCATTTTTTGTTTAATGGAGTTCTTTACTTTTCTTTGAAAAACTTTTTTGTGGAAAAAGTTTTTTTAATTAATCGTGGTTACAGCCACTTTTCTTGATCTTCAAGCCAATAGAATTTCCTTGTTGTTCAAGCCAAGAGACAGTAAGTTTTCTACAAAGGGGTTTCGGACAAGGCGGTTCTAATAGTGTATTCTTGTTTTGATCTGACTCTATTTTTAGGAATTAAGGGTTATTTTAGTTTTATTATAGGGAGTCATCGTATCTTACTAGGTTGCTAGCTACAACCCGGAAATAATCCTGATACGATTCATTTTAAAACCTCGATCCCCACACAGAGGTCAGGTCAAGTGCAAACACTAAAAAGGCAAAACTATGTCCCACGCTGTTGATTCCCAACGAATTTTGCCGGAACACGATAATCTCTTCTTGTAGACATGCTGATGACCAAGATATAGAGAGTCCGCCCTTCTTCACCCACATATTTCAAACTGACCTCGGGCTTTGAGAAGGCATTGAGATTCGACAACTTATTCTGGTAAATGTTGTTTTGACAACAATTAAGCAACCTCTTCTTTTCCCCCACAGATCAAGTATGGGCCCTAAAAAGTCAGATTTGTGACACTTGAAGAGCTCTGCGTGGATAAGGAGCTCTTCAAAATACACAACCAGGGTAATAAATGTTCCTTGCCCGAAAACATTACTAGGAAGCAAGCTCTAGCTTCGTGGCATATTTGGTTTATATCTGACTAATCTTTCTGGTGTATTTCTTCAGTAAGTGAATTAAAGGACCCCCCTCCCTTCCTTAAAGCGAACTGTGTCAAGTCACTCAAAGAGAAAACTTCACAACTTTGCCATGTTTCCCACAAAGTTTAATTCAGATCAAATAAATCCTTCTGGAAAATATAGCGAGGACAAGTATTCAGAGAACCCCCTTCAAAAAAAAAAAAATCAGAATGGGTCCAGAACACATAAATGTACGACTAGGGTATTGGCTCTTACTCCCCAATATGGATGGTTCATATCTGATAATCCCTTTTATTAAATGTCTCGATGAAACAAATTTTGGAACCCTCCCCTTTCCTTTTTCAATAAGGTTTGAGTTAGGTACAGATACAAAAAGGCGTATTTAAGACATTAGTTCTTAGCCCCATACAAGTTTTGTTGAAATTAAGCAGCCTTTACTTGTAGATGGGGCGATGTTACAGAATTTATAAACTTCTCGCCTCCCCCCTCATAAAGGTCAAATTGTATTTTGACATCCAAAATGTACATGAACAATTGTAAATGTGTTTTAACAACAACTTCATGTGTATGTTTTGATGACATAATTAAAAGACCCCAATCCCTCCTCTTCAAATGTCAAACTACGTTCTTATTCTCAAACAGTATAATTAGGACACTAGCCCTTTCATCAAACCAAATTTGGTGAAATCAAATACTTTGTCCGGTAGACAAAAGCTCTAACACCCTTTTTAAGTGACCAAAAATATTGAAGCGCAGCTAGCCCCCCTCCCACGTCCCTTTTCGTCAAAGTCGCCCGATCAAAATTTTGAGACAGCTATTTTGTTCAACAGAGTCAAAATATCTAAAACTATGTCTTTCAGGATGACTTGATGACAACTTGATTTAATTCAAACCCTGTTAGGTTTTGGACTGGACGCTTATTTGCCTGCATTTCCAGGCGACTTAACGGTCATGTTTCAATTCTAAAAATTGGTCAACCTGCCTAAGACTCTTTGCGGGCGGGCCTCTCTAAAAGCTAACACACAAGTATTTGTCCAACTGGAGAGTCATAGCTACTCCCGCCGTTTGCCCAAGCCGTTTACCAAAACACTTGGAAAACTATAGGTCTACCCTTTCACTTGCAAGCTCAGGGTGGTCCGCCTGAGACTCTAATGCCCGTGCCACATTATAGTCACACTTGTCGATAAAATCAAAGTTATGTACGACTACAGCGCCAATTACGTTCGCCGTTCGTAATTTCTCGAGTTGAACATTGTTCAACTTTCAAACATAAATTTCTTGATTGGCCAATGAGATTCAAAGTTTAAGGCATAATTTTTAAAATTAGAAAAGATGGAAACTTAGAACAGCGGTTTTTCTAACTGGGAGAAGCATCTGACAAAAGTTAAGAAGACTTAGTATTAGTAGAGGACAGTCGGACAAAAATTACTGTTGTTGCAAACTCTTTAAACCAATTTCTTGCAATTTTCATTATTTGCTTTTTAAATACAAGTGTGACACTAAAATCAAGAAAATCGCCATATCATTCATGATATTTGGTTTTTCTTTATCGATAGATGTGACTATGATGTGGCACGGGCATTAGCGGGCAAGCCTATTAGGCTTAGGTCACTTGTTCGCCTGTGAGTCCAAGCAAATTCAGTCCCCCCTTCTGTATACAAGTCCGGTCGACATTGTGCGTCATGAGTCAAACCAAAAATCTTGGTCTTCCCTTAGTTCTATGGCTATCTGCCTTAGTTCTACCCTAGGATGGTAGAACTAAGTGTTAATGTTTAACACTTTCAATATAAATGTTTTTATTTTTATAACTTTAATAAATCAAATAATATTAAGATTTTGATGACTAAATGTCAGTAAATGTATATTAAACTGACAATGCACATTCATTTGTATTTTTTTCAGTAAAGTGCAAATTATGTTCTGGCCTTGGGAACGCATAGGGGGTTTTGAGCCCAATTTATGGTAATTTCTGCTCGTTTTGAGTTTGACTCGGTTATTTATTGTAATTTCTGCTCGTTTTGGGTTTCATTTTTTATCGATGCTGATTTGTGGTAGTTTCACGCTTGATAGATTATTTGATTTTATTTTTGCTCATTTTTTGTTTAATGGAGTTCTTTACTTTTCTTTGAAAAACTTATTTTGTGGAAAAAGTTTTTTTAATTAATTTCTGTTCGTTTTATATTAACATAATCTTTTCAGAGAAAAAGAAAATAATACTTTAGATCTTTTCGTTTTTCTAAGAATTTATAGTTTGGCCTGCTATTTGTATGCTGGAGAAAAATTTCAGCAATTTTTAACAACATACACCCTCTTAAAAATCTGGACGCAAATAGTAGTGTTTAATTTAGTTTCATACCTCCTCTAGTTGACCTGAAATGGAAAACTTGATACCATTCGCAAAAAAATCTGTTTACTTTCTTTGATAGCTTGGATACACTTAGGCTATTTTGACTTGGTTAAATTTTAAGAGCAGAAGCAGCCCCAAAAGTTTAAACATAATACCCTCAGTCGTTCTTGGGATACTGCTGAGGTGCCTTATTGGGAATTAGCATTAACACATTGCATTTTGATTTAATCTTATGGCAACATTTAGTTTTTAAACATAAAGTCAAATGGGAGGGTGGGCGTGGGAGGGGGATTAGTTTCCCTCCAATCACTTTCGACTATTAAAAAGGGCATCAGCCCTTTCTATTTTCAATTAATGAGCCCTTTTCGAAGTTCCTACGACAACCCCTTTGATACAAAGTGCCCTGGTCTAAACAAACAACAACAACAACAAAATGATACATTATATCCACATCGATCTTTACTATAAAAATGTCAAGCCTTCCAATTACTTTCGACTATTAAAAAGGGCACTAGCCTTTCGATTCCAATCGAATGAGCCTTTTTCGAGTTTCTACGACAACACTTCCTATAACACCTTACATGGCCCCAGGCATAAATACAACCTTACCCTAAGGGCTGTGAGGGTGGTTGTCATCCTCTAGGACCTAATTTCCAGAACTCTCAACTACGTTAAACAAAATGGCTATCTCAACATTTTGATTGGATGTGTTTGGGAAATGGTGGGCGTGAGAGGGGCGTTAGTCTTTCTCCAATCACTTTAAACTATTAAAAAAGGCACTAGCCCTTTCAATTTCCGATCAAATGAGCCCTTTGGATGTTTCTACGACAACGCTTTCAATAAAAACCTTATATGCCCCCAGGGGATAACTTACAACCCTCGCTCTGAGGGCTGGGTGGGGGGGGGGTTGTCATCCTCACAAACATGTATTTGGGGGAATGGTGGGCGTGAGGGGGATGGTTAGTTACCGTCCAATCACTTTCAACTATTAAAAAGGGCACTATCCCTCTCAATTTCCAATTGAATGAGCCCCTTTTGAAGTTTTTACGACAACTCTATCATTAAAAACCTTATAAGCCCCCTGGACATAACTTACAACCTTTGCCCTGGGGACTCTCGGGGGTTTGTCATCCTTAAATACATAATTTCTAGAAATTTCAACTACGTTGAACAAAATGGCTATCTCTAAGCTTTGATTGAATGTGTTTGGGGAAGTGGAGGGCGTGAGGGGGGTTCATTACTCTCCAATCACTTTCGACTATTAAAAAGGGCACTTTCAATTTCCAATCAAATGAGCCCCTTTTGAAATTTCTACAACAACTTTCTATATAAACCTTATATGCCCCAGGGAACAAATTACAACCCTTGCACTGAAAGCTCTGATGGGGTTTTTATCCTAAAAGACCTAATTTCCAGAACTTTCGACTACGTTGAACAAAATGGATATCTCAAAATTTTGATTGGATGTGTTAGGGGAAACGGTGGGTGTGAGAGGGGGGTTACTTGCCCATTTCAATAAAAACCTTATATGCCCCCAGGGCATAACTTATAACCCTTGCCCTGAAGACTATGGGGGGAGTGTCCTGCTCAAAGGTATAATTTCCTGAACTTTAAACTTCGTGAAACAAAATGGCTATCAAGAAATTTTGATCGGATATGTTTGGGGAAATGGTGGGCGTCGAAGGGGTGTTTGTTACCTTCCAATCACTTTCGACTATTAAAAAGGGCACTAGCCATTTCAATTTCCAATCGAATGAGTCATTTTTGAAGTTTCTACGACGACGCGTTCAGTAAAAGCCTTATATTCCCCCAGGGCATAATTTACAACCCTTGCCCTGAGGGCTGTGGGGGAGTGTCCTCCTCAAAAACACAATTTCTATCTGGAAATCCAAAACACTGAATAAATTGGATATCTAAAAATTTTGATTGGATGTGTTTGGGGAAAAGGTGGGCGAGAGAGGGGGGCTAGTTGTCCTCAAATCACTTTCGACTATTAAAAAGGGCAATAGACCTTTGAACTTCCAATCGAATGAGCCCTTTTTCAAGTTTCTACGACAAAGATTTCAATAAAAACTTATATGACCCCAGGGCATAACTTATAACCCTTGCTCTGAAGACTGTGGGAGGAGTGTTCTGCTCAAAGGTATAATTTACTGAACTTTAACTGTGTGGAACAAAATGGCTATCTCAAAATTTTGATTGGATGTGTTTGGGGAAATTGTGGGCGTGGAAGGGGTGTTAGTTGCTTTCCAATTATTTTCGACTATTAAAAAGGGCACAATCCATTTCAATTTCTAATCAAATGAGCCCTTTTTGAAGTTTTTACGACAACACGTTCTATAAAAACTTTATATGCCCCTAGGGCATAACTTACAACCCTTGTCCTGAGGGCTGTGAGGAGGTTGTCATCCTCAAAGACCTAATTCCCAGAACTTAAAACTACGTTGAACAAAATGGTTATCTCAAAATATTGATTGGATGTGTTTGGGGGAATGATGGGCGTGGGGGGGGGCTAGTTGCCCTCCAATCACTTTCGACTATTAAAAAGGGTACTAGCCCTTTGAATTTCCAATCGAATGAGCATGTTTTGAAGTTTCTACGACAATTTCTTCTATAAAAACCTTATATGCCCCAAGGCCATAACTTAAAACCCTTGCCCTGAGAGTTGTGAGGGAGTGTCCTCCTCAAAAAATGATTTTCTATCTGGAAAACAACTACGCTGAACAAAATGTCCATCTCAAATTTTTGATTGGATGTGTTTGGGGGAATAATGGGCGTTGAGGGGGGGCTAGTTGCCCTTCAATCACTTTCGACTATTAAAAAGGGCACTAGCCCTTTGAATTTCCAATCTAATGAGCCTGTTTTGAAGTTTCTACGACAACACCTTCTATAAAAACCTTAAATGCCCCCAGGGCATAACTTAAAACCCTTGCCCTGAGGGTTGTGGGTAGACCCCGGCGCCGCACCGGCGGATCGACCGAACGCCGCCAACGAGAGGGCTAGTTGCCCTTCAATCACTTTCGACTATTAAACAGGGCACTAGCCCTTCGAATTTCCAATCTAATGAGCCTGTTTTGAAGTTTCTACGACAACACCTTCTATAAAAACCTTAAATGCCCCCAGGGCATAACTTAAAACCCTTGCCCTGAGGGTTGTGGGTAGACCCCGGCGCCGCACCGGCGGATCGACCGAACGCCGCCGACGAGAGCCCGGTCGAACGCCGCCGAAGTGTCGTAACGCCGCCGGCGCGCCGCAGGCATGCCACCGCCGGCAGAGGCGGTGGCGTTCGGTCGACTTTAAATTATTTTTGCGGCAATTCTTTATTGCGTCAACCGCAAAGTCAGAGCTTTTCCTTCTCGTGTGGTTTAGTATTTCGATTTTCCTGATTAGAAATCAAGCAGGGCTTGCACTATTCCCGAATTTTCGGGTATTTCACCGAAAATCTATGCTTCACCCCGAAAAAAAATTTGGTTCCCCGAATCCCCATAAATCACGCAATCACGGGGCCACCCCTAGCGATTTATCACCATTGACTTTCCCTTCCAAATATTACTTTGCATACCATCATCTCCATCAATTCTTCACTACTCTCTTGTTCATTAATTTTCGTCTCTTTTGTTACTTTGCATAAAAACCAGACAGATGCAATATGCTATTGCAAATATTGCAATATACACAGTTCTTCATATGTTGACAAAAAAAAGTATCGTCTTTATGAAATGAGTTTAAATCATTTCGAATGCAGTTTCCCAATCGCTATTTCTTGCATCATTCGTAGTCAAGAATTTTATTTTCAAGTTGAATAGAATTATAGACCGCATTCACTACTATACAGCTCCAGCCTTTTGTTGGATTTTGAAATTGACAGCCGACAGATTGTTTCTACAGCTGAATTGTTGAAGTGTTCTCATGTGAAGTCTTCATCATGTATTTTTCAATCTGATAAATTTACTCCTTTTAGATGCAGTTTATAATTTGACTGATATTAGGTATTTATCAGTTTATAATTTTGGAATGAATCCCCAAAAGAAAAAATGAATAATATCCAAAAGAGCTGCCAAGAGCAATAAAAAAGCAGCAGTTCAGCTTTAGCCTATATGACATATGTTCTATAAAGAAGCAAAAAAAACTTTAAAATGCATTTTTTTTTAAATTGTTATTAAAAACCAGTTTTTAATACAAGAAAGCTTCTTAGGAATCCAAAAGAGCAAAAAAAAAAATCAATATCAAAGTCGCCCATTTCAACTGTTTTAAAGGTGAAAAAACAGATATAGGCAAAGGGCATTATGAAAAAAATTAAGCTTCTAAGTTCAAAGTTATATTCAAAGTTTTTACCCAGATAACTGACGAATTTTGTGATACTGTATTTGAAGTTTTGTATGCAGTAATGCTCGATGAAAAGAAACTAAAAATTTTGATAATTATTTATGTTAAGAATACATAGCTAATAGATACTTCAACTACTCGTATTATGCAAGGGTTCTGAAACGTCACAGCCATTTCGTTTCTACCAGATTTCTACTTCTCTTGATGAATAACGAAGAAGACCAGTTTCCAGCCAGCGACGTGTGAATTTTTGAACTCATGAATAGGCTAGAATCTGTTGTAAATTTAAGCTGTGATTTGAAAAAGACTGATGAAAACATTAATGTTTGTGGTCAACATTGATCACGCCGGCGCCGCGCCGCCTACATCTTACCTGCGCCGCGCCGCCAACGTCTTACCGGCGGCGCGGCGTGGCGCGCTGTTTTTGGCCCCGCCGCCGCCAGTCTTCCCTCATCGGCGCGGCACCGGGGTCTAGTTGTGGGGGAGTGTCCTCCTCAAAAACATATTTTCTATCTGGAAATCAACTACGCTGAACAAAATGGCTATCTCAAAATTTTGATTGGATGTTTTTGGGGGAATGATGGGCGTGGGGGGGACTAGTTGCCCTCCAATTACTTTCGACTATTAAAAAGGGTACTAGCCCTTTGAATTTCCAATCGAATGAGCCTGATTTGAAGTTTCTACGACAACGCCTTCTCTAAAAACCTTGTATGCCCAGGGCATAACTTAGATCCCTTGCCCTGAGGGTTTTGGGGGAGTATCCTCCTCAAAAACATATTTTCTATCTGAAAATCAACTACACTGAACAAAATGGCTATCTCAAAATTTTGATTGGACGTATTTGGGGGAATGATGGGCGTGGGGGGGCTAGTTGCCCTCCAATCACTTTCGACTATTAAAAAGGGTACTAGCCCTTTGAATTTCAATCGAATGAGCCATTTTCGAAGTTTCTACGACAACTCCTTCGATACGAAGTGCCCGGGTATGGAGAAAAAAAACAAAAACACATTGTGCCCACATCGTTCTTACTTAGGCAGCGCTAGCGCGCTGCCTATGATTGTATAAGAAATGATGTCATTTTTATTTGTTGTTAGATTTTGTCTATCATCAATCCATCCATTCAAAAAACCAACAGATAGACAGATAAAGGTACAGATATATGTATATAGACAAATATGTGAATAAACAGAATTGATTTGTCCAAACAACGCTTCCATAATATTGCGATCACTTGTTGGTTTACTACTGTCATTTAGATCTCTGCTGCCTTTGTGTTTTTCCTCTATTCAGGCACGTACGCAGTTGGGGGGGGGGGGAGAGATTTCGGGCATATTGTTGAAGAAACTATGAGGCTTTCCCAAAATGTTTACATATTGTCCATATTATTCCGCAGTTTTATACATTCTCTTAAATCTTCCGCCTCCCCCCTTCCTACGAAGGAAGCGTCTGTGCACAATTCTAGTCTACACCCTTGGTGTAGGCCTACTCCATAACAGAGAAGGCAGCCTATATTATTTAAACATATCTTTCTGATAAACTCAACTTTAAGCAAAGGTATTGGAACAGCGTTAAGCAGAGGCATTGTAGTTTTCTTCAATACCTCTATTGTTAAGAGAAGGAAAGCTAGTGGTACGTTACCCTGCCTCCCGTCTTTCTTTCAACCCTGAAAAGATGCTTTCTACTCCAATTTTCAATGTTTAGTTGAGCACTTCAATTATATATTATGCAAGGTTTCCAAAAATTTTACATTAAGTTCGATAGTCAATTTAACTTCCGTAAATAAACTTCCAAAGGCAAGGATTGTATCAAAAAAGTGATTCGGAGGGAAGCAATGGCTTTTTTCTGATTATAAAAAGGACTAAAAAACTATTAAAAAAGAGGTGAAAGTTATAGTTATAGTATATAACTTTAACTAAAGAAGTTAAAGTTATAGTATATTCGTATACCTTGGACATCTTTATGAAATGATGTCCTGCAATTACATATCCTAAATAAAACCATGCGTAAACGCAGGAATTATTTAATATTATCAAAATTTGGGAGGGGGATAAGGTTCAAAAACACCAAAAATTGGTTAATATATAGACGATATTGAGAATCATAAGACGAACTACAAACACTTTGAGATTGTAAGGCGGGAGGCCCTTGTGTGAGATCCTAATTAAATCCAAATAAGAGCTTCCTAAAAATTAGAGAGGGCTTTTATGTCTGAAAGTCTGTATGTGCACATTTTTTTTTATTACCACTCTTGAAAAAGATGACAGTTTGAAGTAGACAGCTTCTGTGCTTTTAAAATACCTCGACACCCATGTTTTCTCTCAAGTCGTTGAATCTAAAGAATTTGAAAGGAAATGACGTATGGAAATGGAGCTTTAGATATTATCTCTCAAAATACAAAACTTCACACACAAGGTCGTATCCAGGGAATTGTTTGTTGGGGGGTGAGACGGTTACAAAAAAGCTTTAAAAAACATCAATAATTTGTTTGTATGCATATTTATTTCTTTTTTGCGAGTCGGACAAAAATTTCAGGGCGGGGTTTAAACCCGGTTATCCCCCCACCTGGATACAGCCTTGTTCGAACTGGTATTTTCCATCGCTGTAATAAACCGAATTCCGAGGGGCCAATCCTGCGGTAATAATATCCAGAACAACAATGCATTCGCAGCTTGAAGAATAATTATATTATATTGTAATGTAATTATTAGTTTCTAAATAGAAACTTTAGTTACGGATGCGGAAAAGAATCCCAGCAGAGACGTATTGTTGAAATTTGCTTTCTCCGATACTGAGCCAACTTATTTATTATACCTAATGTCGTGGTACACATTTCGAGGACATGGGGTAGATGATAGCGTGGTGAATGCTAAGCAAAATATATATTTTCTTTCTTTGGCCTTCCCTGCATTTTTAGTACCTGGAAAGATAAGAATGCAGCAATTTTGGGTCATTGCTCAAATGTGTGCCAGCTGGAAAATTTTAGAATTAGTTTTTGGGTTGTGAGCAGTAGTAATAGCGAAGAATAAATTGCAGTTTTGGAAAGTGATATGAAACACTACCACCTCTAAAATCCATAAAAAAAATAATCTGAATTTGAGTAAAAGTAAAAAAAAAATCGTTATCTGTATAAATAACTTTGTTACAAGCATCATACTCAAATAATCTGTTTTACAACTGTTTTTCTTTTCTAACAATTATTTTGGAACCTAAAAAATATTTTTCAAAGAAAAATAAAGAGCAACATTGAAACCTCAGAAGTGCACATATAAAGGCATGTTTTAGTACAAACTTAAAATAACCAGTTAATTTAAATATTAATGAATTCCTTTTCATAATGAACATATTACTATCATCAAACATAAGGATACCAATTACTACTATGAACAAACGGATGATGAACAAACGGATCCCAAAACGAATAGAAGCTGAAATGAACAGTCAAGTCAAGCTTGAAACGGATAGAAATCACCTTAAGCAGGAATAGGGTTACTGTTCCCTACAGCTTCTAAAGACCAAAAAGCTAGAGTATTCTTCTAAATGCAAGGATCAATTTGAAAATTTACCTAGTTTTTGAAATAATTGGAGAGAAGTCTTCGGAGGAGTCGCGAACCTACGACACGGGTGCTAAAATATTAATGAATGCCTTTTCATAGCTGTTCACAACCATATCAGTTCAAGTAGATCCTTCATGCATCTTGTTAAAGTGCAACATTGTTTAGCGTTAAAGAACAACAAAATAAAAACATATTAGCTCCCTTCACCAATCTTACCTGAAAGCGGCAATTCAGTAAGATTTTTCTTTTGGCTGCTACACAATTACGAAAATTTTAAGGCAGTTCCATATTTTCTTCAGTGGTGCCATCTAAAACCATGTCAAACAATGGAAATAAATAAGCAAAACTGATTGCTAAAATTTAAATTGCTTTTTGTCCATCAAATTTGAAATATTAACACGCTGTTGGTTCTTAAAGACGACAGTACCTGACATGAGGGAGCTAAACCATCTTTAGCTGCTAGGTATCATATGTTTTTAGATTAACTTTTTATTTTGCCTATCTTTTTTTTTTAATTTAGGCCCCAGTATTGCCAAAACTGTCAAGCTGCAAATGAAGGTCTTTTTTATTCAAAATTGGATTCCCGATTTTTTCCTAATTTCTAAAAATTTATATGGTTGTGAAAGCTACAACTTAACTCCCCTTGAGAAGAAATGGATAATAAAATTGAAAACATATCAGCGCTTTATGATAAAACAAAGACGAACTGCAAAAATAAAACATTAAGTTGAATATCTGCCTCAAAGGCGGTTTCTTTTTGAGAATCTGGCTTACTGGGATAGTTAAGCAAGAAGTAGTTACGAGTTAAAAAGAAAGATGCAAATTTTCATCCAGAATCGCCGCTGTAAATTTCCTTAGCTTCCTTTCCCGCGAGTCCTTATTTTGAAAGGTCCGCCCGTCAAACTGTTCGTGGTAACGAACTGTAAGTAAGGAACGACTCGGATCAATAGTAACTGAAACTCCAAAAAAAGAATTTTCACATCAATAGATACATCAAAAGAATTGGCGTTTTACGTGATTCCTATAAGATTCATTAGGTTTAGTGTTACCCATCAAAGGCTACGAGCCTGAGAAAAATTGTCTGAAAAGTGGGGGGGGGGACATCCCCAAAAAGTAAAAGAATCTTAGTGAAAATTGGACCATCAGATTCAGTGTATCAGAGAACTCTACTGTAGAAGTTGCAAGCTCCCATCAGCAAAAATGCGGAACTTTGCATTTTTTTTTTCATTCTTTTTTTTGCCAGAAGAAGGATCACGGATACGTGTTTATTTGTTTGTCGTTTATTTTTGTTTTTTGTTTTTTCCAGCGTTGGTAGTATCGAACCAATCGTCCTAGAAGATCGGAAGAAGGCGCATTAAAACTAAATTAAAAATTCTAGTGTCCTTTTTAAGTGACCAAAACGATTGGAGGGCACCTAGCCGTCCCTCCCATGCCCCTTTTCCCCCAAACTCGTCCAATTAAAATTTTGAGATAGCCATTTGTTTCAACATAGTCAGAGAATCCAATAACTATGCCTTTTGGATATTATGACTCCCCCACATCCCCTGAGGAAAGGTTTGTAAGTCATGAAATTTGCCCATTGTTTACATACAGTATTTGTTACTGAGAAGCATGCAGACATTTTTGGGGTGGGGAGAATTTTCGGCGAGGGGTGGTTTTCCATGGGAAAAATTTTCCTTGGGAGGAAAGTTTCCTCCCCAAGTAAAATTCCTCGGTGGGGGTGATTCCTTCCTCCCACTGGAGGGATTTGACAGAATTTCTTTACGAAATTCTTCTTATTTGTCTTATTTTGTTTCTGCGGAATAAATTTACATGTGGAGATGTTCCAAGGGAACTGTCCGGGGAAATTTTCAGCGGGTTTGAAATTGCCTGGGGATTTTTTAGTGGTGGGGGGATTTTCAAAAGGGATGAATTGTCCGTGGGAGAATTTTTGCAGGATAAATTCTCCATGGGGAATTTTCTGCGGAAGCAACTTCCCACTGGAGGGGGGTTTCCGGGAAAAATTCTGCACAAGGTAAGATTCCCGGAGTGATTGGAAAATCGATTAGAAATTGAAGTCTCTTTCAAATGAGAGTATGCTAAGGATAATTTTTCAGGCAGAAATGTCAGCAAGAAATTTTACAGGAGGGGGGATTTCCAGCGAGGACGGAGTTGTCCGGAGGGAATTTTACGGGGGAGGGGGGGGTATTTCACTTGGGAAGAACTTTCTACGGAGGAGTTTCCCTTAATGGGAGGGAATTTCGCAGGGAGGAGGTGCCAGATTTACCGGCACTATTTAAAAAACAATCAGAAATGAAATTGAAAAAAACAAGTTTTTTTCGACTGAAAGTGAGAAGCAACATTAAAGCTCAAAATGAAAAAGTTCTTAAGCTTTTTTAAAAAAGCTTTTTATTCTAATTAAACTGCCCTTGTTTTTCAGGAGTCGTTTTTAGAAATTTGCGACAAACAGTCAAAATTTAACGTAAAGAACAAGGTATCGAGGAGGATCTTAAATGTCTCATATACGGAACAATTTCTGTTCGTTTTGAGTTTTAATTTTGCTGTTTACTTTTAGTTGAAAAAACTTGTTTTTTTTGTCCAATTCTATATATCTGATTGCTTAAAAGTTCAACAATGTTGGACTCAGTTTTCAGACAGGATTCGAAACTGTCGACTCGCCTGAAATAGAGTTTAAGACCGTTATTACCAGCGTGAGGCGCAGGCCCTACCAGTAAGGTATGGTCATAGGCAGGGTTGCCACTGCCATAGATTTATCCATGTTTTAATGGATTTTTTTACATGTTACATGGATTTTTGAAATGTTATGGATTTACATGGATTTTTAGTAAAAAAAAACATGGATTTTTACCTGAAATCTTGGATTTTTTCCAAGAAATCACGAGTTTAAGCTTTTCATGTTGGAATTTTCAGTACCAGATAAATTTAACTTCAAAAAATGGATCAAATGGCCCAAAAATATCAAAATTACTGTCTGGGCTCCATTTTCGAAATGGGCTTACACGGAATAACAGATGGCCTAGCCCGCGCACAGAATTCAAACATTATCTGCGTAAATTAATGCCATTAATGCGTGAATTAATTTGAAGATTAATGCCTAAACACCAAAACAAGAATTTGTCCCTGCTAAGGTAAATTGAAAATCTTCTGTATAGGAGATCCATGTTGGTTCAATGTTATCATTTTGGTCGTTTGCGGAAGAGACGTTTGCGGAAAAAATGGTGAGAAAAGACATCTTAAGAGACTAAGAAAAAGCTTTCAGAACGCATAATTTAGTTAAGATAAAAGTCAATTCATCACTTGATGCCTTTTCTTATGATTTTTTGTATTCTTCTAATGATTTCTGGGGGAAATCTCCTTTTGAGCCCTTAGTGAGGCCTCAAGAGGTAAAACAGTCCAAAAGTTTAAAAACACATTTCCGAAGAAAACAAACTGGGAAGTGAGATATTATAGCCAATTGCTGCTAAACCAAGAATTGTAATTATTAATTTCCTTAGCTTAGTCTTAATTGTAAAATGTTAATTGTAAAAAAAAAATTTGAAGAAACTTTTAAATAGAGCTAGAAACCCCCCAAACATGATCTCAGTTTTTGCTGGAAAGCTTTAAGTTGTCTTCGTAACATTTACGTTGTGTTTGGCAACGCTTATCTAGTGCAGAACTGATTTTAAGCTTGAGTTCCTCAACACTGAAAGTACAAAGAACTACATAAAAAGTAAAAACGAGAGAAAAAAGGTCGAGGATGTAGACTCGTCTCCCCGCATTCATCTTCTGTAAAAAGATAATTTGAAAATATTTTTGAAAGAAATTTGTATAATTATATAACTCTATGAGCTAATATCTGATTCTGAAGATCACCAGTGTTTGGATGCCGAAATAACGTTAAATGATCATAGTGATGTAAAATAAGGTAAAAATATTCCGTTTTGATTTTTGGTCTCTGATCGCATATGCTATTTTGTGTGCTCACGATATATTGCTTAGCCGTAACTTCATACATGAGAAATTCAGGGTTCATAAGTGATTTATAAAACTGCAACAACCTAAGGATTCTAAAGATAATCTTATCATGGGCAGCGCAATAGCGCTGCCTAAGTAAAGAACGATGTTGGCATAATGTATTATTATTTTTTTTCTTGGTTTTAGACCAGGGCACTTCGTATCGAAGAGGTTGTCATAAAAACTACGAAAAGGGCTCATTCAATTGGAAATTGGAGTGGCTTGTGCCCTTTTGAATAGTGAAAAGTGATTGGAAGGCCACTAACACCCCTTCCACGCCCACCATTTCCCGAAACACATCCAATCAAAATTTTGAGATAGCCATTTTGTTCAGCGTAGTTGATTTCCAGATAGAAAATATGTTTTTGAGGAAGTCACTCCCCCACAACCCTCAGGACAAGGGTTTTAAGTTATGCCCTGGGGGCATATAAGAACGATGTCGGCACAATGCATTATTTTTTTTCCGTTAGACCAGGGCACTTCGTATCGAAGATTTTGTCATAAAAACTTCGAAAAAGGCTCATTCAATTGGAAATCGGAGTGGCTTGTGCCCTTTTTGATATTCAAAAGTGAATGGAAGACAACTAACACCCCTTCCACGCCCACCATTTCCCGAAACACATCCAATCAAAATTTTGAGAGAGCCATTTTGTTCAGCGTAGTTGATTTCCTGATAGAAATTATGTTTTTGAGGAGGACACTCCCCCACACCCCTCAGGACAAGGGTTTGTAAGGTATTCCCTGGGGGCATGTAAGGTTCTTATAGAAAGCGTTGTCGTAGAAACTTCGAAAAAGGCTCATTCGATTGAAAATTCAAAGGGCTTGTGCCCTTTTTAATAGTCGAAAGTAATTGGAGGGCAACTAACCACCCTCTCACGACCACCTTTTCCCAAAAAACATCCTATAAAAATTTTAAGATAGCTATTTTGTTCAACGTAGTTGAAAGTTCTGAAAATTAGGCCTTTGAGGATGACAAACCCCCACAGCCCTCAGGGCAAGGGTTGTAAGTTATGCCCTGGGGGCATATAAGGTTTTTATAGAACAAGTTGTCGTAGAAGCTTCAAAAAGGGCTCATTCGATTGGAAATTGAAATGGCTAGTGCCCTTTTTAATAGTCGAAAGTGATTGGAAGGAAACTAACACCCCTTTTACGCCCACCATTTCCCCTAGCTCATCCAATCAAAATTTTGAGATAGTATTTTTGTTCCACGCAGTTTAAAGTTCAGGAAATTATACCTTTGAGCAGGACACTTCCCCCACAGTCTTCAGGACAACGGTTATAAGTTATGCCATTGGGGCATATAAGTTTTTATTGAAATCTTTGTTGTAGAAACTTGAAAAAGGGTAGAAAGTGACTGGAGGGCAATTAATCCCCCTCTCACGCCCACCTTTTCCCCAAACACATCCAATCAAATTTTTAAGATAGCCATTTTGTTCAACGTAGTTGAAAGTTTTGGAAATTAGGTCTTTGAGGATGACACCCCCCCCCCAGCCCTCAGGGCAAGGGTTGTAATTTATGCTCTTGGGGCATATAAGATTTTTATAGAACGCGTTGTCGTAGAAACTTCATAAAGGGCTCATTCGATTGGAAACTGAAATGGTTAGTGCCATTTTTAATAGTCGAAAGTGACTAGAAGGCAACTAACACATACCTTTGATAAGATCAATCCCACTACAGTCTTCAGGGCAAGGGTTATAAGTTATGCCCTGGGGGCAAATAAGTTTTTATTGAAATCTTTGTCGTAGAAACTTGAAAAAGGGATCATTCGATTGGAAATTCAAAGGGCTGGTGCCCTTTTTAATAGTCTTGAAAGTGATTTGAGGGCAACTAACCCCCCTCTCACGCCCACCTTTTCCCCAAACACATCCAATCAAATTTTTAAGATAGCCATTTTGTTCAACGTAGTTGAAAGTTTTGGAACTTAGGTCTTTCAGGATGACAACCCCTCCACCCCCTACATCCCTCAGGACAAGTGTCGTAAGTTATGCCCTGGGACACATAAGGTTTTTGTAGAAAGCGATGTCAAAAAGGGCTCATTCAATTGGAAATTGAATGGGCTAGCGCCCTTTTAATAGTCAAAAGTGATTGAAGGGCAACTAACCCCCCTCTCACGCCCACCCTTTCCCCAGACACTTCCAATCAAAATTTTGAGATATCCATTTTGTTCAACGTAGTCGAAAGTTCTGGAAATTAGGTCTATATAGGAGCCCTCAGTGCAAGGGTTGTAAGTTATGCCCCGGGGGCATACAAGGTTTATATAGAAAGTTGTTCTAGAAATTTTCAAAAAGGGCTCATTTGAGTGGAAATTGAAATTGCCCTTTTTAATAGTCGAAAGTGAGTGGAGAGTAGATAACCCCCCTCTCACGCCCACCATTTCCCCAAACACATTCAATCATAGTTTAGAGATAGCCATTTTGTTCAACGTAGTTGAAAGTCCTGGAAATAATGTATTTAAGGATGACAAACCCCCCAGAGCCCCCAGGGCAAAGCTTGTTTTTTATGCCCTGGGGGCATAAATAATGTATTATATATTTACTTTTTTTTCCATACCAGGGCACTTCGTATCGAAGGAGTTGTCGTACAAACTTCAAAAAGGGCTCATCCAATTAGAAATTGGAGTGGCTAGTGCCCCTTTTAATAGTCGAAAGTGATTGGAGGGCAACTAGCCCCCCCCCACGCCCATCATTCCTTAAAACACATCCAATCAAAATTTGAGATAGTTATTTTGTTCAGCGTAGTTGATTTCCAGGTAGAAGATATATTTTTGAGGAGGACACTCCCCCAAAACCCTCAGGGCAAGAGCTTTAACTTATGCCCTAGGGCATATAAGAACGATGTTGGCAAAATGTATTATTTGTTAATTTTTTTTTCCTTTCGAACAGGGCACTTCGTATCGAAGAAGTTGTCGTAGAAACTTCGAAAAGGGCTCATTCAACTGGAAATAGGAGTGGCCTCTGCCCTTTTTAATAGTCGAAAGTGATTGGAAGGCAACTAACACCCCATCCACGCCCACCATTTCCTAAACACATCCAATCAAAATTTTGAGATAGCCATTTCTTTCAGCGTAGTTGATTTCCAGATAGAAATTATGGTTTTGAGGAGGATACTCCCCCACAGCTTTCAGGGCAAGGGTTGTAAGTTATGCCCTAGGGGTATATAAGGTTTTTATAGAAGGTGATGTCGTAGAAACTTCAAAAAAGGCTCCTTCGATTGAAAATCAAAGGGCTAGTGCCCTTTTTAATAGTCGAAATTGACTGGAGGGTAACTAACCGACCTCAAACGCCCACCTTTTCCCCAAACACATCCAATCAAAATTTTGAGATAGCCATTTTACTCAACGTAGTTTTAATTTCTGGAAAGAAGCTCTTTGAGGATGAGAACACCCCCCCCCCCTCCCTCCACAGCCCTCAAGGGCAAGGGTCGTAAGTAATGCCCTGGGGGCATATAAGGTTTTTATAGAACGCGTTGTCGTAGAAGCTTCAAAAGGGCTCATTCGATCGGAAATTGAAATGACTAGTGCCCTTTTTAATAGTCGAAAGTGATTGGAAGGCAACTAACACCTCTTCCACGCCCACCATTTCCCCAAACCCATCCAATAAACATTTTTAGTTAGCCATTTTGCTCCACGCAGTTCAAAGTTGAGGAAGTTATACCTCTGAGCAGGACAAACCCCCACAGTCTTCTGGGCAAGGGTTATAAGTTATGCCCTGGGGCATATAAGGTTTTTATTAAAATTTTTGTCGTAGAAACTTGAATAGGGGCTCATTCGATTGGAAATACAAAGGGCTAGTGCCCTTTTTAATAGTCGAAAGTGATTTGAGGGCAACTAACCCCCATCTCATGCCCCCCTTTTCCCCAAACACATCCAATCAAAATTTTTAGATAGCCATTTTATTCAACATAGTTGAAAGTTTTAGAAATTAGGTCTTTAAGGATGAAAACCCCTCCCCCCCCCACAGCCCTCGGGACAAGGGTTGTAAGTTATGCCCTGGGGGCATATAAGGTTTTTATTGAAAGCGTTGTCGTAGAAACTTCAAAAGGGCTCATTCAATTGGAAATTGAAAGGGCTAGTGCCTTTTGAATAGTTGAAAGTGATTGGAAAGCGACTAACGCCCCTCTCACGCCCACCATTTTCCCAAACACATCCAATCCAAATTTTGAGATATTCATTTTGTTCAACGTAGTTGAAAGTTCTGGAAATTAAGTCTTTTAGGATGATAACCCTCTCAGAGCCCTCAGTTCACGGGTTGTAAGTTATGGCCTGGGGTCTTATAAGGTTTATATAGAAAGTTGTTGTAGAAATTTCTAAAAGGACTCATTTGATTGGAAATTGAAATTCCCCTTTCTAATAGTCGAAATTGAGTGGAGAGTAAATAACCCCCCTCTCACGTCCACCATTTCCCCAAAAACATTCAATCAAAGTTTAGAGATAGCATTTTGTTAAACGTAGTTGAAAGTTCTCGAAGTTATGTATTTAAGGATGACAAACCCCGCAGAGCCCCAGGGCGACGGCTGTAAGTTATGCCCTGGGGGCATATAAGATTTTATAGATAGAGTTGTCGTAAAACTTCAAAAGGGGCTCATTCAATTGGAAATTGAGAGGGCTAGTGCCCTTTTTAATAGTCGAAAGTGATTGGAGGGTAACTAACACCCCTCTCACGCCCACTATTCCTCCAAACCCATCCAATCAAAATTTTCAGATAGCTATTTTGTTCAACGTAGTAGAAAGTTCTGGAAATTAGGTCTTTGAGAATGATACCCCCCCCCCCCTAGCACTCAGGGCAATGGTTGTAAGTTATGCCATGGGGGCATATAAGGTTTTTATTGAAAGTGTTTTCGTAGGAACTTCAAAAGGGCTCATTTGATTGGAAGTTGAAAGGGCTAGTGCCATTTTTAATAGCTGAAAGTGATTGGAGAGCGACTAACGCTCATGCCCACCATTTCCCCAACACATCCAAGCAAAATTTTGAGATAGCCATTTTGTTTAACGTAGTTGAAAGTTCTGGAAATTAGGTCTTAGAGGATGACAACCACCCTAACAGCCCTTAGGGTAAGGGTTGTAATTTGTGCCCATGGGACATATAATTTGTTTATAGAAAGCTTTGTCGTTTCAAAAAGGGCTCATTCGATTGGAAATCGAAAGGCCTAGTACCCTTTTTAATAGTCGAAAGTGATTGGAAGGCTTGATATTTTTATAGCAAAGATCGATGTGGGTATAATGTATTATTTTTTGTTGTTGATGATGCTTAGACCAGGGCACTTCGTATCGAAGGAGTTGTCGTGGGAACTTCGAAAGGGGCTCATTCGATCGAAAATAGAAAGGGCTGATGCCCTTTTTAATATTCGAAAGTGATTTGAGGGCAACTAATCCCCCTCCCACGCCCACCCTCCCGTTTGCCCATTATGTTCAAAAACTAAATGTTGCCTTAAGATTAAATTATTAAGGTTAAGATTCACAGAATGAGTTTGGAGACATACTTGTGTCGGTTTTACATAATTAAGTCGTCATTTTGTTTTTAAGGTTATATTTTTTTAAGCAAAGATGATTATGATTCAGTTGTGATTAGGCGCAGCTTATATTTTTATTCGAACAAAATGGCTAAATGGTGGTTGTGGTTTCCATAAATACGGCTCTCCTATGCCAAAACCTGGTATTTATACACAATTTTTATTTTAAGTTAAGGATGTGAGTCCAAGGGCGCAATCAGATTTTTTGTCTCTTTTACTTTTTTAGACATATCTCAGTAGCTAAGAGGAGAGGAAGTGTAGAATAGAAATTATCGGTTTTCTGTAGCCCACGTCTAGTACGGACATGCTAGAATTATAAAGGCTAGAGCACCAATTGTAAATGCAAGGACATGTTCATGAGATGGCAGAGGCGGATCTAGAGCAAAATCTTGGGGGAGGCCCAATGTGACAAAGGTGCTAATAATTGACCAAATTGACAAATTTATTATAAAAAAAGAGTGAAAAAAAGAAAAAAAAAGAGAAAGAAGGTGCCAGAAAAAAACCTTGGGGTGCCAAGCGTCTCCCCACCCCCTGGGTCTGCCAGTGTGAGATGGGTAATTTCGATATTGTTTCAGCAGTTGTCCCAGTGCATTATAATCCACTAGCTTTACCTTGTTTTAATGATTTACCCCTTCTTGGAATTGTACTTATGCCTATGCCTAATGAATTCCTCCTTCCACAGAGCAAATGCTCTACGCATGTGACTTTTTAAACTTTAAATCATTGTTTCATTCAGAACATCGGGAGAATGTAGAGATTACATATGTTTAGTTTATAGTTATGTTTGTTTGTTTTTTACACTCTATAAGTGGCTTAGTTTATTATTTTATATCTAATTTTATGTCTCATTTCTAGAAAAAATCTGTACTCATAGATGTGAACAATGGGACGAGTTTGGGGCCATAGCCATCCGTAAGAACTACCTAGGGGCAGTGGGGTCTTTTTTTTGGGGGGGGGGGGTCTGAGGACCTTAAATTTTTCTCCTCCCCTAAATAAGGAAAAATACACTTTTGTTGGGGAGGGAAGGAGGTTTTTTCACTGAAAAATGCCTTTTTTCTGGCATTTTTATTGAAAAAAATGGAAATTTTGAACCTCCTTGAAATTGATAAATATATTTTACCCCTCCCCCCAAACAATTTAATAAATTGACACCGCTGTCGATAAGGCTGAGGCTTCATATGAAAAACCTAACAATTCAAGAGGCTCTATAATTATTTAACGCTAGTATCAGCGAAGCCAACTCAAGAAAATGTAATTAAGAAGGGGAGGGTAATTTTTAAAAATGTAGTGAATGGGAATTTTGTTATTTTTTTCTATTTTTCTAGGTATTTCTCACTAAATTTTCTATAAAATTTTGGGCTATTGGGCCATGATTGGTGCCCCCGATTAGAATGCTGGAAATGGGTTCAGCCCAATTTGAAGAGCTCTAACCTTGTCGAGAAATTTACAATTTAGCGGCCATTTTTGCTTGTTGCCGGTTTGGAAAGGAGACAAAAGCAATGCATGCCAGTGGTGTAATTTCGTCTAAATCTTGGGGAGTGGGGGCAAAGTTGGAGCCAATTTTTGCCAAATCCAGAGAAAATGACTGTAAAAAACTGAAAAATGAGCCATTTGGTACCATGAAAGTACTATATAGTACTATAAAATTACTATAAAGGTACTTTATAGTAGCCTACTATAAAGGTAAATATATAGTAAAGAAAACTGATCCGTTTCTTTTGAAACGGATCAGTAGTTTAGTTAAATTATTCAGGCTTATCTTAGTTTTGACCGAAATTAAAAGATTTTTGAAAAAACTGAATTTCAGCTTGGGGGGCAAACTCGGTTCTGGGAGGGGCGGTTGCCCCCCACCCTGCCCCATAGAATATTCCTCCCCTGAAGCACACCCTCATCCAGACATATTGTAGTAGTAGGCCTTTAAAATGTTCGGAGGCTCTTGGATAGGATCGTATCATTGTTTTGTTATAATTCACTGTTTATTATCAGTTTAATTTATAATTACTTTGTTGTCTTGATGTAGAGTGGTGTTGATAAGTTTAATATGTACATATATATATATATATTATATATATATATATATATATATATATATATATATATATATATATATATTATATATATATATATAGATATATATATATATATATATATATATAGATATATATATATATATATATATATATACATATATATATATATTATATATATATATATATATATATATATATATATATAGTATATAGATATATATATATATATATATATACATATATATATATATATAATATATATATATATATATATATATATATATATATATATATATATATATATCTATATATATATATATATATATATATATATATATAATATATATATATATATATATATTATATATATATATATATATATATATATATAATATATATATATATATATATATATATATGTATGTATATATATATATATATATATATATATATATATATATATATATATATATATATATATATATATATATATATATAGTAATATATATATATATATATATATATATATATATATATATATATATATATAATTATATATTATATATATATATATATATATATATATATATTATATATATATATATATATATATATATATATATATATATATATATATATATATGTATATATATATATATATATATATATATATATATATATATATATATATATATATATATATATATAATGCACAAGGGTTTTTTTGCCCTTGTGCAACTTTTCTTTGATTATATCTTACAATGTGATTTTCTTTTTGGGATTTTGGCTTTGTTGATATGTTTCTTTGTTAACCAAGTATTATAAAGAGTAAATCTGAAGAATATTTACTGTTAGTATCTTTAATTTTTATGAAAAGATAGCTGTCATGAAAGGGATAATTTAAAACGAGTTAGTTTCCAAGCCATTGTTAATTTTGACAGATACACTTTCTCATAAAGTATTTAGCTTCCTTTTTTTTAATGCTTTAAGGCAGGTATTTGTTATTACTTATTGAAAGAGAAAACGGGTTTGTCGAACTTGAAAAACTCAATTGCATTTCATGTAATATAACATTGGGTAGATATGTGAGCTCATCATTCATCGACGTTCAAACAAGTCTCAATAAATCAGTGCTTGAGTGGTTCAGCTGCCAAATTAATCAACTCAGTAAAATAATCAAAGAAGAGAAGAGCAAAAAAGATACATTACTGTGGGAGAATTAAACAGGATGTTTCTGACTTGTGCCTTCAAATCTGGAGAAGGTACTTGTGTATTGTACGCCACTCAGTCAAGTTTACGCTGTGTAGAACTTGAGAACAAACCAATTTATTCGTTAGTTTCTTCGTTACTTTAGAAAAAAATTTGGGCTGTATATTTGCACATTAGGGAGGAGGGTAAATTTTAGCGGGTCTGCATGCAAAATGTGCTAGGTAAAATTATTCTGCATATTATGAAGTAAGTATTGTTTTCTAACTTCAAAGTGTCCAAATACTTTAAACCCCCCCCAACCCCTAATGTGCAAATATATAGCCGGTACTGGTGCGTTATATGGTCGCTTTCATATACTAATGAGAGACGAAACCCGCCAGACTGGTTATTTTCAAATGACCGCTATTGAGAAATGGAATGCAAAGAGTAGTTTTCATTGCGTTTACGATATTTAAACTGTTGTTTTTTGGGATTTAGGGGGGGGGGGGTACCTAGGTTAGGTTAGGTGACGTGGTACGATCCCATTATATGGGCCTTTCTAAAAAGTCAAGTTTGGTTAATGCTAATGAAACAAGATAAAATAGGATGAATATATAATAGTTTAGAAACAAATTTGGGCTATATATTTGTACATTAGGGGGTGGGGGTAAAGCATTGCATATGTTAAATACGTAACCTAACCTAGGTACCCCCCCCCTAAAATAGAAAAAAACACAGTTGCGTATACGCAATGAAAACCTTGCTATCATTGCCTGCTCTACAACAGTTAAGACGTCACAAAACGGGTTTTATCATTGGCAGTCTATAATGATTAAGCCGAGAGGCCTATGTAATGGGATTGTACCGGTGACGTATTTAGTATATGCTATACTTTACCCCCACCCTCCCCCTAATGTGCAAATATATAGCCCAAATTTGTTTCTAAACTATTATATATTCATCCTATTTTATTTTATTTCATTAGCGTTAACCAAACTTGACTTTTTAGAAGTGACCATATAACGCACCAGTACCATATAGCCAAAATTATGTATTTCCCATCTATTCTGTCACTTGTCTTTGTCTTTTCTCACGCTAGGCTGAACGAAACTAACAAAGAAACCGATTTGTTCTTTTGTTTTACACACCGTGAATTTGAGTGAGTGGCGTATAATACACAAGTACCCTGGAAAACATATAATATACATTTCTCGTATATAAATTGAAGGGTCAGCAACTCTCTGCCGCCTGGTGCACATATTGGGAGCAATGCTTCTCCGCCTCACGAGACACAGTTCCAACACACTACACCCCTTCGTTTCATGCATGAAAAACTTCGTGCCGCACATGGTGTATGTAATTTTTGAAAGTTGTCCCCCTGATTATAGATGTGGCCTTTATTGTTTAAAATTTCATTGCAAGTTTTTTTCACTTTATGGAGTAGAATCAAGTATGTACGCAAGAACTAATTTTTGAGAACGACAAGCATATCAAAATAGCTAGGTAGTGACAAATTATTTGAAAATTATAAGAAAATGGGAAAAACCTGAAACAGTTCTAAGGCTTAAAGGGAAGCAATGCCTTTCTCTTGTGTGGAAATTTATGGTAAATTAGTACCATTGAAGATTCAGGAGCAAATTACCTAAAAATGGCTTATGTGGAGGAATTTCATTGTTTGTGTTCTTAAATTTACAGTGCCTAGTGATCCTAAGTAGGCTATCTGATAAGCCGCTATTCTTTTTGCTCGTCACATTACAAGGCTGTAATTTTCTGTTTAATCTTATTTGGAAGGAATCAACAATGGAACACTTAAAGAAAACGTCCCCAGGAAATTACTTCCAAATCGAAGTACTCTAACGAAGTTCGTATATGGCTTGTCGGTTCGACAGTGGGAAGAGGCAATACGAGAAACGTTTACAGAAGAAGTAAAATTCATATGATCTGATAAACAGCCTGTGAGACTTCATCACAGCTTTCACTTACAGGCTGGAGAGAGATCTGAGTAACAAAAGAACCTACCCTATTAGCCCTATTTTGGATCTTCTGAAGTGCTTCCTACAGCACTTCTGATCGTTAAACTATGTTCATTGATCAGTCTGTTGCAAGGCATGTTATAAATTGGGATGACCGAGCTTGGTGGTAGAAGGCTTTTGCAGAGAAAAGTAATTTTCGTTTTCTTGCTTAGGAGGCTCTAACTTTAGTATTAATAGGGGGAAGGTGGAGGGGCCAGCCCCCCTTGTGTATGGAAGTCTTTTTCCTCCGGCGCCGCGCCAATGAGGGAAAACCGGCGGCGGCGGGGCCAAAAACAGCGCACCGCGCCGCGCCACCGGTAACATGTCGGCGGCGCGCCGCCGGTGCGATCAATGTTGACCGCAAACATTAATGTTTTCATCAGTCTTTCTCAAATCACAGCTCAAATTTGCAACAGATTCGAGCCTATTCATGAGTTCAAAACTTCACAAGTCGCTGGCTGGAAACTGGTGTTCTTCGTTATTCATCGAGAGAAGTAGAAATCTGGTAGAAACGAACTGACTGTGGCGTTTCAGAACCCTTGCATAATACGAGTAGTTGAAGTATCTATTAGCTATGTATTCTTAACATAAATAATTATCAAAATTAGTTTTTTTTTCTTCGAGCATTACTGCATACAAAACTTCCAATACCGTATCACAAATTTCGTCAGTTATCTGGGTAAAAACTTTGAATATAACTTAGAACTTAGAAGCTTAATTTTTTCATAATGCCCTTTGCCTATATCTGTTTTTTTCACCTTTAAAACAGTTGAACTGGGCGACTTTGATATTGATTGTTTTTTTTTCTCTTTTGGATTCCTAAAAAGCTGTAAACTTCTGATAAAGAGAATCCGGGTTTGGCTGTTGATCGCCTGTAAACTTCTGATAAAGAGAATTGGGGTTGGGTTGTTGACCGCCGAGTTTTATTCCAGATAGGGAATTTTATTGTTTTGTTCTAAGAAGTGGGGTTGTTGATTTGTTGATAATTTACAATGTTTGTATTTTAGATAGTGGGGTTAGTTGGGTTCAAGGGACCTTGGGAAGGATTATATATACGAATTTCTGAAGCGCTTAGAGTTAGCTCCTCTCTTGTCTTGATGCAGTCAAGCTCTTGTATAGTATTTGCTTTATATAATAAACACATAGTTTATAGTAAAAGAGACTCTTCTACCTCCTTCACGAGAACCCATAACTGAATGATTCGGCTACGTTACCAAAACGCTTATGAAAGTAAACCCTTTATCAGCAGAAGGAAAGGGTTACAAAGTGGTGGCATCGGCTTTCCGTGGGGGAGGATTTGTCAGCAGTGCTAGCAGTGAACTTACAGCTAGTGATTTGTGGACTGTACCTGAGCTTTATTGGACTTGAAATTTGGTGAGTTTCGCACCTTACCTTTGCACCTGTGCCTGTACCCCTTACACTGTCTGAGAAGTTATTTCAACTTTTGTGCTAAATACGTCTGCTGTATTCAAGCAATTTCTACCGTCGCTAGCGCCACAATTTTGTGCCTGTTTTTCATCTTCACTGCCTGAAAGCTAAGCCTGCTTACTTGTTTTGGGTCAGTGGCGAATAGACATTTCCGCCATCGGCGAGGCCAATTTCCGCCGAAAGCCATCTGGTTTAAGTGACTTTGTTTCTGAAGCGAGGAAATTATTCTCAAATCTACACCTAGGATTTGCTATTGTGACCGTTGCCGTTCGTTGGTGTTGCGATTTGTCCTCTTTGCCGTTTGTTGCTGTCGCCGTTCTCCATTCTGCCGTTTACAGTTACCATAAACCAAGTGCCTACATCAGTAAACTGTGACCTGAGTAAATTACTGGAAATCAAAGAAAAGTGAATCGGTAAGTCACGCATTCAGTTCGCACCGCGAATATAGGAACTTTGCTAGGAGTGATATTCATTGTTTAAAGTTTGAATTTATTGCACATTATTAACTACCAGATTTTAACCGTCTTCTGCTCGTTGTTTACTTGCATAAAATGAGTCAAATACCTATTCTTGACCCTTCTGATAGTGGGTATAATAAAGCAATTGCTCTCTTATTTTTGAGGGAAGTTAAAAGTAAAGGCATTAATGTCCCGGAAAATTTTGATTCTGAAAGTGAAGACTATGAGCCTGGTCTAGTTGTAAAGTTTTTAATGGAAGTTGGAAACCTTTTGGCCAAACAAAAAACCGATAATGAGGGAGGGACTTCTGGGCAGGGTGCAATAAATGGATTATTGGGAGATGAGGGTCGTGTTTACAGTGAAGGTCGGGGTGTGATTGGACCTATTATGGACCCCGTAGCAAATATTCCACTTTTAGATAATCCAAAGTTTATTAAGCCATTTTTCAGCCAATTGAAAATGGTGAAAGCGTTGATCAATTGGTCTGATAGTCAAATGATCAATGCAATTCCGTTGAGGGTCAGAGGACCGTTGTTGAATTTTTTTGAGGACAGGGACTTTATGAACATTGTAAGTCTAGAGGAATTGGAAATAGAATTGACCGAGGCGTATTTGCCGGGAAAAACCGCTGGAAAAAAATTTAAGGCATTAGCTGAGCTCAAGCAGTCAGCTAATGAAACAGTATATCAGTTTTATATGAGAGTTGAGAGTACAGCGAAAGCTTATGGCTTTGAATTTGGAACTCCACCTGTTTTTTCCCGAAGGGATAGCTTTGCATTGTTTTGTTGAGGGCTCAAGGGTGAATATAAAGAGGTATCTATTAGAACATGAGGAGGAGTATAGTACTTTGAAAGAAGCATATAAGTTGCAAAACGTTATGAATCCATAGAAAATGCAGTTTTAGAAGAAAAACAGGAATTTTTATCGGCTGCCGTAGGGTGTGGCATGAGAATGACAAGGCAAGATGAGGAACTCCGTCGAGGCTGGCACGACGTAAAACAAGGTCAGGGAATAAGAGGTAGGTCATTTGGTAGGGGATATAGAGTTAGAGGAAGAGGTCAGGATAGAAGTTATAGTGTAAATAGTGGAAACGAAGGATTTGGTTACATGTCCCAGGGAAGTGGTAGTAATACTCCCGCTATCAGAGAGTGCTACATATGTCATAGTACAAGTCCTAAATACAGATTGCCCAAATATTATCTGCAATAACTGTAAGAAAAGAGGACATGTGGCTAAGTTTTGTTCAAAACAATCAAGGGAAGTGCAGTATAGAGATAGAGCCTACTGTTTTGTATGTGGGAGTAAGGAACACAAAGCCTATGATTGTCCTAACCAATACAGGGATCAGGACAGGGCTCAGGGAGCAGGCTCTACAGGTATGAATCAGGGAAACTAGAAAGCAAGATAGTAAAAGAGGAGTTGGTATCTGGTGTATTTGAAAATTCTCCTCATTGTGAATATTTTTGTTACATGGGATTAAGTGGCGCTAATTATCCTATTATGAAGAAAGTAATTGTTTAATTGAAATAGATTATCTCGGATTAGAATAACCAGAGTTATCTCGGTTTCGGAGAAGAGACCCTGACTTAAAGAGAGTCATTGAGTATCTTGAGTCAAAGAATTGGGGTGATAATTCTTTGAATGGCATTCACGTTGGGATACGTGATGCTAGGACTGGTGAAGGGGCGGACGTAAGTCGACCAAGGGACCAGCTTCCAGGTTATAATGAGGAACCTGGAAAGAGTGTAGTTCAGGGGATCCTCGATCAGGAAGGCCTGGACTTGGCGCGGAATGGGGTAGGCGGTGGATCACCGAGCCTCAGAAATCCTGCAGGTAGCGCGCCTAGTGAGAGAGATGCAAATTTGCCGAGAGAGAGTAATTCAAATTTGGGCGACAAAGAGAATATTTCATGTGTGAAGAGAGATGACGTCATGTGTTCAAAAAGAGAGAGAGACTTACCGTTGTGGTTGGTTCGAATTTTCGACAGTTTATTTATGAGGGATGATGTTCTTTATTGCTATCCGGTAGGAGGCGTTGGCAATGAAAAAGGGTACCCTAGAAAATCTAGAATTGTCTTGCCAAGCATCCTAATAGATTCCGCAATAAAGCTATCACATGATCGTTTACTTATTGGTGGACATATGTCAGCTGAGAAGTCATTACAGCCAGTTAGTCGAATTTTCGTTTATGATAAAATAAATTTGAAAGTCAGAGAATTTTGTGAGAATTGTAACGTGTATCTGCGTAAAAACAAGCTTCATAGAACAGTAAAACCAACTTTAGGTCAAAATGAAGATCCGAGGTACCCCTTTCGAATCTTCATTGGATTCTGCAGGTCCAATGGGAGGTACGTTTGGTGGGCCTACAGAGGAAGGGAATTCATATAATTTGGTAGAGATAGTGATGGAATTTTTCTTCAGATTTTTTTTATAGAATAGAACATTGGAATTTCTTCATTTTTTTTTGTCAGTTGGAATCTATGATTTTTTGGGTTGGGTATATTTGGAAGTGGATTTTGGGATTTGCTGAAAGCTCATCAGCTGACAGTTAAAAAAAAAAGAAAAAAACTATTGAATTGAGAAATAAAAGAAAGAATAAATGCCTTGACTTTGTTCCTTGGAATATTTTAAAATCTTCATTTGTTTTTTTTTTAATATATGAATGGTTGTCTTCATTGACTGGCATTTATTGTAATGGTGTTTTTTCTTCAATTTCTATTTACTTGTTTAATCTGTACTGTGTATTTATTAATTAGATGTAGGGAATGCGAGTTTTCTGCGAACAAGATTGCAAGCGTGACTCAAGACAGTGCCACTTTATCTAAATAGCCTTATGAAAATTTTAACTTTAGAAATGTGAAATAGATAAGTGATTGAAAATTCACATTTGGAACCATGATAGAACTACAAGAAAAAATTTTGAAACCATCTAGAGTTGGGTCACTCCTTCGAGACCCTGTGAAGTGATTCTGAATAATATAGAATTGTCTGTGCAGTTTTTTTTCTCCTTTTAGTTGGTTTTTATGTTGTTGGGTGGCTCAAACAAGGAAACTCAGTGTTTAGAAAATTATTTTTGGTACAAATAATTTCAAAAAGGGGGGGGGAAATCTGTAAACTTCTGATAAAGAGAATCCGGGTTTGGCTGTTGATCGCCTGTAAACTTCTGATAAAGAGAATTCGAGTTGGGTTGTTGACCGCCGAGTTTTATTCCAGATAGGGAATTTTATTGTTTTGTTCTAAGAAGTGGGGTTGTTGATTTGTTGATAATTTACAATGTTTGTATTTTAGATAGTGGGGTTATTTGGGTTCAAGGGACCTTTGGAAGGATTATATATATGAATTTCTGAAGCGCCAAGAGTTTATAGTAAAAGAGACTCTTCTACCTCCTTCACGAGAACCCATAACTGAATGATTTGGCTACGTTACCAAAACGCTTATGAAAGTAAACCCTTTATCAGCAGAAAGAAAGGGTTTACAAAGCCTTCTTGTATTAAAAACTGGTTTTTAGTAACAATTTAAAAAAAATGCATTTTAAAGTTTTTTTGGCTTCTTTATAGAATATATGTCATGTATGCTAAGGCTGAACTGCTGCTTTTTTATTGCTTTTGACTGCTCTTTTGGATATTATTAATTTTTTCTTTTGGGGGATTCATTCCAAATTATAAAGCGATAAATACCTAATATCAGTCAAATTATAAACTGCATCTAAAAGGAGTAAATTTATCAAACTGAAAAATACATGATGAACACTTCACATGAGAACACTTCAATTACAATGAAACAAAAAACACTTAGTGGTTTATTCGATATGAAGAAAAATGAAGTGCCAGCTATTTTCTTAGGTAAAAAATGAAAAGCTCATCCGTTTTAAATGTAATTAAATGAAGTAATATGCAGACTGAAGTAGCTCCAGGAAGATGTTGAGATTTTTATCCTAGTTCGTCACTTTTAATCCCAGAAAAATGTTAGTACACTTAGCATCAGTTATTGAGTTTAAGCTTTGATTTCCAAATGCTCACAAAAATTACCAAATTTAAGAAAGTCGCAACAATAAGGCACCTGTGGTCAAAATACTCAAAGACTCCTCTTTGATCCCCAGCCAGGCTCAAAGCTTCTGCTATGGTCATTTCCATGGAAATCTCCGAGTTTCTTTTTAAAATGGCTTTCAAGCGTAGTTAGGGGTATTTAGCCTTTTTTGCTTTTCTTCAAAGCTTTGAAAAAAGTGTTATAATATTCCAAATGTTACATTTGTTTATTTGTGCATATTTTTGGTAATCATTTGTGAGGTGATCGAATTTTTTAAACCACTGTAGATACGTAAGAACGTTGCAACATCTAGTACCCTGAGGTCATAAGACTGTCAAAGACTCCCCCTTGAACCTCCCAAATTGAAAGCTTTTATTATGACCTGACCTTTAATGTAACTTGGGCACTGGACCAAGGGCACCACTGTCACTCGAGCGCTACGTTAGGTGGGGATGTCGATATCGCTTTCTTCACACCAATTCGTTTTAGGGTGAGTTGGCCTGGTACTTATGAATGAATGTTTTCAAAGTAAACCCGTTTCATCAATAAGAAAAAAAAACGGGTTGGACGCATATGGTCCTTTCCCTTTGGACGATAAAATCATGCAAGTGCTGTATCAAGTATAACTCACGAAAATCTTGTTAATTTTTGTCAACTTTTCAACTTTTTGGCATCCCTGCTTTCAATAAAAAAAAAATCAAGGTACTATCACTTAAATATAATATAATAACTCCCTATGCCCCTCCCTCTCCCCCCTCTGGATACCATCTTGATAGGATACCGTCTCTGCTTAAAAAAAAATAATTAACTTATTGCCACCCCTGCTTTAAAAAAAACGAGGTATTATCATTTAAATATAATAGCTCACTACCCCCCCCCCCTTTCGGGATACCACCTTGATAAGATGCTGTCTCTGCTTTAAATAAAAAAAAATAGCTTTTTGGGATCCCTGCTTGCAATGAAAAAAAATGTCGAGATATTATCCTTTAAATGTAATACCAACCTACCCCCCCCCCTCTGGATACCACCTTGATAGGATACCGTCTCAGCTTTCATTAGAAAAATAATTTACTTAATAATTAACTAGGTCACTATATGGTTCAAACAAACACGCAAAATAACGTTAAACAGCTTAGTGTTCCTTGAAAAAAAAATTGAGGGTATGAGTAAAGGGGTACAAAGATTTAAAAATGATAACCCCCTACCCCCCCCCCTATAGGCAATAATTTACAATTTATTTATGAATCATATTTTTGGGGTAACTTCCGGTTCAATCTTTAATTCCCCATCCTTGTACATAGCTTAGTCTATAGCTAAATTTTGTCTCAATAGAAGGGTTTTTTATTCTTTTTTTTGGGGGAGGGGGGGGGGTAAAAATGTTTCAGGAAGAAGATTGTATTTTCTATCAGGCGTTCAACAATTGAATATTAAACATTAAGAAAATCTTATCTGAAAACAGCAAAAAAACAAAAACTGCAAACTTACAATTCAGCTGTAAAAGCAATCTGTCGGCTGTCAATTTCAAAATCCAACTGAAGGCTGAAGCTGTATAGTAGTGAATACGTTCTATAATTCTATTCAACTTGAAACTGAAATTCTTGACTACGAATGATGTAAGAAATAGCAATTGGGAAACTGAATTCGAAATGATTTAAACTCATTTCATAAAGACGATACTATTTTTTGTCAGCATATGAAGAACTGTGTATATTGCAATATCTGCAATGGCATATTGCATCTGTCTGGTTTTTACTCAAACAAAAGATACGAAAATTAATGAATAAGAGAGTAGTGAAGAATTATGGTATGCAAAGTAATATTTGGCAGGGAAAGTCACTGGTGATAAATCGCTAGGGATGGCAACGTGATTGCGTGATTTTCGGGGATTCGAGGAACCAAATTTTTTTTCGGGGTGACGCATAGATTTTCGGCGAAATACCCGAAAATTCAGGGATAGTGTAAGCCCTGCTTGATTTCTAATCAGGAAAATCGAAATACTAAACCACACGAGAAGGAAATGCTCCGACTTTGCGGTTGACGCAATAAAGAATTGCCGCAAAATTAATTTAAAGTCGACCGAACGCCACCGCCTCTGCCGGCGGCAGCGCGCCTGCGTCACGCCGGCGGCGTTACGACACGTCGGCGATGTTCGACCGGGCCTCTCGTCGGCGGTGTTCGGTCGATCCGACTGCGGGGCGCCGGGGTCTATCAGGGATGACTTTCTATTCAAAGCATGGAAGCATAGACGTGTGAAATTTAAACTTTACCATAAAGGCTAGGATTGTTAGGGGGGGCTTCCCTGATATTTTTATTGCACAAAATTTAATATTTAAAATTTGTAGTTTAAATTTTTGAGAGGTAATAGGCGGATATAAACCTAAATTATCTATTAGCTACTTCTTTCAATTCTCAAAAGCTCTCAAATTCTTTCAGCTTGTTGCCTCAATTTAACAGGTATTAGAAAAATTTTAAAAACTTTTTCGCATGCCGACCAATGGTCTGCGTAACGCAGGTACCGATTTCCGGCCAGGAGTGCTTTCGGCCAGGAGTGCAATGCGTGGGGCAAATCATCTGAAGCTTCTCGTGTTTTCCCCCAGATGTCTCTAGGTACCCGATTAATGCCGAGTCGACTCGGGCTAAGCTTACAGGGTCACACCATCGACCCCCGTTCCAAACCAAATAACCAGCAACACCCAGACTCGAACCCCTGACCACTTGATTTCAGGTCTGGAGTACTAACCACTCGGCTAGGATGGCTCAAAACAGGTGCTTTAATTCAAGTGATTTATTTTTGGACGTATTTCCGCAAACAAGTCCCACTATCTCTTATTTCTCCTCAGATAAAGAACCCTAGTTTTGCAAAACCAGGTTAACTAGCACTTAGGTTCTTTTTTACATTTTTATTTATTTCTGTTTTTGCTTGATGGATTTTGAATATTTTTCAAAGGAAGTATTTTGCATGAAACAGTGCAAAAACATCCTGCATTAAAGGAGAGTTTAAGGACAAGTACGGCTTAAGGACAAGACAATAACATAGAGAGAATGAGAGTCTAATTGTCAGAAATGTTGTGAGTAGAAAAAATTAGTTTTTTTGCGGGCTTATATTTCTCACAAAAGAACGAAGGATTATTTGTTTCTGTATGAATTGTATTTACTCCAAATTAGTACGATATTTGAATGGGAGTCGGTGTTACCCCCCCCCCCCTCCCAAGAAAAATCATCCCCTCCGAGAAAAATCCCCCCAGATAATACCCCCGCTGAAAATACACCCCCATGGATGATTGGTCTCCAATCACTTTCAACTTATAAAAAAGGGTTAGAACTCTTAAAATCTGACGTAATGAGGACCCTTCGAAGTTTTTGCGACCATGAGGTGGAGGTAGGAATGGAGATGGAGCATTACTCCTCCTCTACGGAATAACTTCTGCTCATTTTGGTGTTTAATGTTACTCTTTACTTTCATAATAACAGCATAGACCAGGAATATTCCCAGAAATCAAGATTGAATAAATATTATTTTCAATTCTTGATGTGTTTTTTAAAGTTTTTTTCAGTCGCCTCTAGAAAAAATACCCCCCGAACAAAAGTCCTGGAAACGGCCCTGTGGAATATGCATCAATTTCTATCTTTACCGTCCCCTTGTTTCTCTCTTAGAATTAATTCCGTATTTATCTGGAGGCTCAACTAGAGTTGGGATGTTTTGGAATTAAAATGCACCCTTTGAGGCATCTTCCTCCCTTCCTAAATACAAACAATCGAAGAACCCCACTGTAGAGGTTTTAAAGCCCTTATAAGTAAATTTTTGAAAATTGTAAAACAACACAGAATTTACCTATGACAATGACATTTATTTAGAACTTAAATATATTTCGGCTAGTTAGGGAGGGAGGGAAATACCTGGTTGAAATTAATGTATATGCCCTAGGGTTATGCCCCAGGGCATAACCCAAAAAAAATTAAGTGAACACTGAGAGTGAACGGTAACGAGATTTACGACACAGGGTTCATTTTAAGCTTGCTGCTGGCGTATGAAATATATTATAATATTTATCCTAACGCCTAAGTAGGTAGGATTATGAAAACACATTTCTAGTCATCAACTAGTATAATTTGAGAGATGGGCAATTCTATAGATGAGGTAAAGTTCTAGCTGAGAGGAATTCCTCTATATTGGAAAGTAGTTGCATTAGAAGAATGAAAGTTTCAGGAATGAACTTCATTTGAACCAATATTTTTTTCACAAAAACGGCTCTATATTTTTTTGGGAGAATTGACATCCTGGGATTTTCTGGCCTAAAAAAGACGATATATAGGACACGAGTTACAGAAAATTCATTAAGAGAAAATACTTGCGACGAATTTTTTTCTAATTTTAGAAAAACAAATCCACAGCCGATAAACTTTTTTCCGTTTTTTGTCTCTCCTGAAAAGCTGCAAAAATGGCGAATGTCGCCCTTTTAATTATCACAGCCGAATAATATACTATGAAACTATGAAGCATTACCTATGAAGCAATAATTTTAATTCATTTTAAGTTTTATCTTTACTCTGGTGGTTGTATCAAACCTATGTTAGCGCCATGACATGAAGAAGAGGCTAAGGTTTTTTTTGTTTTTTTTTTTCAATGGAGATATAGTTTATTCACAAAAAAATAAACAAAAAAGCATGAAGCCCAGTAACCTGGGCTTGTATTGCAACTCCAAAAAAACCTAACATCCACGTACATCAGTGCATTCGGGTTCCCATTTCACAACAAAACAAAAGAAAGCATATAAAACATATAGAACTACTTGAAAGAAAATATTAGAATTCATAAACCTGCAGGCAATGGTGCCTCAACTGCTCACGGAAGCCAGACCTTTCAGCAATATCCCTAATAGAAGATGGCGTCTGAGACCACAGCACCGGAAGAATATGACGAGCAGAGAAAGCAGACCTCGGAAACACTCTAATCGGCCTTCTATACATACCAACCTGTCTCGTTAAATGCCCATGGACATCAGCAGCTGTCTCAAACATATGACGAAGACACATTGGAGCAATATTATTAATAATATCATACATTAGTTGTGTCCATGGTTTTCTTGAAATTCATTTTTAAAACATCCATGTTTCGCTTTTCATAATAACTTATTCAGAGCAACATTTTATTTCCTGTAGATTTCATGGTCAATATCACAATCACTCAAAACACTTATCATATACAGTTGATGATTTTTTTCTAAGGAATTCACAAGGCCTTTCGTCATCCATGGTTTCCTTGGAATATCTTTCTTCTTTTTAGCATGAGCTACCTTCTTACAAGTTTTATCAAGAAGTGAAACCATTCTCCAGGTTAGAAGATATATATATATATATATATATATATATATATATATTTATATATATAATTCATGGCTAACCTTACAGAATCCGACCCTTCTCTCCCATTTTAAATCAAATTATTGGCGACACCAGGACTTGAACCCTTATTCTGAAGGACATAGGATTGCAAAACTATCACGCCAGACACTCACCTTGGAAGGGAATTCATCTAACATCCAGACTGTGCCATAGATAGGAGTTTTCAAGCTCCAGCCTCCCCCCTTCTTACTTGATATGTTTCAAAGACTAAAGTTTGGTAAAATTATAAAAGACTGGCTTTTTGCTAATTGGAAAGAGTTAATAGTTGAGCTTTTAGAGCGAAACTTTCATGGATGGATTTAGAGTCTAAATTGTGTCCCAGGAAGGACTTTTGCAGCATTTTTCTCTGTGTTTTCCCCTTTCCCCCCTAAACTTGCATTTTATAAGCTTAGACAAACTTTACGTTATAAAAGTAAAACTTTGAGAAATAGATATAAAGCACAAGGGAAGCCCAAAGACATAATTTTAAGCATCATAGGTAAGCTATATCCGATTTTATAAGGTTCCAAAGAGTCTATAAAAATATTTCTTATGTTTGAAACAAAATCCAAGTATATCTTAAAATCATATTCAAACTGCTAGAACTGTTGTTTCAAAACAAGCAGGCTAGCATAAATTAAGGCAATATTTTTTTTTCCAAAACGTAATGTTCATTTTAAAACTGTGACAATAAAAGAAGATTAATGCCCCTTTTGGTGCTAAAAAAAAACATTTTCAAACTTGAAAATTAAGGTTTTGATACTTCGTCTGATATTTTTGCAGAAAAATTCTACAAAAACAACAAGAAGAATTAAAATATTGTGTATTTAGGGATGCTGGTTTAAAAAAAAAAAATGAGATTGCCAGTATTAGGCAATTAGAAAAAAAATTATTTTGTTTTCATTTTAAGCAGTATTTTTTATTTCTAATTTCTGTTTTGTTTTGAGTCTAATTGACTTATTGATAGTGAAATCTGTTCGTTTTTAGCATTATGAAAATGGAAAATTCTTTATTTTTCTTTTGGCTGGAAGAAGAAGAATATTTCTTTATGTCCGGAGTAGTCACTAAATTATTTGTCAAATATAGGTTAATAAAAAAATGGCTTATTTGCTTAAGTGTTGGTGGCGACACTTAAGTGATCCCCATAGTGGATATTAGAGGCCATAGTACTGAACACCGTGGTAAATAGTCCCATTCCCTTTCTTTGGCCTGCGTGAGAATCCGGAATAAAATTATTGGATTCCAAAAATATCACTTCATTTGCTATTTTTCAGATTCATCAACAGCGTGAAAAACAAATTAAGAACAGAGTCAAAAGTGTGGGAGGGAAAACTGAAGTCTCTTCCAGCCATTTTTAGAACAGAAGGTGGAGGTATAATAGGTAGTAAGTCAAAAAGTCTTACTTGACTTAGGTCTCCTGCCGGGTGCTGCTCGGCAGAGAGAATGATGTCTGCCTCCTCCATCCACTTCGGTCCAATGCGAGCGTTTGTGCTTCGCTCAGTCTGATGTTTGCCATCGCCAGAAACTCGAACAGGCTGTAGGACCACCGTTTCTTCGGTCGGCCGCTGGGTCACTTCCGACCGGTTTCCGTAGGATCAAAGTCAAAGATAATCTTAACGGGTAAATGCAGGGGCATTTGAAATAGGCGTCCAAAGCATCGTAGGGTACGCTCAGCTGCTTGGGTAGGGTTTAGTCTTACCCATCAAAGGCTACGAGCCTGAGAAATTTTTCCTGATTTTCGAAAAGAGGGGAAAACAGCCCCTAAAAGTCAAGTGATCTCAATGAAAATCCCACCATCAAATTCAGTGTATCAGAGAACCTTACTGTATAGTTTTAAACTCCTCTCTGCAAAAATGTGGAATTTTGTATTTTTTTGCTTGGAGAAAGATCACGGATGTGTGTTTATTTGTTTATTTTTTGTTTTCCCCAGGGGTGATCGTATCGTCCCAGTGGTCCTGGAATATCACGAGAGGGCTCATTCGAATGGAAATTAAAAGTTCTAGTGCCCTTTTTAAATGACCAAAAAATTGAAGGGAAACTAGGCCCTCTCCCCCATCCCTTTTTTCCCATAATTGTCCGATCAAAATTCTGAGATAGCTATTTTGTTCATTATAGTTGAAAGGCCCAATAACTAAGCCTTTGGGTATAACATGACCCCCCCCCCCCAACGCCCCAGGGTAAGGTCTTTAAAGTTATAAAATTTGCCCATTGTTTGCGCATAGTATTTGTTATTCGGATGTAGGCATACATTTTTGGGTGGGGGGACACATTTTCTGCTGGGGCTTTTTCCATAGGGTGAATTTTCCATGGGGAGGGAAGTTTCCAGGGAGTAAACTTGTCAGGGGAAATTATACACTGGGGAATTTGCCATAATACTTATACAAAATTTTTTTATATGTCTTGCTTTCTCTTTTCCGTCTCAATTTTACACGCGGAGTGGTTAAGAGTAATTGTCCAAGGTAAATTTTCACCGAGATTGAATTGTCTAGAGGATGCTTCCGTGGGGAGGGGGCTTCTCCGCGGAGGTAGGTCCAGATTTCCTGGAATTATTTAAAAAACGATCAGAAATTAAATTTAAAAAACTGAAAGTAAGGAGCAACTTTAAAATTTTAAACGAACAGAAATTATTACGTACATAAAGGGGGATGCCCCCTCCTCAACACCTTGCTCTTTACGTTAAAGTTTAAATTTTGTCCCGATTATTTAATAATGACTCCTGAAAGACAAGGGCCGTTTAATTAGAACAATAAGACGCTTTTTTAAAAGTACTAAAAAAAACTTTAGCGTAAACAGTGAGGTGTTAAGGAGGGAGCAACCCCTTTATACACGTAATAATATCTGTTCTTCTTAAGTTTTAATGTTGCTCCTTACTTTCAGTTGAAAAAACTTGTTTTTTTTTAATGTAATAAAGAACAGAATCGAAAATTTTTCAGGCTGTTGGCGATTTCCTGAGATGGCGACAAATTAGAGAACCTGTCATCTATGAAAAATCGAAATAATGTCTTGTTGTTCATAAAATAAAAGCTGACAAGAAAAGATGCATTTCATTAAGACCTGAGTTATGAACGTAGTTTCGTATCTAGGTGGGGGCAGCCTATTCTGTGATGAAGGGGGGGGGAGAGCTGAAGTTATATTGGCAATTCACAAAACCTTACATCGCCAGCAATAAGTAATGACCAAAAATCATAACTCATCAAAAAGCTTCAGCATTAATCAATCTTCTTGGATTAGAGCTAAATATTTCCGAGACATTATTGCTTCTCGTTTGACTTTTGTTCTTTTATTCCAGCAGTTTATTTACAGCTTTTTCAACCCTCTACCTTTTATCAATGCTTTTTTGGCCATCTACCCTTTTTCAACCATCTGCTTTTTCAGCTATATCCAGTGTAAATTTGAAGTTCTAGGGGGGGGGGGCTGCCCTCCCCCTCCGTACCCATGGCCAGAGTCATTCCTTTTTTTTCTTAAAAGAAAAGCAAGCATAGTCAACTTTAGAACCAGAAGTCGATCTGTAACCCCAACAAAGAACTTTACAGCACAAAAAGTTCACCATTCCGCCTTTGCCGTTTAGGAGGAATCTCTTTTTGATCTGATTCCTCTTGACCAAAAAAGGGCAGTAGCTACGCTCCAAAGACACAACATTGTGCTAAGCAATACGCACATCAGCCAACTGGTGCAATATAAGTGTGATCCTCATGAAGGATCAATAATAGAAGTTTTCAGCCAATAGAAGTGACATTCAACCATCAGCGTATCTTAGAAGACTAAAATAGAAAAACCTATTTCTGTCAGTTGGGTCCCATGAGATTGGCAACTGTAAGGAAGAAGAAAAATACAGCACTGAGTTCTACTGACCATTTTTATGCCTATTTTAAATTGGATTGCTTATAAAGGTATATAAACACACTAGGAAAAGACCAAAACTGCCTGTTCATAACTCGTTCACCTCTAAACTAGAGTCCCCTCCAGTTTTTATTTTTTGCAACCTATGCCAAGAATAAATAGGAAGTGGGCACTCATACCCGTACACACGAAGATACAGGGCAAATGTGTGGCCAAAGGGCACTCCTAGAAAAAGTTGAACCTGAAAATGTGCTCTCTCCATGTTTCCAGTATACCCCACACTCCTCTTCGAACAATAATCTCGCAATCTAGCAAGGAAACTATTTCTGTGTGACAATGGTAGGACCAATATCAGAATTTACTTCTAAGAACATGTTACTATAAATCACATAATAAGCAAAGCCTTGTCATAGAAGCATGAAAATATTGTGATTACTTAAAAGGTTAAAAAACTAATTAGTTTAGGCTGCTTGAGTTCTACCGAAAAAGTGGGATCTTAATTGTACTGGATTAAATAACATTAAAACACTTTTTAATTTTTAAGTCTAAATTTTCCGATGACTATTTTGGCAAAATTCATGTTAACTTGTTTAAAAATAACAAAAAATATAAAGAATTACTATCAAATTTTTGTAAAGAAAAAAAAATTTTTAAAAAAGTGTCCAAGAACCTGACAGGGCTCTCGCAAACACAGTGCGAGTATTTTATTTCGTCAATCGTCTAGCACCTAAACCAGTAATTTCTCCTTCCCTTTCTACCATAATTATCTCTGATGTAACATTTTCCCCCTGAATGATCATTTTGCTTTTCTTGAACTTTTTTGTCTTCTTGTATACAACTCTCTAAATTTATTTTGTTGGTATTTTTTCTTTTCCTTTTAGACTTGGACAGAGAATTGGAGTCATGGTACGAAATAAAATTTTATCTTACTGTGCCATTCCACCAAAGAAAAGGTAAATAATTTCTTAAACCACATTGGCCTGACATCACATAAAGATGTTTTGAGCAAATCGCGGATATTGGCGAATAACTCGCTTTTATGGTTGTTAGGTATTTGGTTTTAATTCTTTTAATTTTTGGCTTTTATTGAATTTTATTCATCTTTTAAGTTTTTGGTTTTTTGGTTCTTTTCAAACTGACTTTCCACGTTTGTTTTTTTCTTTGGCACTTTCCTTGGATACATTATTTCGTTTCGCGCTGAAGAAGAGAGGCGTTTGTCCTCTCGAAATATTCGTTTTTTTACTTTTTTCAGTACTTGCATTTGGCCTATAAAAAACCCCAATTTTGCTCGTTTTTCTTTCTTTAGGAAAGAAAAGGTAGTAAAAACAAGTAGGCTAACGTATTTATTTTCTTTTTCTAGTAAGGATACTAGCTAATCGTCGCTTCTAAGGCGCTGAGTTTTTTTTACGCATAAATTTCTATAATGTTCATACAGTTCGCTGGCTTTGTATTTTTTAAATCTTGACTGAAATAATTGGATATGTAATTTTCTGTCTTTTTCATTTCCCTTTTTAAGGATCCCATTTACGTAGCAATAGCACCCACTTTGTAAAATGCCAAAATACTACATTGAGTAAATGCACGATTAACCGACCTTTTATTTGCCTCTTATGTGATAAATAAAATTGGAGTTTCGTTTGTTTAATAATTCTTTTTAAAAAATTTCCAGGGTAAAATTATAGTTTAGCTACTTTTTGCTATCTTGGAAAGCGGTTAGGTTAGGAAAATGAAACTTTCAAGGGTGGGTTCAACCGACTAAAGTATGGTCTGGGAAGGCATTTTGAAGTATCTACCTCTACTCCTTCTCCCTCTATGATGCAGTGGCCTATGATGACCTTTAAAAATCTTTGTGTTATGAAAGTGAAACCTTACGAAACAGATTTTCTGCTTAAATGAAGTACAAGAAAACTGTTTTTAGCTTCACAACTTTACTCAATCCCAATTTATGAGGTTTCAGAAATATTCAAATGCATTTCCTAAATCTAGAAAAAGACAATTGATATGGGTTAAAATTCTACTCAAAATAACAGAAATTGTATTTTCAAAGCTAAAACCAGAGACAAAGAAACTCATAACTGAAGATTAAGGTAAACAGTTGTTTAGTCAAAATTTCAACAGAGTCCTGTCCCCTGTCAAGTAGGCCAATTTCTAAGACTAAATCAGAAGAGGGTTAACATAGAAGCTTGGCAATAACTTCCCAGAGTATGTCTTTGGCTCTGTATTCATTACTGAAAGTTTCATTTTCCTAACCTAACCTCTTTCCAAGATAGCAAAAAGCAGTTAAACTAGAATTTTACCAAATCCGGAAATAAATAAGATATCTAACAGAAACAGTGATGAAAAACGCCACTTCATTGTCAATTTTCAGAAGGATTAGTAAGTCAGATATTCTTTCCTTCTTTTTTATTACCTTTTTCACCTAAAGGCAAAGCTTAACAATTCTTTCTGCGTTTTTTCTTTCATTTCATTCATTTCGTCTCATTTCTCTTTTGTGTCCCCGTAATAGCGAGTGGAAGCTTAACAATTTGATATAAATCATCCTCTCCATTTGTATACCAACATATATTTTACCAGTTACTATGATGGTACTTCGTTAGGCTTGATGATTTTCTTATTTGCCACATAGAACGATTTAAAATTCCCTAAAAGGGAGGGGGGCTGAAATAAGCTTTCTAAAAACTACAACTACTGGAGCATGGGTGGTTTCTGCATAAAAACTAACTGTACGGTTGAAGTCCACACCTTTTATCACCAGCAATTTTTCCAGCAATGATGATCAGTACAAGCAGCAACATTATGAAAAAACCCTCGTCACTTCAACTTAGACAAGGAGCATATTCAAGGGCCTTCACAAGAAAAGGGTAAGTAGACTTCATGTCTTCCCTCAAAAAGACCAAAAATGGACATTTAAAATAATTACGTTCTCGTGGCAATAAGCAATACTTACCAAAACTTAGCCCCCCACCCGGAAAGAGTTCCTTGCCCTCAATCACACTGAAAATTTATATTGTAAGAAGGAGATAGAGCACAAGCCTGTCGCATAAAAATGTTACCACAGAAAATCAGTTCTGAGCCTACTGAGCGGCAGGCATGTCTGCTGGAGCAGGCAGACGAGGCAGGGGGGGGGCCGGTCCCCCTCCCCCATTAGATTCCGATTTTCCCACATTCTTGAGCACTTCTTATTCAAATTATCACTTTTTTCTTTTTCATCATAGCAACCCCCCCCCCCCCCCAACCGAAAGGAAAACAATCCGGCGTACGTGCCTGCTGAGCATCTTTTCTAGAATACAATTAAGCGAAAAATTAAGTTCCATTATTTGTATACAAACTTTTTTTTAATGAGTATTTAGTAAAACAAAAAATAAATAAACAAAGACACCCCAATTAAATCACTGGCCGTTTCTACGACACTAACCGCAAAATGGAAGCAACATTTTTGCACCGTTTTATAGTAGGTAAATTACAACTGTATTTCGCAATTGCACAATATGCACCGACACCACGGGCTTAATTCAATGTCAAGGGTTTATATCACAATTCATTCACAAAAAGAAAAAAACTTCAAGAATCACTATTTTTCACTCAAACCGGTTTTATACAATATTCAAAAAGAGATGGCTCACTTTGGAACACTTGTTATGGTAAATCAACTTTGAAAAGTGAATTCTTCACCAAAATTATGACGTGGAAAGATGAACTAACGACACCAATTTGCCAGCTCTTGATTTTTATCGGTTTGAATATAGACTTGACTAAGAAAAAAAAAACTGTTTTAATGAAATTTTCTTTAAATAAGCTGAGGTTGTTGGCTGTAATTCATAACGCGTTTTGTTACAAGGCCTAAGCTTTCCAAAAGAAAAGAAAGCCGTTCATTTCTCTGTTTTTTCTTCTTTTATCAACAGTTATTTCTTTGTACTATGCATCAAAGATACGGCAGAGATAGTTTTCATATCTAAGACGCAATCTTTTAATTATATATTTGAACTAGAAAAGGGAGTTCGGAATTCAAAATGTACTCAAAAGTATACTCTAAAATGCTCAATAAATCAGGATTTTTGGCATAACAAAGTTTTGGACAATAATGTAAAAGTTCCCCTGAAAACGGTCTGATACCCCGCCCCCAAAATGTTTGACTGAACGCTATTATAGATGTTTTTGCTAATTCAACATGTAAAATTGTCGATATTTTTTTTTTTTGGGGGGGGGGGTTTGCTGAGATATTTTTTTACAATTTTAAGGTTGGTAAACAGACTGACAAGTTGGTAAATCATAGATGAACTGACTGACCAAATACGTATTCCTAATTATAGCAAAAACAAAAGGTTTAGAAATAAACACAATTCTGCGAAACAGGTTTCATCTGTGTATGATGGCAAACCACTAATAATCATTATGGTACAATCTCAGATGATTACTTAAAAGCATCATAAATCTAACAATCACATGACCACCAAAGAGATCGTCAACATACGATGATTATATCAACAGATAAAACTGTCAATCGAACATTCTGCTGATACTGATATTCCAAATCTCCCTTGAGCAACACCAGAGGATAAAAAATAGTGCATCAAAAACTTAGCAATCACATAATCACCAAAGAGATCGTTAACTTACGATATTTCTATTAATGGATCAAGCAGTCAATCGAATATTCTGCTGATACTGACTGTCCAAATCGCCTTGAGTAACACCAGAGAATTGAAAAGAGGGAGACGATCGCGGTTGTCGAACTTCTGAATCTTGAGCAGGAAAAGATGGCTGACAAAGAAGTTCAACAGGAGTTTTTCCCAGTGTGAATTCATGTGAGTTCACTTGCTCGTGTGTTCTATCGACGTTCCCGATACTCAAATTTAATTGCTGATACTGATTGTCCAAATCTACTTGTGTAACACCAGAAAATTGAAAAGAGGGGGATGATCGTGCCTGTCGAGTTTCTGTATCTTGTGTAGGAAAAGATGGCTGACAAATAAGTTCAACGGGGACTTTTCCTAGGTTAAATTCGTGCGAGGTTACTTTCTCATGTCTACGTTCAGAGTTTCCAATGCTTAGATCAGTTGGCATGTCTATGTCATTATTTGAATAATTGATATCGTAACACTCTGTTTTTACATCTGGCTTCATTTCATAGTCAGTTTTTGGGTCAAATACTGCAGATGGAGTTGTTGTAGGAGGCTGCATTCCTGCTGATGATTGTTGCATCTGCTGTCGAAGCATTGATATGTTTTTAATACTTTTCAACTCAGACGGATTCCGTAAAAACCTGAAATAACACATCTATTACCAAACAAATTCAAACATACATATACAAGTATTTTCATACGCCAATTAGGGGGGGGGGGGTAGTTTTTCTTTCTCATTTATTAAAGTGTAGTTAAGTATTTTCCTCGCTCCAGCTTTGGTTTTAATACTTATGATTCAATTGTAAAAAATATATATCAAATTGTTTTATGCTGATAAGTGAATGAATAAATGACTGAATTTGTTTGAAGAATCAAATAGTGAGAAGGAAATTAGTACGGGTGATAACATGATATGAAAGCTGATGGAAATGTATACAATACAGTTGTTTTCTTGTCCATTTTAAATTAATCTTTCATGGCTTGTTACAAGCCGTAAAGCTATTTTAGGAATAGCCTTATGAATTGTATATTTATGAACTGGAACAAAACGTTAATTTATTAATTTATTTGCTTTAATTTAATTTATAAACGTTAATTTATTTAAACGTTAATTAATTTATTATAATAACGTCATGTTCAATTTATTATAATAACGTCATGTTCAATTTATTATAACAACGTCATGTTCAATTTATTATAATAACGTCATGTTCATTTTATTATAATAACGTCATGTTCAATTTATTATAATAACGTCATGTTCAATTTATTATAACAACGTCATGTTCATTTTATTATAATAACGTCATGTTCAATTTATTATAACAACGTCATGTTCATTTTATATTTAAATGTTTGCAGTTCAGTTTGTGTTTAGTGTTATTCTTTTTTTTTATGTTTTCTCGTTTATTGCTTACACGATATGCCATTAGGCAACAGGTTAAAAACTGTTTGACAATTAATATTATGAAATAATATCTATTCACAAAAAATTGTAATACAATATTATTAACGACACATAAGAATTTATAATATAATATAATAAGAACGAATAATATCTTAATGAAATTTTAACACTAAAAAGTTTATGCAACGCAAATTCTAGCCTCGGACTTTTCGGAAAAATCTACTGAAGAATAGGATAAGAGATGAATTTCTGCTTTTGGCAAATGGGTATAATATGTACACTAATGTACCTGATTTATAACTAGTCTGTTTCCCAAATCGAACTAGCCCTAATGGTTCAATAATCCAGAGAAAAAGACATTTTTTTAAATAATCCTTTTACTTTTAGGAAACTTTGAATCGGATCAAAAGATTCTTGGACTTTCGATTTCAACACATTTTTATTCGTATTTTCAATGAAAAATAATTTTCACATTCAAAGAGACATGATACAGATGGTTCAAGACATACTCTATAATATTGATATACAATCAAATATTTCAAAGTTGTCTTAATTATTATAAAATAAATTATCAAATAATTCAAAAAAATTTTTTATAAAATGATCCATTTACTTTGAGAAAATTTTATATCAGATCAAGAGAAATGGCGTTTTAATTACAACACACATTTTAATTTATATTTTAATGGAAAAATGATTGACTTATTTTGACGAGACATGATACAGATGTTTCAAGATATACTTTACGATATCGATATACGATACAATATTTCAAACTCTTAGTTATCATTATTATATTTTATTGCTAAATTTTATTTTTATACATTCGTTTTAATAAAAAGTTCTTTTTCCATTAGAGAATTTAACTTAAATTGTCCTGTACGTAAATATTTAAAGATATTGATGTTGAAATATCCAAAAGATATCAGGTCGCTTACTGGTAGCAATGTCTTTCTCCTTGGACTTTTCTCAATATGTTGACTCTGTAATAGTAGCGCAACGCTCTTGACATTTTGTCATAGTTCATAGAGGGGTGATTCTTCTGTATTCCCCATAGTTTTGCCAGTCCTGGTGGGTCAACAATTTTGAAAATCCCTGACTCGTGATGCTTCCAAGCAATGAAACGAGTATAACGAGCTTGATTGTCATTCAACAATAGTTGCAAAAAATCCCAGAGAAGCCGTCCATCTGAAATAGGTATTTCAATATTAGTTATACATTTGGACAATAGAATATTTAGAGGCAATCTAAAATTTTTAATTTGTTTTTGAATAAATTGAAATAGGTTGGTGATAAAATAGTTAAAAATAACCAATCATAAAACAACGTTAATATCAAGAAATAATATAATCATAAAAAAATAAAAATAGTATAATAGATAATATCAATATTATTTATAAGGTTAGACAATAAAATATTTAGAGGCAATCTGAAATTTTTAATTTTTTGTCTTTGAACAAACTAAAATAGGTTGGTGATGAAATAGCTAAAGATAATCAATCATAAAATAGCCTAAATAATCAAGAAATAAATTATACATTTTATAATAAATTACGTAACCAGATACAAATCATAGGAAGTTTTTGTATAATTATTTTATTTACGTGCAATTGATCAGTCATTAATAACAGTAAAAAAAAAATCAAAAAACATTATTCAGATTCATGCTTTATGATATTTGAATTTGCTTTATGATATGATATTTGATATTTGATTTTGAATTATCACTGTTTGTTTACTTAATCAAATTCACTTCATACGAGGTCAACAGGACCGGCTAAAAAGTAATAGAAAAAATAATTATTCAGGACCTGTTGTTGAACAACTTAACAGAATACGAAATAGTTTGAAAAGCCAAAAGAAAGTGTATCTGAGACTCTTCAAAACTTAAAAATTGCCCCAATCCGGCGTATGGGCATATTTTATAGTAAATGGTTTAGTGGAAATTTTGTATTGTATATCAACTCAAAACCAGATTTTCCACCTACATAGTAACTATCATCTTTTTGGGTTCAATTCCCTGAACTAAAGCTTTTCACACAAAAACTTAAAAGCCTTATTTTAGGTCTCCAACAATATTACAAAAATATTACACACGCCCTTCGGTTTGGGCATAGAAAATTGGGTTTACTACACACAATTCAATATTGATATTCCTTCAGATGATTCTATTTTTACTAACTGATCTTCTGTTTGTGATGGAAGATAGCTGGAGGGTATGTTCTTATTCAGGATTTTTGTTTGGGGGTGAAATCGTCGTCGGTCCATAAACATGAGTATTCTACACACCACTAGAAGGTAAATCGTTCTTACGGGAGTTGACATCTCCTTCAGATGGTTCTAATTTCACTGGTTGATCTCCTTTTGTTACTGATGAAGAATAGCTGGATGGTGACTGCGGAATAGATATCGAAAGATTAGGTGGAGGAGAGCGTCTCGGACTCCCAGCTTCTCTACTGCTCTCTTCTGAGTCTGATTGACTTCCACTATTGCTTGAACTCCCTATAAAAATTGAAGTAAAACTAATGAAAACAAAATCAAATACTTATGAAAAATTACAAAACTTGACAAAGCATTAAAGAAGAGCAAGACAATTTTGTGTTAAAAATAATTAGTTACTTTAAAAAAAATCAAATTCATTCTTACAAAACTAAAATCTCAAAAATTTTAAAACAAATTATCCAACTGACTTTAAACTGTAGAATTTTTGAGAAAGGTGTAGTTAACTTGACCAAAACTTAAGTGTATTTAAAAAAAAAATTAGGACTATTAAAACGCTACAAAAAGACCTAATAAGGAAACACTATTCTTGATTGTTCCATTTTTGAAAATTTTAACGGATATAGGGGAGGAAAGCGTATCCGTATATACTTTTTACGGTTTTGCAAATATTTTCTTGGAATCCTGTAGTGGTTTAGAAACAGGTAAATAATCCAAAAATATGGGATATTTAATATAACTACGAAATGTATCAGTAATTTCATCGATATCAGGTGCTCAAGAGGTAGTAGAAGACTTTCCCCTTCAAGGGCATATCTATGACTTCTGTTTTTTTTTTTGGGGGGGGGGGGGGGCATAAAAAGAATTTTAAAAGTGCAGCAAAAATTGGTTCATATGTATTTTGTTACGTTTTATGAGTCGGAGATCAAATTCGGGAGGGGGGGGGGGTCAAACCCAGTATCCTCGCTCCCCACCTGGATACGGCCTTGTTACCCTTAACTGTCTCGTTTGAGGAGTAAAATAGCGTTGTCGCCAGATCTTTAATAAAATTGAGTTTTTGATTATAGGTGCTGTTATCGTTATTCTCCTCAGAATTGTTGCTTGATTAGTTTTAGTTTTGTTGTTGTTTATACCCTATACTCCTCTTCCTCTGTACACATTTATGTATGTACAGAGGACATTATTAATTTACTACTTTAACCTCTAATATACCTTAAACAAAACGATATAAAAATAATGAAAATAGAAGTAAAAAATAAATAATAAAAAAAAGTTTCCATGGGGTAAAGAACAGTGCTTTTCTTCTTGCATTTATGGTGATTTAATTGGCAGGTGGCAATGTAAGACTGGGAGAAAGTGTCGGGAATCTAAGCCTCTAGGGTCCATTGAGTGGAAAGTTTTTTTTTTTTGCATCATCTTTTGAAACAAGATTTACTCCACCTACCACTTCATTTCCGTAATCATGAAATAATGAGTCAGTTTTGCGTTTGACATTTAATTTCTCGACATTGCAGCTCCTATAGTGAAAAAATTAAACCTGAAATTGAGTTCAGATGAAGCTTCCTTTAGTTGATAGTTTATTTTGTTGTTTCTACTTTTCACATTAAGTCTATTAAATTTTAATTACGTAATTTTTTTTATTTTTCGAGGCCAATTTTTTGTAACCTGCCCGCCACTGCCTGAGATGCTACAATTTATGATGCTATTTATTTGTCTTTAATAGTTCGTTTTTGGTTACCTCCCAAGAAATTTCGGAATGCTTTTTTTTTTATGAACCCGTGGTACATCTTTAAACGTTGTTATACTTTCGTACTTTTATAAATAAAGCTAACTCGCAGCGTCACCTTTGGGTAAACAAACTAATTTAGCAGATGGCATTAACCCTGGATTTTTTTTTTTTTTATAATCGTGAAGAAAATCCTGTTTGATTTATATACTTTTAGAAGAAAAAATGGTACATGATGTTTATATAGGTGGAGGACATGAAAATCCACGGTAAAATTTCGTAGAACATGGGATAAAGTTAAGAAAATGAGCAGTCCAGCAGGATATTCAAAGTTGTTTGCAATTTTCGGATTTTTCTAGCATTTATGAACTTCTCAGCTTAAAAATTATTGCTTGTTTAGACATTTAAAAAATGTATCTTTTGTAAAAAGAATAAACTAAAATGAACAAACCAGCATATATAAAAATGTTACTTTATTATAAACACATCTTATCGTGGAGAAGAATTTGTATTTATATATTGGTTTGATCTTTTTATTTTTATTATTTTTGATTTTAGATTTTATCCTTTTTCTATTCTAAATTGTTATGTTTTAGAGTATTTCTGTTCTTAACTCTGAAGACGCCTAGTTTTATACAGGCGACATATCCATTATGATTGTTTTCTTTCCTTTTGTTCCTACTGGTCATAAACCCCTTGTTTTTAGTTCTTGAGATTTCTCTTTGTCTTGCTACGATAGGCCAGTTCGGCTGTTGGTCTTTTCAGCACTCTTTGTTTCTTATGTTCTTATACACATATTAATTTGTCTAAGCTGGTTATTTTTACTTCTCTTTTTGCCATTGATACAGGCTTCAAAATGTGAAGCCGAAATACTTGGAATTTTATTATAATTAGTGCAAAAAAAATTCCTTGAATTATAATTGGAGAGGCAGTGTGATCTAAAAATTTACAGTTTTGCTTATCCAGTCTTTTAAGTCAGCTTCACTTTCCATTGGATATTCATGATGGGGATTTCTCTTTTCGTTATGACACGGGTTATAGCAAATGTTCTCCTTTAATTGCTAAAAGACTTACCAGCAAGGCTCCCGTTTGAATTAACAAACGTAGGTGGTTTCACATCTGTTGGCGAATTTTGTTTCTGATCCGAAATCGCTACTGATGTTGTTTGCTGAATCAAATGATTTAAGCTATTTGTTTCGGACAAAAAGAATGGACTCCTTGGTGGCCATTGAGCGGAGTTGGGGGTTTTAGCGGAAGCTGGTGGGGACATAATCCCTTGACCTCCTTGTGGAAAAGGCATGAATGCATGTTGTTGGGGGGTTAAAGGACTTGCAGTTACGCCTCTACCGTAATAAGGCACTTCTCGCAATAGCATTTGCAGCACATTGAAAATGACGTCTCCAGCACCTCCTGTTCTTTCAGACAAATCAGATTTTGTGAGCAAGCACAGTGCCTTACCTATAAAGATCAAGACTGTAAAAATTGTCGGTAGACGATGAAAAAAACTTATTTGCCACCAACTTGAAGACTTTCCACACTTTTCTTGCAATTTCAGTTTGTTTTGATTTCCATATTTTAATTAACTAAGGAAGAAAGAGACAGATTGTAAAAACATGGGCTGACAGAATCAAAAATTTCGTTATAACGAACTGTATGTGAGGAGTGCCCTGTGCTAATTGTAATCGAAAATCTAATAATATAAGTTCTGATGATGATATATAAATAAAAAAAAATCGGTTTGAATGGTAATCATAAATATGGAAAATTTATAAAGTTAAGTTACCCACCAAAAGCTACAAGCTTGAGAAAATATGTCTAATTTTTGAAAAAGGGGTAAAACCCTTCTAAGAGAGTAAGTAATCTTGATGAAAGTAATGTTATCAAATTCAGTATATCAGAGTACTCAACTGCAGAGTTTTGAAGCCCCTGTCTACAAAAATACAAAATTTCGCATTTTTTCCGAGAAGACTGATCACGGATGCGTGTTTATTTGTTTGCTTGTTTTTATCCCCATGGCTGATCGTATTGAGTCAAGATATTTTGTAGAAGTAATAACAAAGACCACACTATCTTCCCGTCAACAAACCGAATGAACATGCGAACAAAACAATTCCAAGAAGTATTTTTTTCTAAAATGACAGTAATAGGCAGTCTCTGTCTCTATAAAAGGCTGCCTATGTATAAAATGTTTCAGCTACCTTACCAATGTCCATTCTCAGGGGCAAGGGAAATAACTTAGTAAAAAACCGAAAAATACAATAAAACTCTATTAAATACACAATAAAACAAAGCACAATATAAAACAAGAAAAATTAAAGAGTCCATTATCTTTCCAAGAAAGTTCAGCTACTACTGATAAAACAGGTTATTCATTCAAACAGTATCTTATTAATACACTGACATGTAACCACAGTTTATATAATTATCCAGTATGATCTTTCCCTATCTCACCCATTATAAAAACCCGGACCGAGGTGCGAGTGCTCCAGAGAACGTTTTTGCAGATATAAACATAAGCGGCATTAGATCTTTTCACGGGTAGACAAAGAATAATCACCTACGGAACAAGTACTGACAAAACCACTTGGCCGGCTCAACCAATAAGTGGACAATAAGTGCAGAAATAAGTGGGAGGAGCTTTTTCTTCGCACCGAGAATGAAGAGCCAGAAATCATCTGCGGTAAACTTACTGGTATATTATATAAACTGTGCATGTAACGTAGAACTTTGTATACGTAATGTTTAAAAGATTCTTTACTGATTTTATTTTGGACTGTACAGCTATTCTTCACAAAATTAAAAACTATACAAAAAAAAGTTCTAAAGTGGGTTTAAACCAAAAAGTTGAGAAATTTTATAACATCAAGGGGCGGAGTCCTAGAACCTCTACAATTATACCTCAATATGAAACACTACAATAACCATAACTAAACCTTAAATAGTCACGGAAAACCTACCATAAGTTGCACCACTTATAAATGATGATACGACCAAATAGAATGGGAAATGCCAAGATAAGGATTTGAAACTACCTGCGCCAATAACAATGTACCCTCTGGCGACTTAATTCAAAAAGAAGAAAATTTCCAAGACAATTTTGAACAATAGTGTCATTAATCTGAATATTATACGATCAAAGCTGAAATATCCCTATAAGCGTTGATCATAAGTCTGTTTTGTTTTCTAGAATTGTTTTAAGCCAAATTCCGGGCATCCAAAAATGGGCCTAGGTTAGCTTGGATAAATCTAGTCAGGTTAAATAGTCTAGTTGGTCTACCGCGCTTTATTTACCTTCCCTGTTTTTTTCAAATACGGGAAAGGATAAACAGTTAGTAGTTTATGCCAATAAAATCAGAAAGCGCTAGATGGGGCTGGTGATTTTCTTTTCGACACTAGTGCCAGTTGCACTCTTACAAACTTTCCATGCTCTTTGAATAACAATTTATGGCTGGCATAAGTGCAATCTTATTAGCAGGTCCGTATGCAGGAGGGGGTTACCCCGGTTGACCCCCCCCCCCCCCCCCCGAGGGAATTTTGCTCGATTCGTACAAAAGTAACAAAAATTAAAGCAAAAAAATGTTTGTAACGTTTCGTAAAATTTTTCTTGTAAACATCCCTCCAAACACACCCCCCAGCAGAGCCCTGAATACGGCCCTCCTTATTAGTATGCTATTTCCCTTATGAATAGGCACGTTAGCAGGGAGATAAGCTTAGGGTCCATTCCCCGAAAATATCACTATTTAAAAATAAATATCCTAGGCTCATAAATTTACTAGATTTCCTGAGTGTATGGTTTGTTTGATCGATTTTTTTTTATTTTCAATGAAATGGTGTTTCAAGGCGAGATGCCAATTTTCCTTATACGAAATTTTCGCTTATAAATATACTTAAATATGTTGTATAATAAATTTTTCATAAGCCCTAGCGAACATTAATTTTCTCATGCATGAAGATAAATTGCTTTAACTTTTAATAGTTTTCTCAACTATGCAAGAATATACAGTTTTTGAAAATGGTTTCCGTCAAGTTTTCCAGAATAAATTTCAGCTTCCGCATTTCTAGAATTTGTGACTTTGCCAAAATATCCGGAAGATAAAACTTGTTTCATTTGGAAATTAAAACACACATTGAAAATACAAGGAAGTGTTTAATAAATTGCACAACTAAAGAATACCTAATGCAATTATCTAAAATGTAATTGAAACGCAAATATAGGTCAGAACATTTCTAGCGATTTTCTGGCAATTCATTTCTGGCGATTTTCCATCGCCAGGAAAATTTCTAGGGGAGGGGAGAGCTAGTTCTAACACTAGCCTACATTCATCAAGATTTAAATGTGATTACTTCTTGGTAAATTTTTACCAAATCATATTATTGACTTACGAATAAAGTGAATATACCAATCAATGGCTTTTTTTATGCTCTTTCTGAATATAATAATCATTTTTGTCGGAAATGAATTTTACCCCCACCCCTATTTATACCAATTCAGGGTATATATTTGCACATTAGGGGGGTGGGGGTAAATTTTATTTCAGATGTAAATAAGAGGTAAGATTAAACTTTCCCCCTACCCCCCTAATGTGCAAATATATACCCTGAATTGGTATAAGTAGGGGTGGGGGTAAAATTCATTTCCGACAAAAATAATTATTATATTCGTAAAGAGCATAAAAAAAGGCATTGAGTTGTATATTCACTTTATTTGTAAGTCAATAATATGATTTGGTAAAAATTCACCTACTTCTCATTTTTCCTATTTAATCGAATATATTTTTGCTTCCCATGAAGGACTATTGCCACTCTGGCACCCTTCCCCAGCCTATGGATCAGAACAACTTAAATAGCAGAGGTAACTAATTTCAAATAAATAATTTCTTAGACCACATTGCATTTCCATTCATAACTAAAACGAAACATATTAATTTTTCATTTAAGTTTTTATTTAATTTTTCACTGTCTTAATGAAAAACCTACCCGTTTTTGATATATTTTCTTCTTTCGATTACACATTAGTTTAAATTTACAAATACCTTCAATAGCAGAAGAGATAGCCTAAGAGTGTTGAAAGTGATTTTGTCCTGTAATAAACTCATCGGCATTGCTATGTGGAGGTATCCCCCAGAAATATCAGCTAACTTAAGGAAACTTTTAGTTCGATTGGCAAATCAGCAATTTTGTCTGCTCAAGGAAGCTACAACCCCCTTGAAGATTTTTCTACTTGATATAGCTATGAATAAAACAATAATGCAATAAATAAAATAATAACAATAAATAATATAGAATATTAAACAAAATAACAATAACATAATAATTAAAATGATAAAATATTTGGTTTGAAGATATACAATGAAAACGTCTTCAAGATAGATAGGTATTCGTTTTGGTTCTTAAGGCCTTCGGGTACCGTTGATCCAGGCATTACTGAGGCGGGAGTTTAGATTTTGAGCCCCTTCAGCCTTTAATGTAAAAAGTTATATAAAAAGCCCTTTCTTGGTTACCTATTAATGATAAAAAAAGATATATAAGTTACTTTACATGGATGATTAGCCCCCCTCCCCCGTTAAAAAATAAACGGAAACCCGGGGCATAGGTCCACTTTCCATTTCTAATTGTTAGTCAAACTGGATTACGACGCAATTATTTTTTATAATTATCAATGAAACAACCAATAGTATGGAATGAACAAGAAAAGATTGAGGAAAGAGCAAGATAATTTTATTATTAATTAATACTAGTAATAAAATTCTACCATTAGTCAACGCATTGGAGCAGAAAGTCATCTGATACAAACTCCTCCACTCCACTCTATTCGGAACTCTCTCTTTTGCTCTTTCCCTCGAAGCAGGGGCACCAAGCTCCTGGATTTTAAAGAATACCTTTTTGATAGTTTCATTGAAAAAAAAAACATTAAAAAAAGACATCCCCCTCTTACATTTTGAGAAACGCCTTTCTTTTATCTTCCATTTAAAAAAAATCCTTAACCCCCCCTCCCCTCTTCCCTTACATTTTCGTAAACTGATGCCCCAGCCATGAGGCATCCACTTCCCTTAAATCTTTTCTTTCCAGCTCTTCCATTCCATTCGAGTATGTCCTGTTTTACGTTTAGCCCTACCCAGAATGCCCAGATTTTTTCTTGTTTTCTTCATGTTCTGTTTACTTTACTGCAGGGGTAATGACTAGGCAAAGTTTTGATTTATTGACGATTGGTAATATATCATTTCCCAAATGCGATTGGAAGGTAATATGCTAATCCCAAGTGCTCAGTATACTCGTTCTTTTGCGAATATGACCAATGATTCAGTTCCATTTACTTTGTTTTATATTTTCTTCTTTTATTTTTATTTTTGATATAATTGCTTTCATAGTATTCCCTTACGAGCTTAGTTTTGGTATGTTGTTGATTATTTTTTAATTTCGAATTACGAGCTACAGTAAATTATTGTACTACGAAAACTAATATAACTTTTTTTTTTCTATTTCAGTTAATTTCTCTGAAAAATTTAATTTCCATACACATCGAATGTTTTTTTTAGAATATCTTAGTTTAGCATAATGCCAGATCTTACTCACCCTCTTTCACTTGCAAATTCCTTGGCAAAATATCCGAAAAAATTGAATTTTTTCACATATACTCAAATTAAAAAAAAGAAGGCTGAAATCACCTTTTTCAAACTAAAAAAGCGGCCCTAATCAAGGATCAATGAAAAATGGTGTACAAAATCAATCGGTAATAATCAATAAAAAAACATAAATAGGTTATGATGGATGCTGATCTGACGCTTTTGCCAATTTTTCACATACTTTTCATATATATAAGAATTCGCCTATTTCTTATGTTTAAACGAATTTACCCTACCCAAGGAAAACTCATGTGTTAGCTTGCTAATCATATTTCCTTATTCTTTTTTTAGTTACTCCCATGGGTTAACTCGCAGAAATGAATAACCAGGTCAAAAATCATGGAAAGAGATTAGAAAATGCATTAAAAGGTCTTTAACCTCTAAAATAAAAGTCAATTCAGCAATTTTTTTTTTCTTTAAACATTTCCATCAAGATGCCAAAACCACAAAAAGACTTTCGACCCTCTAATTTGGACTTAACCAAAGAATGAACACTTCGTCTAGCAACTAAAGATTATTTTACCATTCATTTGGAACCTTTCTTGGTCAACTGTGGGGATATCAAATTCCTGTTCACACCAACGGAGGAAAAGACTGACGTCGTCACGTATCCACGTACGGGGGTCAGCAGCTGTAAAATTATCATTAATTAGACAATAGAAAATCAAAAGAATAAAAATTATAGACAGAGCCTAGATTTGCGCAGCCTCAATTAGTAATTAATTAATATATTAAATACATAATAACAAACAAAACAATATTTTTCCCAATTTATACAATATTCTGCTAGTTTGGATTTCACCATGAATATTGTTCTGGTTGTCTCTTTTTATTAGACAACTTGACCAAAATGGGGACATTTTTAGTAGCAAGATTATCAGGCTAATCAGCTACTTTAAAATGGTAAATGTGCAATAATTTTTTTTGTACAAAATCACTAGTTCCCATTGTTTATTAACTGCATCTAAGATGGAAGCAGTTAAGCTGGCAATGGCTCCATGCGACACATTACTCCTTGAACATTTACACTATATACGGGCATTTCCTGTTCATAGTGTTTCAATTTCATTTTCGTTTGATTGATGTGAATTCCTAAGTAACTAAAGTGCGCCCTTAGAGCGTTAAGAGATTGCTTTATCCTCCCAAACTTAGTATATTCTAAGGGATAAAATCATAATTTTCACTCATAATTGTCTCACTTGAATCTCTAAGCGAACGTAAGAACTCAGTAACATTGCACTTTACGTCAGCTTCCCTTAGCCTTTTTCACCATCTTTGAACTTTTCTTGCCTCTTCAAATTTAGCTCTATCGGCAAGCCACAAGCCACAAGCCCACAAGCCACAAGGTGTCACAAGCCACAAGCATTGATCGAACAAGCCACAAGAGATCCATCGTGAGCCATAACAAAGTACACTATGCTGATTTTCCTTCACATTTTTAACAATCTTAAGGACTCTAAATATAGCCATAATAAATATCCTTTAAAACTGATCCTGTAGATTAGCTTCAGAGTAGAGTAGATGAGAGATCCTTTAATAGATATATGGTCTCAAGAACAGCATTCATCGTGAAGACAGCATATCGATGTGACAAACAGAAAGTTCCGTGGTACCGAATTTTGTCATCAACGTATTACTGCAGGGCAACTCAAACAGAGATTCTTCTTCTAAACAAGTAAATTAGAGGACGGTTGGTTCTAAATGGTTGATCTTAAAAGAAAGTTTCAAATTGCAAGACAAATTGATTTCGTTGGAGGTTGCAAACTGATGCAACAAGGGAAAATAATCATTGATACATCTTCATTAATTTTTACTGTCCATAGCTATAACCTTTTTCTGAAAGCTAAAATCTTTTTTTTTTCGAAATGTTTCGAGAATGGGGAATTCCAACAAATTTACCGAATTGTTTAATTGAATATTTTGCGTCACTCTTATGACGACACCGCAACCCCCCAGAGAACCGCGGCTCACAGTTTGAGAACCACTGGCTAAGTAGAAACATAAACGTGCATATCTTAAAAAATAAGGCGAATTGATTTTTTTTTTTTAAAGAAAATTAAGTTGATGGTATTAGCGGGCACCAAATTTAAAGGAAAGGAACGTGGGAGAAACATTAGAAAAAGAATAAAGTAGCAGCTCAAACAGGTGTAACTTTCCTTTAAAGTTGTAGTTGTCTTTAGGAATCAACACGTTGCTAATGTTTGAATTTTAATGGAAGAAAAGCGTTGTCAAATCCAACTAATTAGTTTTACTTATTTTCAACGTGGCAGCACTGACCAAAATTTGCTACTGCCCTGAAAACTTCACAATTTTTAAAGCAAAACAAAACCCTTAGAAAATCACGGGTTTCAGGTATGAACAGACCTAAAGGTTCAAGGAGGAGGGAGAGGGGTATTTTGATTTCCTTGGTACTGGGCGAGAAATTGCAAGGCTTATTTCAGCCACGGGAAAACATTGACTTTAGTAGATCAGATCGGAAGTGAAAAAGAACAAGAATAACAAAAGAGAAACATGAAAGACAAGAATGACCAGGATATTTACCTAAACAGGATGGCAATCTTGATTTAACGTCAATAAGTGGCGAAACAGGAGGGTGAGATGAAGCTCCAAGCTGTTGATACCTCCACATCACATCAGGGTTAAAGAGCCCGAGTCGGTCGAGATGAAGCGGCGATAATGGAAGTAAGCCATTTGGAATTAACCCAGGATTTTTCAAGGGGGGAGGTTTTGCCGCCGGCACTTTCATCTTTTTGACCTGCCTGAAAAAAAGAATTGTCAAATTCCTCCTCAACTGTGTTAAAGATGGGAACGCAGAGTCATGTCACTTCTAGGTTTTCGCTTGATAAAATTTGTTGTCGCATATAAGATCTTTACATGAATAGCGAGAAAGCGAGAAAAAACCACAATTTAAAGCTTCACGAAGCTACTGAAATTTCACCTAACTTATGTGACATTTATAAAGATATACATTTTGGTTAAAAAAAAGAGGACTGTTTTAAAAGTTTGAAGGAAGGAGATCTTAGTAAAAAAAATTGCAAAGGCTTTTTGGAGTTTGACATTCAAACCAAAGTTTAAATAATATTAACACATAGATTGTGAACTGTAAAGGCTAAAACATCTTACTTTATATAATTGGTAAGTATTCGTAACTTCTCACCAATCAATGGTAACCAAAGTTAATAGTTTTCCCAAATACTATAAAAATCAGAATTGAACTTTTTCCGATCTTCATAAGAGAGTATACCCTCTTTTATCTCAAGACTGGAGGATCAAGTTGAAGCTTTCAGAAAGAAGGGTGTTTTGAGATGGGGTTAGTAATTTTGGGTTTTGGGGAAGGGGGCAAAATATCTTTCCACCGATCCTCAGACAAAGGTGTACACTGCATTTCTTTTTTAAATTTATACTGTCGTTTGACGGGCTCTTTGGCTAGAAGATGAATACTTCCCCTTATTTGCAATAAGCGCCCAAAATACATTTTTTGGCTGGAGTTATGAAGAGATTGTCTACAAAAATTCAAATAATAACTTAAAAACGAGAAAAGTCTGAAAAAGGTATTACATAAAGTGCCAAATTGTTTTAAAATATAAAAAATGTTTATAATTTTTCAACTTTTAAGGGAGCATGGTTACTCTGACCCCTTACTCCCTGCCAAGTTGGTGATTTTCTTCATGTTGGGAGCCCAAAAGTCCCTCTCCATCAGGGGCAAATCTAGGATTTTTTTTTTTGGGGGGGAGGGCGACAAAATAGGTTGATCCGATAAATTTGCGTTAGGAGCAAGTTTAATTAACGCAAACTTACGTTAATTAAATAAATTACACTACTGTAGACTATGTTAGGGGGGCACGCGACCCCTCGTCCCCCTGGATCCGCCACTGCTCTCCATGCCCGTATTCTTGGAAAATACAGACAAATATGTAACTCTATGAGTAAAAGTGCTTAAAGGAATATGAAAAGAAAAAGCATTTTAATGAAAATTAAAGCTGTTTCTCCAGATTTTATTTTCTTCAATCACGCTGTTGGACAACACTTCATAAAACAGGAAGCCCAACCTTGCATTTCCGTCTTTCAAAATATTATACTTCAACAAGCGTAAATAACTAAATTAAAATTCTTTTGTACCATCTGGCTGTCTCTTTTTTTATTATTCTTCTTCGAGCTAAGAAATCATGTAAGCATGAGATACAACACCGGAAATACCATCGTGACGCCCGGTTTCTACCCTGACTACCATGGTATTAACAAAACCCTTGTGGGTATAGATACGGGATACACTCTGAGATTACGGCATGTGATTTGGCAATTTAACGATTCTGATTTTTATGGTTGAATTATAGTCACAAAGAAGTTGGAATTTTAATGAGATAAAGGAAGTGATCGTAAAGGAGGGTAAAGGATGTACTTAATTCAGACAAGTGCTTGTAATGGCATATGGCGATGAATCGGTAAATATAGGCAGGGTTGCTGTGAGGGAGGGGGCCGAAATCCTCAGTGTCCATGCCTCTAAATATTAAACTTACGTTACATGTTGATATGTTAAAATATAAACAAGGGGCCACGAAAACTTGTCCTCAGGCAGAAAAAGCACTGTATAGCGTTTTTTTTTCTTTTTGCCATTGCGGAACCCTTAAAACAACGTAAGTATTTAAAATGACCTCTTCAAAATCCGAAGCCATGTCCGACTTTCCTATATTTGACACCATGTAACAGCGTAGTGTGGATAAAGTTGTATCAGAAAGCTGTTGGGAATATGGTTCAAGCCTTCCTGTTGCAAGCCTCTCCTCTTTTCGAGCATGGTGGATACCAGGGTTGATGGCCGGCGCCATGGTTGATGGTTGATGGCCGTAAAACGCAAACAAAAATGGATATAAACAAATTTTGTATGTGTTTTTTGAGGCTCTTTGTGTAAACTCTCCCCCCCCCCACACACGAAAAAAAAATCTTTGGGTAAACCCCCTTCCAAAAAAAAAATCCTGGGTATGGCCTTAATTCCTGGGACAGCTGGCTAAGGAACCGCGGTATAGAGAAAACAATGTTTATTCTGTCGATTTTCTTATGTGTGGGTTGGGGTGAGCTATAAACTAAAATTGTTCAAAACTTGTTTATTGCAGTGATTCGACTTTAATCTCATACAGATGAGGCCAAAAGCGAAGAATGTGCACTGTTCCAAGAAATCGTTGCTCATAGTTTATGGCTTGAGCCAGGTTTGAGACGAAAATGGACACTCGCTAGTTCTAGAAAATGATTAAACGGACGGAGAATGGGAGTGTTAATTCTTCCAGGAATTTTTCTTCCGTCATTACTATTACGACAATCCCATGATTTATGCTTGGATTTTTCTCTTTGCAAAATCTTGCTTTGACTAATGCAATGTTTGTTATAAAAGTTTTTTTTCCTAGTGGGGGAGAACCCTTGAAAGAGGAGGGTAGAATCAGGGACGTACACCGGATGTTTTTTCGAGACCTAAATAATAAAAAGAAATAATTTGAATAAGACGTACCCAGAAATTATGAAGAATTTAGGTTTTTGAGGGGCCGGGCCCACAACCCCTGCGTTTTTACCTTGGGAGCAATAGTTATTTTTATGGCTTCTTATTGGTGGTCTTCATATCTGCTAGTTTATTCGCTTCTGTATATTAAAAGGATCAGGTGCAGTTTTTTTTTTGTTAAATCGCTTTCATAAATAAAAGATAGTACAAGCGACATGAAATAGGGAGAGTAGGAAAACATTGACGTCGCCAATTAGAGGAAGAGTAGTAATCAAACAAACCGTGGTAATGAACTGTAAGTAAGGAGCGACACGGCTTAATAGTAACCAAAACTATAAAAATGGAATTTTAATCCCAAAAGATATATCAAAAGAATTGGCTTATTAATAATAAGTCGTTGATTTTGAATTGACGTTATCAAGTATTTTGCAGTAGGTTGCATAGGTTGCATCAATACATGGCTAATTGTAGACAGAGAAAAGCCAAGACAAATAGTCCAAGTAATTGAGAGGCAAATGTTTAAATGGCTGGGGCACGGGTAAATGGCAGGAGTATGCATGACTCTCTTATTGGACACATACTTGCTTGTTAGTTTTTTGGAAAGGTATGCCTGATGGGTAACGTTAAATTTAATGAAACGCTTAACGTTACCCATCAAAGGCTACGAGCCTGAGAAAATTTGCCTTATTTTCGAAAAAGGGGTGAAACATCCCTTAAAAGTCAAAGAATCACACCATCAGATTCAGTGTATCAGAGAACCATATTGTAGAAGTTTCAACTTCCTATCTGCAAAAATGTGAAAATTTCTATTTTTGACAGAAGAAAGATGACGGATTCGTATATATTTGTTTGTTTTTCTATTTGTTTCTTCCAGGGATAATCGTATCGACCCAGTCGTCCTAGAAAAATGGGGGAGGGCTCATTCAAACACAAATTAAAAGTTCTAGTGTCCTTTCTAAGTAACCAAAAAGATTCGAGGGCAACTAGACCCCTCCCCCGCCCGTTTTTCCCAAAAATGTCCGATCAAAATTTTGAGATAGCCATTTTGTTCATCATATTTGAAAGGCCCGATAACAACGCCTTTTGATAAAACATACGCCCCCCCCCCCTCCACGCCCCAGGGGAAAGGTTCTTAAGTTATAAAATTTGTCCATTGTTTACGCATAGTATTTGTTATTGGGAAGTATGCATACATTTTCGGTTGGGGGGGGATTTAATGAGTGTGTGTGTGTGGGGGGGGGGGTTGGGGTTGGGAAAGGGTTCATGGGAAGGGAAGTTTCCAGGGGGTGAAATTTCAGGGGAAATTTTACAGTGGGGAATTTGCCATAATTCCTATACAAAATTGTTTTTATGTCTTACTTTCTCATTTCGGTCTCAATTTTATGCACGTAAACTTTCACTGGGATTGCATTGTCTAAAGGATAATTCAGTATGGAGGGGTATTTCTCCTTTGAGGCGCAGCCAGATTTCCCGGCATTATTTGAAAAACGATCAGAAATTAAATAAAAAAGACAAGTTTTTTCAACTGAGAGTAAGGATCAAAATTAAATCTTAAAAGGAATAGAAATTACTATGTATATTAAGAGGGCTGCCCCTTCCTCAACACCTTGCTCTTGACGCTAAAGTTCGAATTTTGTCCCAATTCCTTAAGAAAGACTCCTGAGACACAAGGGTCATTTAATTTGAAAAAATAAGAAGCTTATTTAAAAGTACTAAAAAACTTTAGCGCAAACAGTGAGGCTTTGAAGAGGGGGCAGCCACCTTCATATACGTAGTAATTTCTGTTCATTTTAAGTTTTAATGTTGTTCCTTACTTTCAGTTGAAAAACCTGTTTTTTTTTATTTATTTAATAACTCTTTGCGGTTAATTAGTAAGGATTTGGTGAGGAAAAAGATGCTATCTGGGAATTTTTTCTTTAATGAAATTTTCTATAATGACTAAGTTGGAAGCAATAACTAAGTACGGATGTAAGTAATTTCGGTGGTGTTAAAACGTGCTTTAGCTTTCAATGACTGATAAGTCGACATTTCACAGCAAAAACTCCCCTCTTTGAATTTTTATTACTCAATTTAATACTGTCACTCCAGTGGTAAAAAAAACAACAATTGATACACATATAAAATTGTCTTGACAGGCGATTCGTACTTTTCTCGATTGTTCAAAATAGTAATCTTTTTTATCAAGTTGTTACACATAGGCTAAGTAGTATCTATCTCCAATGGAAGTAGGCAAATTTTATTGGAAGATATAAGACACTGTAGAGTAAATCATCAGAAACTTCACAGTTTGAAGGGGGAATATTAGCCCAAGGCCTCCCTTGGAAAAAAAAACACATTTAGATCAATTATCGAAGGTAAGGAAATACTGGCAAATGTTTCAATAAGATAAGTCGAAAATGTGAGAGGTTCCGCAGTGTCCTTCCATATTAACAAAATTAGATTCCCAACAAACTGGAAAGTCTAGTCATCTTAAAATGACTAAGAAACAGTGGGCATCGGGGTCCATACCTCCTCCCACGACTCTTGATATTTTTTGGGCAAGGAGCGCCCACTTCCCACCCCCTGGTGAGCATATCAGAACGTCACATGTAACGTAGAGTTCTGCCACGCTTTTCACAATTTCTGCAACCCTTGACATGCGCCACTTGGTGTACTTGATTTCTGTAAGTGAGCCTCCCCTCATTTTTTGATTTCCTATATCTGTCAGATAATTTGCCAATTTTCTCAATTTCATTTTTTTTTTATCCCTTCCCCTTACTGAGCATCCAGCTCAATGCCAAGCGTAATAAGTTCTCTGACGGATGACCAAACTCAAAACCACAAAACATACTTAACAACATGGCCGTATCCAGGGGGTTAGGGGATTTGAACCCCCCCTCCCCTTGATTCTTTGGCTGAATCTTAAAACGTAACAAAAATGAATATAAACAAATTTCGGTACTTGGGCACTATATGGGCCTTTACAAGGAAACCAGTCACGAAAAACCCGTTTTTGAGGGGTTAATTCAAGAGACCGCTATAGAGCAATGCAATACATAGCGTGGTTTCCATTGCGTTACGATATTTAAACTGTTGTTTTTTGGGGTTCAGGGGGGGAGGTTGGTTAAGTTAGGGTAGGTATTTATTATATGCTATGCTTTACCCCCCACCCAACCCCCTAATGGGCAAATATATAGCCCAAATTTGTTTATAAACTATTATATATTCATCCTATTTTATTTCCTTAGCATTAACCAGACTTGACTTTTTATAAAGGTCCATATAATGCACAAGTACCGAAATTTTTGATCTGTTTTTAAAGTTTTATCGGTACTGGTACATTATATATAACACGACGCTATAGACTGTACAAGGAAACCCATCAAACGGGTATTTGCTAGTTAAATTGATTGCAAAGCGTGATTTCTCATTGCGTTTACAATATTTAAACTGTTGTTTTTTGGGGTTTAGGGGGGAGGTACCTCGGTTAGGTTAGGTTACGTATTTAATATATGCTTTGCTTTAGCCCCCCCCCCTAATGTGCAAATATATAGCCAAAATTTGTTTCTAAACAATTATATATTTATCCTATTTTGTTTTATTTCATTAGCATTAACCAAACTCGATTTCTTTCGTGTATTATATATGCTGCACCAGTACCGTTTTATTTTTGTAAAATACTCCCCGAAAAAAATCCTCTTATAACACCCCTCCCCCAAAAAAAATCCTCGATACGATCCTGCTTTAACACGTTTTGATTTTATATACGCCATAAAATATTCTAATACATAAACGGTAACTAAATCTTCATAGTTGCTCTTAGCAATCGGTCAAGATTAAAATCCTGGAATTTTAACGCTGGACCGGTTCTATCAAGGAAGGTCGTTTCTGGCACTCGTCCTAAGGGTCTTGAAGTCGCGTTCAACTGCGCATATTAACCCGGAAACGGATAGAGAGTAAGTAGCCGCTGGCGACAAAAAAACGGCCAATCTTTCGAATGACGGATGCTGATTTTTCATCTTTGCTGTTGTTAAGACGGGCATTGCTCTTGCATTGCTGGACATGATGATTAATTGTGATGCTATTAAAGTTACGGTTATTTATGCAAATTAAAAATACGGTATTCATGCACTTGTCAGGCTACGTGAAACTTGGACTGTAATTACATTCTGGAACCTTGGCAACTTCATCTGTCCGGTTTTTTCCTCCTTTCTTGGTGATTGAAATTTTGATGAGGGAGACTGAAGTCAACAATATTAAAAAAAAAAAAAAATTATTGCCTTTCAAGCTGTAATCTTTGAATTTAAAGGTTTTATTTACGATTACCACAGCAACGTCATAATAGTTTTTTCTTGGTCGGATTGCTTCGGGGGAGTCTAAGAGCATAGATCAGCAGCAAATATATTATTCACAAGCATACACGATTGAATTTTTTTAGGAGGAGAATAGAGCTTCAAAAGCATAAAACTACTACAACTAACAACTTACTGCAGCACCAAGCCGGCCGAGGCAAAGATAGCTCTGGATGGTCTCCTTCCCCAATATATTCAAAGCTTCACTTTTCATCCTTTCCCACAAACTTCCAATTTTCTTTAAATCCTTCCTCACCCCGATCCTTCCTCCAGACCTCTTTCCACCCCGTTCGGGGACGGTCTGCTTTTCGTTTGGCGGATTGATGGGCAAAAAGCACCATCTTTGGCAATATGTCATTCTTCCTCAGTAAAACGTGGCGTAACCATCTTAACCTTTCTTTCAGCAAATTATGATGAAATGGAACAAGCTACTGATGTTTTTAAGGGAGGGGGCTGCAAGCACCTGAAGGCCCGTTGCATTTGTTTCAATGCCTTATTTCTGGTTGCAGGTGCTCACATTATGGATGGCACAGGATCAAACTACTAACGCAAAATTTAGTGTTTTCAGTAGGACGAAATAATCACGGAATTTATTCTACATTAGCTAGTTAGTCACTAATGTGTCATACGATAAAATTTTTCAAAAACGCGGCTGTCTTTAAAGATTGAAATCAAATTTTAAATCCCAGCCCTTGTGTGGAATACCCGTTCATTGTGAAGGAAAACAATTTTTCAGGCGGGAGGAAGGGGGGCTGTAAGAACTCGAACAATTACCTCCCTAGATTTTGAAAAACACCAATTGTTGGTATTTTCCTTAACAGAAAACGAAAATAAAACAAAATAAAGCCCCTTCTTAAGAAAAATGAGTTAAAAAGAATCCAGATTAATTATTTTAGATTTTGTAAATTTTTGTTGTTTCTTCCACCTTGGACTAAAAACCGAGTAGCCTAATTATTAATAAATTTCTTGTTCCTGATATTACTGTAAAACTGGAAGCACTAAACAGAAAACTTTCAAATAGCCTACCGCTTCTACCCGTTTTTCTCCGCACCATCACCTTGTCAAGTTTTTCCAGTCGTAAGTTATTTTTCCTTAATTTGTTTGTTTGTTTTTCTCTCTTTGGTCACTCCACATTTTTTAGTATTGTAAAGAGTGAGTAAAAATCAAATAATGATAATAATAATGACTGCTTGTGTCCATATTTCTGTATATTACTGCTTATTAGATTCTGCAAGTTGTGAGTTTTTTTCTCTTCTTCATTTCCCCCTCCTTTCATGTTATTTCTCTTTTGTTTTAGTTTATTTTAAATTTTTATGTGTTACTCTGTAACTGGTAATCGTTGATTTCTATATTGATTTGCGTTGCATTTTTATGTATTTTTCTTCGTGATACTCCACTTATCGTACCTCTGTATAGTGTGGGTTAGAATAAATAATAATAATAATACAATGTCCCTAACTTAGGATTATGAAAACGTTTTTTGTGTAACTTCATTTTTTGTAAAAATTTATTTCCCTGCCCCACATTTTTATGAATTGGCGCCACTGATAGTACAAGTTAATTATACAAAAGCTGGTTTGTCACTCATAGAAAAAAACATGACATAGGGATGACTATGCCAATTATAAAAAAAAACAAGGCTCTTTAAAGATTGAAATCTAAAGTTACATTCCAACCCTTGTCTGGAAAACCTGTTTGTTCTTCCTCCATGTCTAATAAATTAATGCGGTTATATGAGATTGCCGATACGGTTGGACTGCATAGCTTCCGCTAGGGACCTAGGAAATATGACACTTAGAAACACTTGTTGAAATTAAATCCATGAAGTTCACGAGAAAATTCCAACTTCTCGGGTCAAAGATCTGAGTGGAAAGGGGGGCTCTTCATGACAGACTATGACTCTTTATGACAGGGGGTTCTAAGTATGTACGACTGTTCAGACAAGATAAACGTTGAACACTATTAGCAAGCCTGTGCGTGAACAAAAATACGGGAAAGAAATGAGCATTGAACCGAGTAGTTCCCCTCTTGAAGCAAAGTCCAAATACAAAAATGACACTAATTTGTTCATACCTAACTATGCAATAATATCTCCAGTTTTGCTTAAGATAGCCAACCTGAAGAAGCCTATAGATGTAATGCATATAAGTGACAAAGAGATGACCAAATGTTGCAAAAAATTATCGAAAGTGAATGTCTTTCAAGTTATGTCGAACAGAAAAGTTGCGTTAAAGATATTTGTGACGAGGAGCAAATCGAAGAGGATCCTGAGCTCGGATAAGAAGGGACGTCTAAAAGGACTTGCCGTCGTAGCTAAACAGCAGTCACCTCCTTAGGGAGCAGGAGGCCCTCAGTTCGAGTCGCACCGGTGGCAAATTTTTTATGGCGACTCTCCCTTAAAGCAGTACGGCTACATAATAGCCAGTTTACAAGCCTAGAGAATATAAATGAAATCTCACCCAAAGATCATCAGATTCAAAGTTAGAATTTCACACTTTTGTACTTCTAAAGATAGGTCTATGTGTTCAGGACTTCATGAACTAGATGTCATTGATAGTTGCCTGCGTAGTGTGCTGGATATTGTGGGTTCGAGTCGCGCCGAATAGGATATATCTTGCAACCACTCTTAAAGTCAGTTCGACTGTATAGTAGCCGATAGCTGGGCCCAGAAGAGATCAATGTCAAAAGCCGTAGGATTCTATATTGGAATCTCTTAATTCTAAACATTCAAAAATAGTTTGAATGTAAACATTGCGTTAAAGGAATACTCGAAATAAGTTTTTATAAACTCTTATATGAAAATCATCTTAAAATTTGTCGTAAATTATGTTCACTAGGGCCTCTGAAAAGGAGCTTAAGTTGAATCTGAACTGTTTTTTTTTCTTTTAAATCAAGGATGATATTATTTTTGTTGTTGTTTTTGAAATGTTTCGTGAATCAAATGTGTTGTATTTTTATTAATTTGTCGATTTTAGGCCTCACTTTATAACTGTTTTCCAGAAGTTAAAAATAAGTCCAAAATCCCAAATGGTTCCTCATGGCAATTACTAGTTTGGGTCCGTCACTAAGACTGGCCAGATATGTTTTTAGTTTTAGTTTTGTATGCGTTTTCTCTTATTCATTAGACATTTGTTTTCTATAGCATATATTTATTTATTTTTTTAGATTCTATTCAGTTTCTTAAATATTTTCTTCAGGTTCTTCATTAGATTTTTTTGTACAAGACCTAAAAGGAACAGAACCGAAACAGTGGGGGAAGTAATTCCCTCCAACTCATATTCAGATAAATTCTAGCACCTTTATCATAGTGAATGTTTTCCAGCCAAAGTACAGATCCCTTTTATATATGGTAGTCAAACAAATCAGTTTAATTTACATAAATCGCAAACAACAATAAAAACATCCTGTCATAATCATACCCTAAAATTAAGCACCTGTTTCATTTTGAGTCTAAATAACTCTTCCAAAGAATTGCCTTGAAGCAAGGTGATAAGGTTTCAACTTCCTACAAGTCGACTCAGGATGTGCGTTTCCTGAGCACTTGAAATCCCTTCGGGTTGCTCGCTCGACAACTTGTTGAAATAACCCAACCTTCTTTGAAAGGAAGAATAGACAAATCTCTAAGACAAGGGATTTTCCATGCTGAAATAAAGGCTTAAGGCCTATTTTTATTTAGTCGCACCGTAAGCCCGATTTTTATTTGTCTCTATAAAGTGTATACCTAGTCTTATCTATATTTTGGTTTGGTTTGACATCTAGAAGTTTCTCGTTTTTCCAGAAAGGGTTAAGTCCTATTTTCCCACTAACGAAATAGTTGGAAATCTGAACTTCCGATACACCAGAATTGTATTTTTCACATCTTGGACCCTATGCGAATCTTTTTTGCAAACACCTGCTACTAATAATAGTGAAACAAATTTTAGACACATCTAGAAATGCTACTTACGAGTGAGGCAAGTGCGCGGCTTTTTTCACAGGAGGGGATTTTTTTTTTTTTGGGGGGGGGGGAGGGGGTGAGCAAAAATAAGAAAAATAAATTTTTATCTAATAATTTGAGCAAGAAGTACTACGAAATTCAAGAACATTTAGGTTTTGGGGGAGCCAACCCCCTCCCCCGTCCAAAAACGGATAAAAAATTAGAACATCCAGAGAATACGAGCCATTGCAGACGAAACATGTAAACCTAAGCAAAGTGTAAATGAAAGGAACAGAGCATCTCATTTATGTCAAAATGTGTGTTGTATAGCATACACCTTTTGAATTACTTTAGCCGAGCTGACAAACTCTTGTCTCATAAAACTACGATCATTACCTTGAGCGGATTCCCAGGGTCATATTTAATCCTGACATAACTCCAGGTTAGGACCTTTGGACCCATCCCACAAACCTACAAATCTTAAATTTGTTCCTATAATTTTTATCATTTTCCATTTAATTCCAATAGTTTCGTTTTTTGACATTATCGAACGCTAATGATAAGGCTGATACAGCCCGCAAGATGGAGAGAAAATAGCGTGTCTTTAGCTTAATTAGAGTGAAAATTTACTTAGAGTGAAAACTTATAAAGATCCATATAGGCCCGGTAAAAATAATACATCATTGGTACAAATGAAATGTTAGACCATAATCAAGGGAAAGGTTCCCTATGTAAATGTATATTTTTGCCTCATATTTTATTTATCTCGCAGCCTTAGCTTGTAACTTTCAAGAGATTTTTCTCAGCCAGTGCCTTAGAAGACAATATGATGGCTTTTTTTCTGAATCCGATAAATGGAATTACAAAGTGCAATTGGACATGAGTTTGGACTGATAATTGTTTTCAAATTTACATGTGTACAGAGGACACGTACGTAATATTTTTTCCAGGGGGCAGCCATAAATAAACATTGTAAGGAACAGTTTATGTTTTTTGTAATAATTTGTCCTTCAATACTTGGCTGAATACTGAATATACAAATAATTTCTTAGACAACACTGCCTTTCCATTTAGAGAATTTAAAAAAATGAAAATAAAGTGAAAACAGGTATAATATTTTAAATAAAGCAGTCGAAAAAAAAACAAAAAAGCCACAAACTTTCAATAATAAAGATCCGAATATTTCGACTTCACATCTGGAAGCCTTTATCAATGAAAAAAAAACAATAAACAAAATTCATATCTTAATAACTTCTAATATCAAAATTGGAAGTTATTAGGATGTGAGCATTGTTTATTGTGTTTGTTGTCCTTTCCTTTATACGTTTTGTTTAATTTAACTTAATTCATTTCGTTTATTTTGTGTGTGTTTTTTCGTTGATAAAGACTTCCAGACGTGAAGTCCGGAAGTCGACACTGCATTAAGACTTGTAACGACCATATGAATCATGAAATCAATGATAAATATAGCGTTCAATGTTGTTTTCCAGCACACATGCACCTTCACAACCTCACTGGGAGCAATAATTCTTTAGTCTTGCACAAGGGGACAAGCACAATGCGGCCTGCAGCAATTTCTACAAGCAGAATGTGACTGCAGTCTCTGGATCTTCAGTCTCCGGTTTAACTGATCGTGTTTAATTTTACTGGTTATACCAGGGGGACTTTCCCGTGGATTTTAGAAATTGGATTGCTTTAAGCTACTAGCTTATATGAATGACCAATATATTCTTAGAAAAATAAAAACAAATTGCCTAAGAATTCCCTTTACTTATATTTAAGCCCCCCCCCTCGATAAAAATGAACGAATTCGAAAAAATGGTAGCCAACCATAACATCTGTAATCAGCGGGTTCGTTTGATATCACTGCAAAGTCCTTTCGAATCGTGGGAAAAGCAAGTGTCAGTGAGGTAATAAGCATGTTTTTTGGGCATAAATGGTACTTTTCAATCTTTCAGGTCATTTTTAAGTCAGACACCAGTCGCAAGATCCTATTCCTGGGTAAGTTTGTAATCAGCGGGTTTGATGTAACTACACAGTTCTTTCAACTCCTGTGAGAAAAAGGTGTCAATGAAGTAACATATTATAGGGTATATAAAGCACTTTTACTCTGTGAGGTAGTTTCTAGGGACCAGGTACGGCTCTAAGGGACCTATGCTCGGGTATTTTTGTAGTAAGTGGGTTTGATAAGACTAAAAAGACCTCTCAAACTGTATGGAAGGGGGTCTCTATAAGATAAACTGTCTCGAGCAACTGAATATGTGGTTTAGAGCCCAAGCTGTTCTGGATATACTAGCTGCAGCGAGTTCTGCAGATCTGCCATAAAAATTCAAGTTAGGCCAAAAGCAGATTTGACCTGTACCAGTCAGTTGAAATATGCATTGCAAAGACACGAGGGACACCGGGGTGGTGACCTCAGTTGTGGGAGAGGGCATTTAACCCCTCCAGAATTTTTTATCGTCTATATTTTCAAAATACATTTTTTTTTTTGGGGGGGGGGGTATTTTCGTAAAAAAAACCATTTTTAAAAATAAATGGTACTGCTGCATTATATGGGCCTTTCTAAAAGTCAAGTTTGGTTAATGCAAATGAAATAAAATAAAATTGGATGAATATATAATAGTTTATAAACAAATTTGGGCTATATATTTGCACATTAGGGGGGAGGGAGGGGGTAAAGCATAGCATATATTAAATACGTAACCTAACCTAGGTACCTTTCCCCCCTGAACCCCAAAAAACAACATTTTAAATATCGTAAACGCAATGAAAACCACGCTTTGTATTGCATTACTCTATAGCGGCCTATTGTATTAACCCGTCTAGCGGGTTTTTCGTGACTGGTTTCCTTGTAAAGGCCCATATAACGCACCAGTACCAAATAAATTTCCCTCCCCTTAAATTTTCATGAATTCCCACCTTAAATTTCATGGGTCACGGCGCCACACTGCGGTGGTATGAGCACTGGTCAAAAATTGTCAAGCCTATCGCAGTGAACGGAACTCGGCCCTGTGGTGGAAAAGAATTCAGTGAGCGGAAGACATAGTGAGTTTTATATATTTTGCACGTTATAGATGTAATTACAGCGTTACAGTGACAACTCAACCAGACGACAAGTAGAGAAGTCCCTATGTCTACTACATTTTATGTTTTAAGCTAATTGACAAAGTCACTTAGTTCTTTTTCATCATCCATTTATCATCTGGTTAATCCCCCTTGTAATTTATTCGACACCTGCTATTCAGTCAAAGCGGCAATGTGTGCTTTTCTCTTTTTCAGAAAAGATGAAAAAGACAAATTCACATATATCCTCCAAGAGATAGCCCAGTCCAATGGATGACTATAATTCATGTAGTTTACAATGCCTCTTGGCAGCAATATTTCACGCTAATCTAACTTTGAATAGTTACAATGGAAAGGTAAGGAATCGATTCAAGGTACGGTTGGGTTACATGGGAAGACGGAACAGGTAACAATGGACGAGGTACCTGTATTAAGGGTTGATTTGCGAATGTCGTATTTCCTGCTTCTGTCACATTTGTTTTGATGCACATTAATCTGCACTGTTTATATCAAACATGGGGACTTTCTTTTTTCAATCTTAACATAAAAAATTATTTCCGGTATTGCCATTGTTGAGGGAAGGTGTTGCCCATGATATTTGAGGTAGACAAATAAGCTAAGAAATTTTTCGTAAACAAATAATAATACACAGTCTTCGGATCTCGCCCCTTTTCTAAACATCAAGACTAGAAAATTCAATGCTCTCCTTTTTTTTATTTAATTTTATCATTTGCTTGGTTTTTACTCTCCCCCTCTCAGACCAATAACTGCGATAACGATTTTGTATGTATATATCTGAAGGAGATAAGATAATATTTATTTTCAAAAGGCTATCGCAAGCTCTAATAGAGCCGAATTCGCTTCATATGTCCAAAAAGAAAAAAAACAAAACAAAGAAACAAACAATTCAACAAGACAAAAGTAAAAGAAACGCCAATAAAGCATAAAAAATGGTCAATAAATATTTAACGCAAAAAAAGATTCCAAGTCCAAGAACTAAAATTAACTTTAAGCGATTAATAGCAAAACAGAAAGTATGGGGGATAAAACAATATCAAGGCTAAAACAGAAAAATAACAAATATCGTATTTTAAGTCAAATACTGTAAAATCAAAAGCAATTAAAATAAGTGTCAAATTAACTGTCAAAATGAAATATTTACAATTAAAGAAAGAAATAACGGGGGAGTAGAACTCCCATATGGAACCAGAATCTCCCAGACTTGGAGAATTTTAAGTCTTAGATCACAATTTTTGATAGTTCTAGGGGCAACATTTAAAAATCCGCTGATGAAGCCCTAATTTTCGGTTGTGCATGCTTAAACGGCACAGGTTCGATCCTGCATGACTTCGCCTATGTATGCAGGAAATTATAGGCAAATCTGCACCCGTCACTTGATAGTCCTCTTCACTCTCAATAAGTGAAACAAAGCCTTTGAAAAAGATTTTTTTTAATCCTAGGAACTCTCGTCCGCTAAGCGACATAGTTCAAACCACAGAACATGTTCTGACTTTATTTTTAAGGATTTTTTACCGTTTATCGTTTGAGGAGCCGACAATTTGATTTATCACTGATAAATTTAAGGTTACAATTAGCAAAACACCAATAACAAAACATTTTATATTAATATATTTTGGGCATGTCAAACTGACTTCATCATTATTCATAAAATGCTCCTAAAGAAAGTGACATTTAAAAAAGCGGAAGTTGAAATCAATGTGAGTTCAAAGATCGTTATTTTGCGGCTAGAACTTTGCTCCAAAATGTCAATCCGCATCCTCAATTTTAGTTCTTTTTTTGCGGGCAAGTTTCAATGAAAGGAAGTAAAGGTTTTCTTATTTCCTACCATTATATTCAAAGATATGCGGGTTTCCAGGATATGCCTAATTTTCATACAGGTGGTGTGAAAATAAATCCGTCACTTCATACCTTTCTATGCAAATGCTAAAAAATGATTAAGTATGCTTATTTATACGAATATATAATCAAGTGCGTATGGCTGCCTTTATATGCGTCCGTAATAGCAAGTTCTCTGTTAATTAACACTTAACTCTTTTCAATTTTATTCACAAACAAAGGGCTTAAACTTCATGGAATTTAAGTTATTTACCAGGAAAGGGATGTAAAAACTGCAAATTCAGGCAGAAATATTTGAAATTTCGTATACTCTCACGTTTTTCCTAAAGGGGAGACGACATTACTGTACAGTTCTTGGGGAGATGAGATGCCGTTACTTTTATTTTATCCCTTTCCCACTGTTTGTGGGGAAACCCATTTGCCATTGGACCCAATGAGGTTCTATGGGTTTCAAGGGATATCTTGGAGATTTAGATAAGTGGAATTAAGAAGAATACTTGTTTAGGGTTCTGAACCGTCTTAAGGGCCCTGCATTTGTGGGGAATAAGAGGAAAAAAGGTGAACAGTGTTAATAACGCCACAAAGTGGAACACTTAATTCTTTATCAATCTATGCATCGAAGCAAATTATGTTACACGTTCGGAAGGAGAAGAAGGCGTGGTCTTTTCTAATGATCTTAAATTTACTAAAAGGAGGAAGAAAACAAAGAAACTAGCGAAGGAAATGTCTAACAAAGTAAGGTACGGCATAGTATATTCATAATCGACTTAAACATAGATTAAAATAAGACAAATCTGCTCTCTTCAATTTATGCGGAAGTTTTCCAGGGCGTGAGCTTGACAGAGGCTAGTAGAGTGACTCCAGGAAGCTCACTGGAAGCGTCGGATGAAATGCCCCCAACAACGTAAAGTCTTGACGACCAAGAGCAGAGAATCAGGAGATCGTTACCTGTACTAAGCAAACCATTGGTCTGCGTGCAATTTTTTTTTTTTTTTACAAGTCCCAGGTTTAGAATCCTTAAAGTCCCTATTACGTCTATTAAGACATCCCTTAAGGGAAAGTTTATAGCACAATTTAATAGCGTGGACCATGTGCTGTTTCAAGGTATCCTTAGATGAACAACAACTAGAGATATTAAAAACATTGAATTTACGTAAAAACAAGTTAATTCGATTTACTTTACAGTTTGTCAAAAACACGAAATGGAGACACAGCTTTACTTACAACGTAAACTCTGGAACGTGATACATAGTTGGATATGCTGACTTTCCTAATATTTAGTCTCATAAATAATCCTCAATGAAATATATTTTCCCCAAGTGGACATTTTTTTTGTACAGTAAAAGCATTTAAAAGTATAACAAAAGCCGTTTTTTTTTCTTGCGCCGTTGTTTGAGGACTTATAAACGAAATTCTCCGGGTTCATTCTTCTCATATATTGTAAAGAAAGACGAAACCACAACTCCAACAAACGTTAAACTTGTTTAAAGGGTCTAATCATTGTTCGGAGCCTTAAATACGGGATAACCGTTTAACCACCAGTTATTTGAAACCGGAAGGAATTCCCTGTAAGCGGGGATTTAAAGGTCCTCTTTAATAATCTGTTTAAAGGGATTCAAAAGATACTGCTTACGCAATTTTTTTTTGTATCTTAAGCGTGTTCGGTGTTGGATGGTGTCCTAGCCGAGTGGTTAGCACTCTGGACTTAGATAAGATTTATTCTTCATTAGATACACCTACAATATTACAATAGAAAATTTTAAATAATCACTTACTCACATACGAAGGAGAAGAAAAGAAAATATAGGTAAAATGATATCCTTTATCCGTAAGAACAGGGGTTCAAGTTCCTGTCTCGCTGGTTATTTGTTTTAAAACGAGGTTCGGTGGCGTGAATCTGCCAGCCATAGTCGACCCAGCTCCAAATGGACCTGGATAAATCTGGGAAAGGTAAACAGGAAGAATTTACGAAAGCACAGGATGGCTGCAACCAACCCCTCATTGCAATTCGTGGCTGAAGGGCCATAAAACAGGAATTAGCACCTTCAGTAGGGATTGTCAAGTCCAATGGCGTGATCTTGCCGTGTTAAAGGTAAAACCATTTATTCAGTAAAACCAATATGAAATATGAAAGATAATTCAATATGAAAGCTTAGTCGGAAGGGTTTGTCTGCTGCATTTGTCACTTAAAGTACTAAAGACATCAACGTGAAAACATTTGCTGCCCCTTGGATCCATCTTTGAATGCAGATAACATTCCACAAAGCCGTTTTTCTGATAGGAGAGCAGGGGGCTCCCGATTTTTTATAAGTGGCAAAAACTTGATTTTTCTTAAAAAAAAAAAACAAAAATGGGAAATGATCCGGCTCACACGCAGGAATATATTTCGAGGTAGAGGCTCCCCAAATTAAAGAAATTGCGAGAAAATAGGAAAATTATATAAAAATGAGATAAATTAAAGGAAAAATCAAAGAAAGGGGACTGTTGCACCCGAAAGTACAGTGGAAAACAGATAACACTTTCCTTTTTCCTGACATCCTTTTATCTATATCAGTGTGACCTAGATAGAAATAAAAAAAAATAATCGCAGCACATCTGCTGTATCAGTCACAAATGGTTTAACTTCAAAAATCTATCGCATATCTTTAACGGAACAGCTAGCCAATAATATAAACCTCAAAGAAACCAAATGCCATCTCAAAATCTCGATGAAACGTAAAAATATTCAGACCGGAAGAAGCACCGACCCCAAGTACACCGTAAAATCGTCACGGCCCCCAGTTTTCGTGAGTAGGAAACGCAGCAGAACATCTTTTTTTTTATTTTCTCGGTTTTGGCTTACAGTCAGTAAATACAGTCATCTGTGGTTATATTACCATCTTTGTATTACTTCCGGACTCTTGGTGTTTAAACATCCTTGACGGACGAAATGAGGAATATATTCACAGTGGTTAATGGCTTCTTGGATGGAGACTTTGCTTTGTGTAGAATCAAGAGATTTAATTTGCATTTTTAATAGCTAAAATGTAACAGATGTGGATTTCCCTGTTATTGTATCCATATTTTAGATATGCAGACACGAACGCATCAACTAATTTTTGAAATGGGATAGATAATATAAAGGCGATATTTGTGTATTATGCCGAATACACTCAAGAAGTTTGTCTTGGCGACCTGCTTTTCATGATTCTTTGTTGTAGTTTCCATAATTTTGTTATTAAAGTGTTATATTTCATCATATTTTGCGTATTTCATTAGGATTAACCTAACTTCACTCCTTGAGTGTGTTCGGGATAATACACAAGTACCATAAAAGAAGAGTAGCCTATATCGAGGAAATAGTAAAAATGGTACTCTTCTCAAATACAGGATACATGCAAGAAGTGAAGTTTGGTAAATGCTAATGAAATAAAAAAATAGGGTGAAAATATAATAGTTTATGAACAAATTTGGGGTAGCCTATAAATTTGCATATTAGGGGGGTGGGGTAAAGCATAGCATATATTAAATATGAAACCTAACCTAACTACCTTTTAGTCCCCCTAAACCCCAAAAAAACTAACCCTTAAATCTTTGTCACGGACTGAGCAATATCTCACTATGCAGCGGAAACCTGTTTATCAATACCGGCTTCGAGATTTCAATGCGGTCTTTCTTTCGCGAGTCCTGTGTTTGAGGAAATGACACTTTTTATACGAAATTGATACTATTTTGCCATCCAAAGTGGAACCAAAAAACCTACTGAGTGGCAACCCTGCCTGTATTTGAGAAGAGTACCGTAAAAATTCAAAATTTGGTGGGGCATGTGACAAAAGCTCCCAACCAGAACATAAGTGAGTTCAGAAATGCATCACTTTCAGTATCTATAAAGGACTTCTAGGTAGCAATAGAGTGGCTCTGCAGCCAAATGGAAGAAACCATGTAGAAGCATGGCACCAAATATGTATTTTTCATTTGAACGGTGATGTACCATCAGTTCCATCGTAAGGCAAATTAAACATTTATAGCGGTATGTAAAAATTGATGGATAGTATGGTGGAAGGGGGATGTTTGGAGGGGGTGGACACATAATCTAAAATTTTCTACCTTTTATGTTGATTTTAAATATGCAACCGTTACCAGGATTAGAGCTGCCACGCATGCAGATGTTATCTAGAAAATCTACTTGATTCAATCAAAGGAAAGGGACGCACCAGTCCATTCTTTGAATTTCTTAGATGTATTTTAGATTTATTTCAAACCCGGAAAAAGTTTCAACGTGCTCATTAGGACACAAGGCCGCATCCGGGGGGGGGGGGGGGGGGGTCACCCGGTTTGAAACCCCCCCCCCCCCCGAAATTTTTGACCGACTCGAAAATAAGTCAAAATTAGTAAAACCTAGGTAAAAATCAGTAAAATTAGTCGAAAACTGAGTCAAAAATTAGTAAAACCCCCCTGAACAAAAATCCTGGATACGGCCCTGTTAGGACATCTAAACTCTACAAATCTGTTCTCAATTTTCCGCACTTTGGATAGAGCTCATTTGCACGGAAATTTTCTTTCGCAGTGATGATACATATTAAATACTTTCTGATAAAAAAATTGTACTTCTTTTTTATAACTAGATATCAATTTCCCCGAACCTAACAAAAAACTCCTTTTTATCAAACCATCGAACCCAATATTCCCACTGTATGCATTCATATTGGTTCTGACATTAAATTTGCACAAACTTGTTATTTTATCGTCTACCATTCGCAAAGTCCTAACAATCTACTGTTTGAGAGAAACTGCAATAATGTACTCTTGTGGTTCAAATAAACACAAACGCAATTCAACCAGTTTTAGATCCTTATTTAAACATTTCTTAGATTCTAGACCAGTGGTTCCCAAACGATTTGAGGTAATGGCATTTCTTAAATCCTGATGCCTCCCTCTTTGATATTCAAATTTTGCAATTCAAAATTTTGTATGTATTCACCTGAAGGAAGCTAAAAAGCCATTAACTTGGTATCGTTTTTCGGGTCGTCCCCTGGGTATATTTTATACGAATGAAAAATACTGTCGGAATGCAACGCATTTTATAATGTATGACGTCATTGCACTACTAGCCTGTATCTTTTTTGCTCTTTAAATATATATATGAATGTGAAGTCATTCACATGAAAAATGTTTTTTTTTTTTAATTAATGCTATGAAGTTGTCAGCCGAAGGGTGCACGTCCTGTCTATGACCCACCAAAATATTGCCACGTCTCACCGGTGGGGCCTGCACCCCACATTGGGAATCACGTTTCTAGACTATTGTTCATATATTTGAATACAAAAAATGGATTTAAAGACTCATTTCGTAAGACTCATTTCGATATCAGAAGATGATAACGATCATTCTGTAATTTCATATACATTTTCATACAATTCGCTAGTTTTTCCCCTGAGCCACGAGGGAATATCTGCTTATGTGGCTGCTCGATGGGCTGCGCCCCGATAATGTACAAGACGTTATGCCAAGAGTCTATGATCGGTTTTAATACGATACTAAACGTTTCCTGCAGGCGCGTACACTGAAATTGATTCTAAGGTACTCACATTTCCGCAGCCTCCCCCCCCCACCAAAAAAGTGCCGGGTGATGGTTATCAATTGAACTAGAATGCCGAATTAAAATCCATGATACCCACAATTGATTAGATTTACGAGCAAAATTCCAGGTAGTGGCGGCACTAGGAAGACAGAATAATTCAAATTCAAAACGCGTTTCGATGAAACTAAACAAGAACGATCTGTATAAGGAAGAAACAGAAGCCAGAACGATAAAAATAATATAAGTGGGCCTAAAATAGGATCCACCAGGAAGGGTTCGTTTCCATAAGGAAAAAAAGGAGCATCTAAATTCGATCCGCTCAAGTAAAAATAATGAAAACAGGAAAACTAAAATAATCTTAATTAGCACCCCTGTATTAGAGGACTAAGAGAAGGATTGAGAATGACCTATAATACGAAGATGTTTCTTTTCATTCATGTTTTGTTGCTACAGCCCAGTTAGTTGTTGTTGCCCATTGTTGCCCAGTTGTTTCTACAGCCCAGCCATTGAGAATGACCTATAATGCGAAGATGTTTCTTTTCATTCATGTTTTTGTTGCTACAGCCCTGTTAATAATAACTGAAAATAAAAAAATACAGTGTACTGATGTCCGCATTTGAATTCAAATTGTCATCATTCGACTTTTGTGATCATTCTGATTTTTCAGATGTTTATAATTGATTTTCAAATTTTTAACATACTTATTAAATTAAAAAAAAACAAGTTTTTTTCAACTGAAAGTAAGGAGCTACATTAAAACCTACGAACAGAAATTATTTCGTATATGAAAAGGGCTATCCCCTCCTCAACGCCTCGCTCTTTACGCTAAATTTTTCTATTGTTTTAAAAAATGAAGTTGAGAGACAGAATCAAGCTTCAGCGTAAAGAGCGAGGCGTTGAGGAGGCCCCTTTCATATACGGAATAATTTCTATTCGTTTTAAGTTTTAATTCGCTCTTTACTTTCAGTTAAAAAAACTTGTTTTTTTATTTAATTTCTGAACGTTTTGAATTAATGCAGCTTTGATTTTGGCTCACCGTGCATGAATAATTAAAAAGAAATTTGAATATTAATTTTACTTTATTTTTGGCTAAATGGCTTTCTCGAAATTTTGTTCTGACGTAATTTACGTAACGAACTTTTATATTCGGATATCTTTGTTACGGTATATTAGGGAGTTCGCCCTCTAGTCAATACCTCGCTATTTACGCTAAAGTTCAAATTTTGTTCCAATTCTTTAAGAATGACCCCTTTAATAACAAAGGCCGTTGATTGAAATAAATAGCTCTTATGAAAGTACAAAAAAACTTTAGCGTAAAGAGCAAGGTAATGACTACGGGGTGAACCCAATCATATACGTAATAATTTCCGTTCGTTTTAAGTTTTGATGTTGCTCCTTACTTTCAGTTGATTTTTTTTTTTTTTTTTTTAATTTCTGATCGTTTTTTAAATAATGCTGGAAAATCCAGCGCCCCCTTCATAGCAATGTCCCTTCGCCCATGAAACTTCCTTCACGGAAGGATTCTCCCATGTAACCCCCGACCCACCCCCACCCCCCAACTACCAGAAAAATCCCCCCCCCCCCGAAAACTTCTGCATATTTCCCAATAACCAATAATATAAGTAAACATTGGGCAAAGTTCATAACTTGCAGACCTTCCCCCGGGGACTGCGGAGGATTAATTAATGCTCAAATACATAGTTATTGTATTTTCCGACCATGCTGAACAAAATGGCTATCTCAAAGTTTTGATTTGGTGACTGGGGAAAAAAAATGAGTGTGGGGATTTTCTCAGGCGCGTGACTTTTGATGGGTAAGACTAAACTTGATGAAACTTATATATTTGAAATCAGCATAAAACTCTAATTCTTTTGATGTATCTATCGGTATCAAAATTCCGTTTTTTATAGTTTCGGTTACTGTTTAGCCGGGTCGCTCCTTACTTACAGCTCGTTACCACGAACTGTTTGATATACCACAATATTCAAAATAAAGTATGTAGAAGAATTAAAAATTGTTAGTCATTTTGTTTGGCATCTTTTATTTTTGCAAGACCTTTTGCGAAGAGGAGGGGGGACTTGGTCGCAGTTAGTACCTGGTTATAAAAATTTGCATATACAAATACACTTAAAGTGAAGCTACGGTCATACACAAATCGTGTCACTCAATACATGAGGATTTGTAATACAGGATATTATGGGAAAACTCAAAAACCCTATGATTTTTTTGGATACGTCTGTGTACGAATTTATGCCATCTATTGAAATAACTGAAACTACTATCACAGAAAACCGATATTTTTGTGATTTTGCCTCTCAAGTATTTCTCAACTAACAAAGGACACATTCCTGAACACAGGAAATGTAAAAGTTTCCTGAAAATCCCCGACGAACGCAGGAAATGTAAAAGTTTCACAAAATTCATAACGAATTTGGTGCAAAATGTCCTGTTTAAAGACCATCCAGTCATCTGACTAGAGTTATAATCCCCACGTCAAGATTGATTTTACTACTTCCCTCCTCAAAAAGCTTTGGAAAACACTTTCAAATCGCCCCATCTCCCAGAAAGCTTTGGAGTACCAGAAGGTTTGCTTTTTGATGCATCGAACAATAAAATGTGCCACTTTAAAATTTGGATACGTGTCCCAAAATAGGAGCGCACATTTGATGTCCTAGGGTGGCTGACTATTCTAAAGGTGAATTCTAAAATGCCAGGAAGGTTCATTAATAGGCAATAACTTTCAATATATCCGGAGGCTTTTTAGAACATTCCTAACGGTATTTATTACCCCTACTCCCTCCCAACGCCCCAGGACGTGGACCTATAACACAAACCCTAAACAAAACTTTGTCACCCTTTTTTAATTCTAAGAATAAAGCCCGTGCTGTCCTTGACGAAATGGTTTTCATTAAAGACAATTTCGCGAAGCTAAAATTGCTTGCTAGGTACACATATATTTGAGATTTTGTAGGAGGGTTATCAGAGAATTTTTGAAGGTTCAGAAACACAAAAAGTGCGCTTTGGGCCACCAGCTTCTGAATATTCCTGAGACCGGAAAGGTACAAACCGTTTTAACGGGGGGAGGGGTTCCCCTGTACGGATATACAAAAAAAGATCTTATCTTGAACGATATTTTTTTTTAAAAGATACCAGTAGGTTACTTATTAAAATAGGATCTTCATTTCAATTAATTTTTTATCATACACGGAAATAACAGAAGTCTCTCTTGCCATTTTGTCACGCTTCACGCTGTACAGTTCACTGATAAAGAAAAGCTTATTTTCAATTGCTTGAGTGATCACAGCCAGGAAGGAAAAGAGGGAAAAAGCCTTAGACTAGAAACCGGAAAAAAAGAAGGAACAAGGAAATTGCTGTTTTTTGCAGGAAATTTCTATTTCTTTTAAATTGGGTGAGGTCATTCTTAAGGAAACTAGCACAACTGGAATGACCTATCGTAAGATTGTTTAGGTGCTTTTGTAATCAGGCCCTCACTCGGACAAAATAGAAGAGTGTTGACCTAGATAGCACTTTCCCAGGTTGTAAATCCCCCTCCTAAAAAAAAAAAAAATGTTCGTCCCTTCCCGTCCCACGTTACTGTCAGCCTTTTGCCTGCAAAATTGGGGATGAAATGGAAACTTATGTCAATGGCGGTTTTTACTTAAGCAGCTTTACGTACCCCCTCCCTCTACGGGTTTGACTGTGTGTATTTAGTCCTTTATAATGTAATCTTATTACAATGGGATCATCCAAAAGTTGTTTTCACGAAAGTTGTTTACTTCTTACAGCAAATGAATATTGACCTTTATAATAATGAAAATTAGGTATAATGAATTTATCATCACAAGGACTTGCACCCATGTCCCCCTGCATTCTCTTATCCATGAGTTCCCTTCATCACTGAACGTCAATATCCTTTAGTACTTCAAAAATAGTTGAACAGACAGCGGATGGGTGGCTCAGGATTTCAGATATTCTTAACTGAGGCACAGCAAGCAAAAGGTGTGGTCTTATTCTACACATAATTTTGTGTAAATCTTCTGTAAAGCATAGCACCCCCAACTTCATGTGATATACAAAAAGATAAAGCCTGTACCCATTCCTCCTTAACGCCACATGAAATACCACCCCACAAGAATAGAGAGACAACATATCTCCTAATGCTTGGCCAAATCCGCCATCGTAAACACCCGTACCTACTTTCCCAGTTTCAAAGCCCCGTCTCTTCTGCTTACCCTTCTCTGCTGCCCCAGCTTACCCACCGATCCAGGCTTTTATGGATATGTACATAATTAAGGGATTCACCCCTTAATTAAGGATCTAAACAAACAATGATAGTAAATTTAATATCATTTTTCTATATAAATATTGTTCCTCCGTTTTTTTTTGTTCCTTTCATTGGAACCTATTTCAAATTATTTTTAGATTATGCTCGATCTTGATACATTTTAACCTCTAGCTTTATGTTTCCAGTTTTATCCTTTTTACCTATACTTTATGTTTAAAAATGGTACCTGTGTCTACTTATATTTCTTTTTATGTTTTTTTTTTGTTTCTTATGACCTGATTTTCATCTTACTTCTTTTATTGCCGTTTTACTTGGACCTAGTTTATGCTACGTTTTTTGGTTGTTACATTGTCGGACTTGCAACGCGAATTCGGCTTTATTAGCTTATGTCAATTGTATGTCATTAACTTATCAGATGCTGTTTTTTGTATTCCGATTTTGAGCAAACAGCCTTCTTTGATATGAAGTTTCCTAAAGCCCACTAGGTATAAGAGTATCTTGAATTTTAGAATAAAAGTTGAAGGTTGCTTAGGGATCCTACCATTTGATATAACCGTCACAAGCACTAAACGTCATTTCGTCGACAGGGAAAATCCGTCAGAACATCGACACGTCAGGACATCAACAGTACAATCGCTACCCGTCAGACCGTCATAACATCGACAGTCACATTCGCTACCCGTCAGAACGTCGACAGTCATAACATCGACACGTCAGTTCATCGAAAGTCACAATCACCACCCGTCAGAACGTCGAAAGTCATAACATTGACACGTCATAACATCTAAAAAATTTTTAGATGTTATGACATGTTGAAGTCAATGACAGTCGACGTTCTGACGGTTAGTGGTTCTGATGGATTTTTGTTCGGGTAGGGATTGTGACTGTCGATGTCCTGACGTATCGATGTTATGACTGTCGATGTTCTGACGGATTTTTTGTCGATGTTATGACGGATTTTGTCGATGTTCTGACGGTAGTGGTCTTAACGTGTCGATGTCCTGGCGCCTTCGCGGTTGCTTAAGGGTGATTTTGGCCAACAGGAAGAAAGCTGAAAGGCTGACATTAGTGCTCTGGCAAGAGTTATACCGGGCCACGGTAGTCGGTCTTGTCGATAAAAATTCACCAAAGTGAAGATCTAAAGTATAGTTTTTTAGGAAAAAACGGAAGCTTGAAAGAGAAGTTTTCCGCTCAGTATGCCTAATCGAACAAAATATAGAAACACAATTAGTAGAAACTACATGAGAAGAAATTACTCTGAATACCGTATAGAATTTTGAACCAAGTTCTTGCGATTCTGTTTTCGTAGCCAAATTGTGCCATTTGAACAAACCAAGAAGATAGATTAATCACACATCTTGTATTTATTATCAACGAGTGTACTTACACTGTGGCCAGATATTAGCTAGACTTGAATCCAGACCACAAGTAGAATTTGTTCTTGGCTAGAGGTTTTTAGCTTCAAATTTAAATTTTTAGTCATAGCTCTTAAACAAGCTATGATTTTTATTTCTTATTTTGTAAATCGATAACCTTATGAAAAAACGCCTCCTAGAAAAGTCTGCATAACCAAGATACCGACACATTTAATATTGCCAATGAGTCAAGTAAAAACAGAACCGAGGTTAATATTTAGGCCAATGTATTTTGTTTTGAGTTATTTTTTGGAGCGGTTATAAATTTAGTTCTATAAATTAGTGCATTTTGAAGAATAATCCGTTTTAAAAAATTACACTTCCGGCGTATTTTCGCTCAAAATTGGCACTTTTAGCCCAGTTTCACTTGAAAAATGACGCTTTCGAATTCGACCCATTTCCATTTTATTCTTGTTCAGGGTTGCCGCTCGGTGAGAAAAATATCACTAGATTGTAGTGATTTTTGTTTTATTTTAGTGATTTTCTTCAATAGCCTAGTGATTTATGTGCGGATTTAGTGATTTTGTGTTTAGGCAATATAAAAAATGACAAGATTTAGTAATAAATCACTAGGGATGATAAGCCTGTTCTTGTTCCATCTTATACCTGACATCTACATGTCTACATGAGTTGACAAGAAACTACCTACTGCGCACAGCCTCTCGAATCCATGTAAGAAAAAGAACGAGAAAAAAAACATACAGCCATTTACACAGTGTTTACGGAGCATTACGATTTAGTTGGACACAAACGAAACAGGACAAGCGTGAAAATATCCTCGCTATTTAAATAACACCATTAAATCATATAACAATAGAAAGTCATGCAATGATTCAAATGTTTTACTTGCCTAGATCAATTTCCGCCGGAAGATGCACAACACTAGCCCTTCTTTAAATAGAAATCTGTGAAAGCCAAGAAAATAGTTTAGAAGAAAAACGACTAAGGCACGAAAAAAAAGGCGGTTCTTTGGACAGCCTCCCCCACCCCACCCCAGCCGCGGGATTTACACTATTTTTTTAACCATTACCGAAATTTGCCTTAGTCATCTGTTTTAGTTTTTTTCCATTTTTAAAGATCTAGCCCCACTCCCTTTTCGACAGTAATTCCAACGCCTCTGTACGTGATTTTTGAAATTTGGCGACCTTCTATTTTCGACATTCGATATTCTATTCTCGATTTTCTATTTCGACATTCGACCATTCATTTTCGATGATTACCTTCTATTTTCGACGTTAGATTACTAAAGTGGAATAGGCGTATTTCGTTACCAAGTATTTACATAAAAGACTAATGACGAGGGCCACATTCAGAATTTATATTTAAGCGGGAGAATAATAATAACAATAAAAACACCTTCTCGTGGACATTATTTAAGACTCTGAGAAAGAATAGGACCCAAGCTTCAGAAATACTTTACCTGACTTTTGTTTACTATAAGAAAAACTTCCAAGATTTTTTTTTTTATACCAATTTACCAGTTTGATAAAATTTTCAGTTAGAGTTGAGTGATTTCGAACTGGGTAAACCCCCCCCCCCCTGGATACGGCCCTGGCAAGGAAAATCCTTATTGCACGGGGATCCTCCTTTCCTCGGGAATGTCGAAAACAGCAATAGCAATACGTTTAAAAGATTATATAAAACGGTTAGCAAGCAGTTATCTATCCCCTTGGCAACATAGCCGTTTTTTGTAGGGGCTGGAGGTTCCAGGCCCCCCTGAACCTAGGAATGATTATGATTTCATATATCGAAGCTGTACGCTGAAAAAAGGGAAACGCCACAAACGAGTGGTTCTCAGGGTTGAAAAAATTAGTTTCTCTTCTGCAGAATCTGAATATTTTTGGTATTCCATAAATTCGTCCTAATTGGCTTACTTGATTGCAGCTCTCTGGCACTGTTAAATAACCAAGCCTTTTCTATCCTTTTTCTTCAAAAAAAAAGAAAAAAAGTTCAGTATTACATTTTCAGAAAGACGACATTTTACAGAAATTGTTGGTATTTTACACCTTTATTTTGTCTCATTTAGAATAATTTAAACGATAAGTCATTAAATCCAGAAGAATGACTAGAAAACTGCTCTTTCAACAAATTCCCAATTTTTTTTTATTTCCGGAAACGATAATTTAAAATACGGATTTGGACACCATTTGTTCTTATCTGCATTCAAAGTTGGGTTGGAAATCAGTGGTTCTAGTTTTATGGTTTCATTGCTCTGAAAACCATAAACAATCTGAATTCTAAGAAATAAATGGACTAGTATCATTAGGATGTTTTTACATTCATTGTTTTCGCAAGTTTGAACATAAGATGGAACAGATAGAGAAGAATATTAATTTTTGGAAAAAGACCGGTACTTTCCCATTATATGGGCACTTCTAAAAAGTCGAGTTTGGTTAATGCTAATGAAATAAAATAGGATGTATATATAATAGTTGATAAACAAATTTGGGCTATATATTTGCATATTAGAAGGGGGGTAAAGCATTGCATATATTAAATACGTAACCTAACCTAGGCCCCTTTTTCTCTCCCTAAACCCCAAAAATATTGTAAATTCAATGAGAAACCACGCTCTTCGATCAACTTAGATAACAAGGTACTTTCCCATTATATGGGCCTCTAGGGTTAACCGCTGTAGAGTAGGCAATGATAAAACCCGTTTTTGACGTGTTAACCGCTTTAGAGTAGGCAATGATAGCATGGTTTTCATTGCGTATACGATATTAAACTGTGGTTTTGGGGGGTTTAGGGGGGGGGGAGGTACCTAGGTTAGGTTGCGTATTTAATATATACTATGCTTTACCCACCCTCCAGCCCTAATGTGCATATATATAACCCAAATGTGTTACTAAACTTATATATTCATCCTATTTTACTTCATTAGCATTAGCCAAACTTGACTTTTTAAAAGGCCCATATAAAGGGAAAGTACCGATAACAATTACCCACTTTACGAGTCTCCATCACTGCATTCATTCGACTGTCTATAGCCAAAGTGCCCAAATAATGGGAAAGTACCAAAAGCCCTGTGCATTGATAACATTGCAGCGGCTCAAATTAGGGGGGAGGGGCACGAGGCGTTGAAAAGCACCTTTTTAAAGCGTCATTAAAAAAAAAATCAGAAAGCCCCCTCTCCTATGTTTAAAAAATACGTTTGTCATTTAAAATAAAAGACAAAAAAGACTCCTTGCCGTCCAATATTTTTTGCGACTTGGCCGCATTGTAACATCGGTGTTGTCATAATGGCACCTACTGGTGGGGAATATTTTGTTGTATTACGATAAAATTGCTGGGAAATGGATACACCCAGTTAAGGGTCCTAAAAGCCGTTTCCAAGCTGTTATCTCCGTCCCATCCCCAATGAGTTCTCTTGAACTTAAAAAATGTTATGCCAGGTGGTAGAAACTTTCAAGAATTAATCTAAACCGCAAATTCGGGCTATGAAAATAACCCTGCCCGTACTCCTTACCCATTTTGTAAAATCTGAATTTTTTTAGGGCAACTTGTCTTTATCAACTTGAGAACAACAAAGTGGTTAGAAAACTGGTTCAAGTTCCGGGGGCCATCTAGACAGGGCAAACATTTTTAGAAATGACTAGGCCTGCTCTAAATGAATAATAAACATGGGATCTAAAACCATAGAAATGAAATATACCCTTCAAATACTGTCCAAGGTATCACCTTCATATTCTTGAAAAATGACAACAAATTTCCAGAGAGGGATAAACTCGGAAATGCTTTCCAGCGAGATGACAAATAAATGAAAAAACGATTTTTTTGACGTTTTTTTTTACTCTAATGGGGAAATGCCTGATATACTCCATCCTTTCTGGGAAGTACGTGAACTTTTCAGAAACATGCGAACATTAATATAAATGGACAGATTTAGTCCCTAGAACACGGAGATTTTCAGAATTCCTAGCCCAGGCCAGTGAGTTTATGTAGTTTCTAATATTGTCAGGAAACCTTTTCTTTTAAATAGACTGGCCGTTGGATTTACTTATCCCTGTCCATCTTTGATTTAAACCTCCATAGAATACTTTGATCAAAAACTTTCGCACATTGTGTACTCTTCAAGGAAAGCGTGTTGCAAACAACTCCCTCCCCCCAAACATTGGTTCAAAACACTAGCCTTTCCCGCTAGAAATATTAGACAATATACGTTTAAAATGTGTCTTTTTTCTACTTTGAAAATTCCTACTTTTTCAAATTCAGGAACAAAATCAGAGATGTTGACAAATTTCAGATTTGAAGAATACTGGATCGGATAAAAAAATGTGGAAGGAGGCTTTGAGTTTCCACCTATTTCTCCAAAATATGGAAAATATTGTCGTTGTCCGGCAGCCATGTTTGCAAGGCCGTATTCAGGGGGGTTGGGGGTTTACCCCCCCCCCGAAATGTTTGTGTGACTCGTAAAAACGTATCAAAAGTGAATATAAACAAATTTTGCATGCGATTTTTAAAGTTTTTTGTAGCCCTCTCCCCCCCCCCAAAAAAAAAAATCCTGGATACAGCCCTGCATGTTTGATGTGATTTTCCTTGCAAGCCCAGAACTTCCTATCATATTTTTTCACAGCGTGTTTATTGCAAGGAATACGTTAAGAATTTGAACGATGAAGTTTTAAATATCCCAACATAAAAAAAACAGCAGCAAGTCACTTAACCCTGATTCAGTCACCTCACGTTGATTACCTTAGTTCTGACGTGTCACAACCCCTTTCTCCTTTGAAAGTTACCTTAGCAGCTCCCCAATCCCATAAAATGTGCCAACTATTTGGCATATTCATACTTAAAAAGAGTTTTTTTCTTGACAGCTGGACGTGTTTTTTTTAACAAAAATTATGAATGGATAGATCGTCAGAAAATAACTAAAAACTGCCCTAAATACTTTATGTGGCTGACACTTGAAACTTCTTAGTCTATTGGCAAGGAAACACTAGGTTGTAAGGGAGTTACTTAGAGGTGCTAGGTCCCTCCATCGAAACCCCTGAGCCTGACTGACTAGCCTTGGCCAATTAAAACAAAGCGTCTGAAAAGGGAGTGAGTTAGGTTGAAACTTGAAACCATCATACTGGTAGAGGTTCAATTTAGCAAGTTACTCAAATGAATATAACCGACAGATATGACAAAACAAAGAAGTTCTCAGTTTATAGGATAATACTGACCTACCTTTTCTAATGTTGCTGTTAAGTTGCTTTGAAAATCAAGTTTGTTGCTAAAATTGGTCTCAAATTTCAATTCTTGTATTGCTTATTCCTCGGCTTGTAACACATTAAGGTTGGTTATTGACAAGACAAAGAAAAGTGACAGAATAGATGAGAAATATATAATTTGGGTTATATATTTGCACATTAGGGGACAGGGGTAAAGTATTTGGACAGTGTGAAGTTAGAAAACAATTCTTACTTCATAATATGCAGAATAATAGTACCTAACACATAAGGCTTTCAGACCCACTATACTTTACCCCCCCCTTCCACCCCTAATATGCAAATACATAGCCCAAATCTTTTTCTAAAGTATTATTTTGGTACTTTCCCATTATATGGGCATTTACAAGGAAACCAGTCACGAAAAACCCGTTTTTGACGGATTAATTCAAGACACAGCTATAGAGTAGGCTAATGGAATGCATAGCGTGGTTTTCATTGCGTATACAATACTTAAATTGTTGTTGTTTGGGGTTTAGGGGGGGGGAGGGTTGCCTAGGTTAGGTTACGTATTTAATATATGCAATGCTTTACCCCCCCCCCTAATGTGCAAATATATAGCCCAGATTTGTTTATAAACTAGGCAATTATATGTTCATCCTATTTTATTTTATTTCATTAGCATTAATCAAACCTGACATTTTAGAAATGCCCATATAATGGGAAAGTACCGGTCATTAAATTTCAGGACCCTCTAGAGGGAGGAGTAGTAGCTCCAGTATTTTATTGGGGGAGAGATCCAGTATTTTATTTCCATATCCAAATAGTCAAGGGGAATGGGCTATATAATAGTTTTTTCTCTCCCCCCCCCCCGAAATGACATCCCTGCCTTTACCACTGTTCCCCCAATTAATAGCCTACCAAAAGAGTTGACTTACCTTTCACCTTCCACTTTGAAGTAGTTAAATTCCACAAAAATAAGGTATGAGGTTGATTAATTCAATGCAGTTCCAGCCTGTTGATATTCGTTCCCACCTGTTCTCAGTATCACAATCTGGCTTAGACTCTTCGATGAGTTCCCTCAAGATTTTTGAACAGACTGCAACTGCCTTTACAAAGGCGGATATCCGGGTACAGTCCGGAGGCGATTTAGCGTAAGCATTCCTTATTTGTGATTGTTTGGCGATGTAAGCCACTTCCTTGAACAATGAGGTTTTTTACTGATTAACTTGTAATTAAAATATTAGGCAGTGGAAAACAGGCGAATGAGTCAGTCATGTACGTAGGACTTTTTTTTTTGTGGGGGGGGGGCTCATCTTCAGCAAATTAGCCATTTCTTAGTTGTAATGCCAATTTACTTGTTTGATTATTACTTTTACTTGATTTATGTTTTTTCCTTTGTTTGATTTAGCGTCAGCATTCCCTAATTGTGATTATTTGGTGATGCAAGCCACTTCTTTTAACACTGAGTTTTTTTGTTTTTTTTACTGGATAATTAGTAATTTGAATACTAGCCTAAGCACTACTACTAACAACTCACTGCAACACCAAGGTGCCAGAAGCTAGCATAGCTGCGCATGCTTTTTGTCCATCCTAATCTATTCAAAGCCCCTCTTTATGCCCCAAGGCCGTATCCAGGGGGGGGGGGGTACCCGGTTTGAACCCCCCCCCCCCCGAAATTTTTGACCGAGTCGAAAATAAGTCGAAAATTAGTAAAACCTAGGTAAAAATCAGTATAATTAGTCGAAAACTGATTCAAAAATTAGCAACCCCCCCCCGAAAAATTCAAAAAATTAGTAACCCCCCCCCCCCCCCGAAAAAAAAATCCTGGATCCGCCCTTGTTATGCCCTCCCAAGAAGTTCCCATTTCCGTTTAATGTTTCTTTACGACATTCTCCCATCCATTCGGAGAACTGGACCAAAGCACTGTGTCTGTAATTCACGAAAATGTATAGGGGAAGGGTGTTTATTTTTTTTGTTTTCAGTTTTTTCAATGAAAGTTCCAAAAAAGGTGTTTTTTTTCTAATCCAGATGAGGGAATTAAAAGCTCCCCCCCCCCCTTTGATTGACGAAACAGATTAGGCAGTGGCGAATAAAAAAATGGAAGTGGCGAAAACGCACCATTAATGTAAATTGTTTTCTTATTATTTTCAGGCAATTTAACTATTTGTTAATTAAAATGTTAATTTGTTTTATTTAGTTTTTTTCTTAGTTGGATTTAATGTCAGTATTCCTTAAATATAATTATTTGTGGATGTAAGCCACTTCCTTGAACAATAAGGTTTCAAACAGTTCGTGGTAACGAACTGTAAGTAAGGAGCGACCCGGCTCAATAGTAACCAAAACTCCAAAAAACAGAATCTTGCTGCCAATAGATATTTCAATTAAATCATATTTTTATACTGATTTCAAATATATAAGTTTCATCAAGTTTATTCTTACCCATTAAAAGTTATGTGCCTGAGAAAATTTGCCTTACTTTCAAAAAAAGGGGAAAACACCCCCAAAAAGTCATAGAACTTTAATGAAAATCACACCATCGGATTCAGCGTATTAGAGAACCCTACTGTAGAAGTTTCAAGCTCATATCTGCAAAAATGGGGAATTTTGTATTTTCTGTCAGAAGAAAGATCACGGATGCGTGTTTTTTTTTTGTTTTTTTACCCCAGGGGTTATCGTATCGATCCAGTAGTCCTAGAATATCGTAAGAGGGCTCATTTGAACGGAAATTAAAAGTTCTAGTGCCCTTTTTAGGTGACCAAAAAAAATTGAGGGCAGCTTGGCCCCCTCCCGCGCTCATTTTTTTCCCGAAGTCACCCAATTAAAATTTTGAGATAGCCATTTTGTTCAGCATAGTCGAAAATCTAATAAAATAAATATGTCTTTTAGGATGACTTAATCCCCCACAGTTCCCAGGGGAAGGGCTGCAAGTTATGAACTTTGCCCATTGTTTACATCTAGTATTGGTTATTGGGAAGTATACAAACATTTTCAGGAAGGATTTTTTTCTGGTGGGGGGGGGGGCTGGAGGAGGGGGTCACTCGGGAGAATCTTTCAGTGGAGGATGTTTCATTGGGGTAAGGGACATTTCTATGAAGGGGGCACCGGATTTCCCAGCATTATTTAAAAAACGATCAGAAATTAAATTAAAAAAAAACAAGTTTTTTCATCTGAAAGTAAGAAGCAACATTAGAACTTAAAAGGAACAGAAATTATTACGTATATGAGGGGGTTTGCCCCCAATTCAATACCTCGCTCTTTCCTTTACAGTTTTTTTAGTGCTTTCAAAAGAGCTATCTATTCTAATTAAACGGCCTTTGTGATTCAGGGGTTTGTGATTTAAACAAAATTTTAACTTTAGTATAAAGAGCGTGGTATTGACTAAGGGGAGAACCCCCTCATATACGTAAAAACATATACGTAATAAAAAAACAATCAAACAGTTCGTGGTAACGAACTGTAAGTAAGGAGCGACCCGGCTCTATAGTAACCGAAACTCTAAAAACCGGAATTTTGACACCCATAGATACATCAATAGAATCAGATTTTTATGCTGATGTGATATATATAAGTTTTATTACGTTTAGTTTTACCCATCAAAAGTTACGCACCTGAGAAAATTTGCCTTACTTTCAAAAAAAGGGGGAAACACCCCAAAAAGTCATAGAACTTTAATGAAAATCACGCCATCGGATTCAGTGTATCAGAAAACCCTACTGCGGAAGTTTCAAGCTCCTATCTGCAAAAATGTGGAATTTTGTATTTTTTGCCAGAAGAAAGATCACGGATACGTGTTTATTTATTTTTTCTTATTATTTATTTTTTTCTCAGGAGTGATCGTGTCGATTCAGTACTCCTAGAATATCGTAAGAGGGCTCATTTGAACGGAAATTAAAAGTTCTAGTGCCCTTTTTAAGTGACCAAAAACATTGGAGGGCAACTTGGTCCCCTCCCACGCGCATTTTTCCCAAAGTATCCCAATCAAAAATTTTTAGATAGCCATTTTGTTCAGCATAGTCGAAAATCTAATATATGTCTTTGAGGATGACTTAATCCCCCACAGTTCCCGAGGGAAGGGCTGGAAGTTATGAACTTTAGTAGAGATGCCTCAGGAGGTCCGATCAGGGCTCCTTATATGGGCATAGAACCACGTGGTTTATGGTTTTCTCACTGAGAATAAAAAAACAGGAATTTTCTCACTTGGAAAAACAGGAATTTTCTCACATTTATGTCTGTTTTCATGGATGGTTATGTGTGTTGATCGATTTATTTGATGTTTTTATGGTTTTTTGTCAGTGAGAATTTGAAAAAAACAGGAATTTTGTCACATTTATGGATGTTTTTCATGGTCTTTGTCAGTGAGAATGGAAAAACAGGAACTTTGTCACTCCCTTCTTGTTGTTGTTCAATGCAGATGTTATGAGTTTCCGGGAAACAGTATTTGTTATTGTTGTTCAAGCCAGATGTTATGAGTTTCCGGGAAACAGTATTTGTTATTGTTGTTCAAGCCAAATGTTATGACTTTCCCGAAACAGTTAGATCACCTGTGCTGTCGACCTCAATTCACCTATCGTGAATCAATAATTCCCCTTAGAAACAACAAATTAATTTCCCTTTCATGACAGATCAATCAATCAATGACATCATCTGTCAGACTTTAAAAATTTCCGCCTAGAAACGATTCTCCAGGAATAGATCCAAGTCATTAATGTCTTTACCTCGGAAACAACTCTTTGGTCGAACTCCAAAGGAAATTAATAGCCAAAGGCCATGGAAACAATTCTCCAAGAAACATCTTAGCGATGAATTGTTTTAGCGCGCGAAAGGGTTTCTTTGTAATTTCAAATGTGAAAGCACAGGATGCCAAACAAAAGGAACACGCTGAAATTACGTTTAGGGATTATTTGGGCGAAACTGTTTTAGACAGGTTATGAAACTATTTCGGCAAAACAGTTAGAGACATTTTAAAAGATGATTTTTGAAGAGATTTTAGAAGAGAAATTAATGGTGAAACTCTGTGGTCGTTATAATACACAAGTTTCATTTGAACAGTGTTGTGAGGTCCTCTAACCCCAACCCCAAAGGGTTCCCATCCTCCTACCACAACCCCGAAGGAAGCCCCCGGTCCTCAAAGGTCCCCCAAGCTCCCAAAGGGCCACCGGCGTCCCCAAACGCCCACCCGGACCTCCAAAGGCCATCCCCTGGCCCCCCAAAGGCCCATCGAGTTCCCAAAGGACCAACGGGTCCAAAGGCCCTCCACCGGTCCCCAACTGCCCCCCCCCCGGACCCCCAAAGGCCCTCCCTGTGCCCCAAAGGCCCTCCATGTGTCCCAAAGGCCCTCCCCGGTCCCCAAAGGTCCCCCGGGCTCTCAAAACACCACTCAATCCTCAAGGGCCCCCCGGATCCCCAAACGTCCTCCCTGGGTCCCAAAGGTCCTCCCCCGGTCCCCCGTCGTTCGTTGATGTGTGTTGTCTGAAACCTATGATTTGGGATGTGTAGTTTTGCTACTTCAGGCTTTTCTGAGCTAAGGTTTTCCTAGTATTTCCTAGGTGAATGTTGTCTGAAACCAATAGTTTGGGATGAGTAGTTTGCTTTTTCAGGCTTTTATGAGCTAGGTTTCTTAGCCTTTCGTTGGTGTGTGTTGACTGAAACTTATGATTTGGGATATGTAGTTTGCTATTTTTGACTTTTCTGAGTTGGATTTCTTAGTCTTTCATAGGTGTGTGGTGTCTGAAACCTATGATTTGGGATGTGTAGTTTGCTATTTTCGACTTTTCTGAGCTAGGTTTCTTAGCCTTTCATAGGTATGTGTTGTCAGAAAATTATGATTTGGGATGTGTAGTTTGCTATTTCAGGCTTTTCTGAGCTAAAGTTTTCTAGTATTTCGTAGGTGAATGTTGTCTGAAAACCAATAGTTTGGGATGAGTAGTTTGCTATTTTTGACTTTTCTGAGCTAGGTTTCTTAGTCTTTCGTTGGTGTGTGTTGACTGAAAACCTATGATTT